>CAWUFW010007085.1:0-360000 GCA_963921515.1 Calotriton arnoldi
CACCGATCGGTCCATTGCTGTTCAACGCGTACCTAGGATACAACGCGTACCCGCACACATTGAATGCAATGGGCCGGCCGGGCACACCGATCGGTCCATTGCTTTTCAACGCATACCCAGGATACAACGCGTACCCGCACACATTGAATGCAATGGGCCGGCCGGGCACACCGATCGGTCCATTGCTGTTCAATGCGTACCCAGGATACAACGCGTACCCGCACACATTGAATGCAATGGGCCGGCCGGGCACACCGATCGGTCCATTGCTGTTCAACGCGTACCTAGGATACAACGCGTACCCGCACACATTGAATGCAATGGGCCGGCCGGGCACACGATCGGTCCATTGCTGTTCAACTGCTGTACCCAGGATACAACGCGTACCAGCAGACATTGAATGCAATGTCCAATGTGTGCGCACCGATCGGTCCATTGCTGTCCAACGCGTATTGCGAATACAACGCGTACCAGCACACATTGAATGCAATGGCCAATGTGTGCGCACCGATCGGTCCATTGCTGTCCAACGCATCCCTGTACAAGTCACTGGCATATGTCACCATGCCTGTCACAGGTGAACATATGCCAGCCACATATACTTCCCAGGGAGTGAGGGGCACACCTACAACACCACAGCCTGTCCAAACTGTATCCTAAGGCATGTAAGGCTGCATTACCTATTCCGTGTATGGGGGTGAACATGTTGTTCTGTGGGTGTCACTTGGGGGCAGCCACCCCCAGGCTGTGCACGTGTTCATGGGGACAGAATCCTTGGTGTTTCGTGTACATGACCACTGTGATTTGGAACTGTTCATATCTGTGCATGTGGCATGGTCACATTTCACGGTGGTGTATGTGTATGTCATGTCACATACCCCCTGAGTCCCATGTGGGACGGTATGTTTAACCCAGGGTGACCCATTGGCACAATAGTGATGGTCCTCCACAGTCTGTGTGCATGTTGTGTTTACAATGTCTCTGATTTCATGTGCACAATGGGAGACAGTCTCCACATCCACGTTGTTTGTGCATGGACTTTGATGTTGTGCGTGTGTGTGTCACAGACGTCCATGTCTGTCCTGCCGAGGCAACAGGGACCACTACCTGTGGGGGTCATGGTTGTTTTGCTGTGGTGTATACATGATACACCATGTCATGCCAGTGTCCATGTGGCAATAGTGTCCCTGCGAATCTACCTGTCGTTGAGCTGTGATGCCTGGGGCACATCTGTCCTCACATGTCACTGTGGGGTGTGTTTGTAACGTGGCAGCAGGAGATGGGAACTGTGACACGGCCTCATGATATCCAATGGCACAACCTGGGACTTATTGATGCCACTTGTTGAACTGTGATGTTAGATGTTGGCCATGTATGTGCCATACATGTCCTTACGGAACTGCACACATCATGTACTTGTGCCTCATAATGATGTATCATGTGATATTGAGTGTGTTCAATGCCACATATGTGGGGTGACTGACAATCTTGCTTTCTTCACCTATGCACTGCAGGGCACCAGCTGTCCTTAGACCATTCCCTGACCTGGCAACGATGGTGGAACGTGACAGCATCCGACGGTACCGCTTCACCAGGCAGCTGATTGAGGATTTGGCAGTGCGCTTGGCACCACATTTGCAACCTGGCCGCCCGTACCCTACAGCGCTGACCCCCAAGGTGAAGGTGATGGCAGCCCTACACTCCTTTGCCACCGGTACCTTTCAACACACTGTGGCGACTGCTGGTGGGATGTCACAGACCATGTTCAGCCGTGTGCTCCGCGATGTTTTGGAGGCTATGTTGATATACCTGAACCAGTACATCTATTTCCCTAGACTCCAACGACTCACTGACGTGAAGAGTGACTTCTATGCCCTGGGGAGGATGCCGCATGTCATTGGCACCATTGATGGGACACATGTGGCTTTGGTACCACCACAGGCCCAAGAGCAGGCATACAGGAACTGCAAACACTACCACTCGGTCAATGCACTGGTGGTCTGTCTTGCAGATATGAGCATCTCACACGTGTGTGCCCATTTCCCTGGTTCTGCACACGATGCCTACGTGATGAGGAGTAGTCGCATCCCGAGGATGATGTCACAGATGCGGAACCAGCGTGCCTGGCTTGTTGGTGTGTACTGACTTTGTACCATTGTGTGTGTTCTGCAATGTAGTGTTCCACCCTCTTTTCCAACTCAGCTAATGTGCAATTGTCTGTATGTAGGTGACTCCGGATACCCCAACATGCGGTGGTTGCTGACGCCCCTCAGGAACCCTGTGACACCAGCCCAGATGCGCTACAATGAGGCACATGGTCAGACGAGGAGAGTGATTGAGCGGACATTTGGTCTCCTGAAGAGCCGCTTCCGCTGCCTGGACAAGACAGGAGGGTCCCTCCCATATGCCCCAGCAAAGGTGTGCAAGATTGTCATCGTCTGCTGCATGCTACACAACCTGGCAGTGCGGAAGGAGTTGCCTCTCATCCTGGATGACGATGACCAACATCCGCCACCTGTGGAGGTTCCTGGCCTGGACTACGATGCCAGTGATGATGATGATGATGGTGATGGTGATGGTGATGGTGATGTCCGCACACAGCTCATCACCAACTTCTTCAGCTGAATGTGAGTATCCAGAGATGTCATGTCAATGATGTGAGTTTGCATGATATGTGTTGGTGGTGCTCTGGTGCTGTTTGAGTGTGTCCATGGGCTACATGACTGTATGCGTGTAGCGATGTGTCCTTACAGGTAGTCTGTACTCCCCAACAGTGTTGACATGCTAACTTGGTTCTGGGTGGGTGTCTTGTGACATGTATTGTGCATGAGTATTGCAGTTCTGTCCTGTTCTTCAGTGCTTTTGACTGTGTGTCATTTCTGTCCTTCACAGGGTACTTTCAGAGTCGTTTGGTCAACTGTGATCCCCGACACCGTGATTCGACTTCCAGGGTGGTAGCTGTCGTGTCCCTACAGGTGATGTGCGCCACACCCATGGACTTCCTTCCTTCTACACTTGTTGACTGTGTGCCCGCTGCCAGGTGGGATTACCTTGCATCTGTAGTGGTTACAACATGTTGCAAATGTGTAATAAACCTGTGCTTCACTTTGTGATGTGCGTTGTCTGTGGTCACACATTTGACTGACATTTGCTTACTGCACCAGTGGGCTAGTTGACTAAGACTGTGAATAGGTGTTGTGTCTGTGCATTGCACTGTATTTCCTGGCAACATCAGTGTAGGCAATGAGTCAGATGGCCTAGGTGTGTATTTGTTGTGTAGCCCTGGTGGTGTGTCTCCCTCATATGTGTCACGTTGCCATGACTCACATGCCTGTGTTGTACTTGCTGTAGCAGTTAGCATGCACAGTGTAATTTCGCTGGTCATCATCTCCATGACAGAAACCACGTTGGAATCACGAGAGGCAGGTATGGTGTAATAGTGTGTTTATTGTCATACATGTGTGTGAATAGTGCACAGGATGGTGAGTGCTGTACATTTTGATTGCAATCCAAAGTTCCTAGATGAATTGGAAGTCCTGGTAGCAGAAATGTCCTGTATCAGGTCCACAGTCATCTGAGACATTGGTCCAACTTGTACTCCCCATGTCATGTGGGGGAGTTGTGTTGCAGTCAACAGGGTGAACAGTTCGCGCACAAAGGTGATTATCCAGAACAGGTTTTGGCTTCCTGGGGGTTGCACATGGCCATCGGCCTCTCAGTTGCCCCTCCTCGGACGACCCCTCTTCTTTGGGGGGACCCTCAAGTGCAGGCTGCTGCGGTGCAGGGGACTCTCCGCCAGAGTCATCCTCCCTCCCTGTGGCAGTTGCAGTTGTTTCAGCACCAGATGTTGTGGGCACACAGGGAGGTGTTGACTGGTTGCTGCTCATCTGGCGGAGGCATTGTAATATGTCCCTATGCACCGCCGTCATCTCTTGCAGTGTGTCCCACTTGGACTCCACGCGGGACATGTGTGAGTCCAAGCGGGCATGATGGGCAGCCTGCTGCTGTTTAATGTCCCTGAGGAGCCCCACTACCTGGCTGAACTCTCCGGTGCTGGACTGGTACGCATCGGCTATGCGTGCCAGTTGTGGGTCATCATGCAGTCCAGACCCCTCTGCGAGCAGCGACCTATGTCTCCCACCCCTCCCACCACCCCTGGCGACACGTGCAGTACTTGAGGTGGCACGCACAGGTGACCCTGGGCCCCCTTGGGGGTTGTTGGTGGTGTTGGTGTCCATGGCCCCACGTTGGTCCAGGGTCCCTGTGCTGGTGGTGGTGGTGCTCCTTGGTCTGTCCATGTCGGCAGGGGTGGTATGTGTGTTGACAGTCATTGGAGGGGTGGGTGCAGGGGTGCAGCTGGTGGTCCTGCTGGTGCTGCATGATGACTTGCTCCGGAGGTGCCAGGTAGGTCTTCTTCATCCGAGGGAGGGCAGAGGCTGTTCCACACCAGTGAGCTCCGTATCCTCTTGAGCCTGGGACGGGGACTCCTCAGCGTCTGCTGCTGTGTCCCCATCATCACCTGTTTTTGGGAGACACACACAATGTATGTTATGTTTCTGCAGGCATCAATGGTTGACACACCTGACAGTTGTGACTGTGCCTCTGGATGCGGGCCTGTACATTGCATTGTCCTAAGTTGTCACAGTCAGGGGTTGATATTGGTGTAGCACATTGTCCTGCATTATTTGGGCATTTCTATGTGAATGTTGGGGTGTGTACATGGTCTGCATTGGTTGTATTTGGTTGACATCCGGCCCTCCTTCCCACCCAGCCAGATATTCCACCATGGAACGTGCTTCCATTGCAGGGAGTGCAAGTTGTCTTTCAGGATGTCAGTCAGTGGTGTCCTGCTGTTGGTTGGTGCACAGTTGCCAGCAGGGCCTTGTGCTCCTCACAGCAGTAGCCAGTGCCAGCAATCTTGTCAGTTGTTTTCCACTCCCTGTGATGTGCGCATGGTTCAGGGTGGTGTTGATGGGACAGTTGTGGGGGTGACCAATATCTGTGACTACCACTCCCATCATGCTATTGCCTCCTCCCCCCTTCCCAGCTTGCCCATGCTTCCTTCCCTTTGACTCTGCTTCCCTGTGGGGTTGTGTGCCTGTGCTGACAAGATGGCTGACAGTGTTATCCTGGGGTTAGTACTGCTACAGGTCCCATGTGTGCCCCTGTGCTTCACACAGCATGACCCAGGGTTGTGGTTCTTTGTGGGATATTTGATTGGAGTGTGAGGCAATGCATTCTCCCAGGTGAGTTTTGTGGAGTTTGTGTTAGGGGTGTGTGTGAGAAACGCTGCTGGTAACTATGGTCTGTGCTGTAAGTCCTCCTTCCCACCCAGCCAGATATCCCACCATGGAACGTGCTTCCATTGCAGGGAGTACAAGTTGTCTTTCAGGATGTCAGTCAGTGGTGTCCTGCTGTTGGTTGGTGCACAGTTGCCAGCAGGGCCTTGTGCTCCCCACAGCAGTAGCCAGTGCCAGCCATCTTGTCAGTTGTTTTCCACTCCCTGTGATGTGCGCATGGTTCAGGGTGGTGTTGATGGGACAGTTGTGGGGGTGACCAATATCTGTGACTACCACTCCCATCATGCTATTGCCTCCACCCCACTTCCCAGCATGCCCATACTTACTTGCTTTTGGGTGGACTTCACTGTGTGTGAGTGTGAGAGCAATGGCAAGATGGCTGACAGTGGTGTCCTGCTGTTGGTTGGTGGCCAGTTCCCAGCATGGCCTTGTGCTCCCCACAACAGAGCACCAGTGTCAGACATCTTTGATGGGGCTTTCCACTCTCTGTGGGGTGTGCATGCTTGAGTGTGAGCTTGCTGGGCCATGTGGGTGGGGGATGTTGAGCTGTGACTACCACTCCCATCATGCTATTGCCTCCACCCCCCTTCCCAGCATGCCCATGCTTCCTTCCCTTGACTCTGCTTCCCTGTGGGGTTGTGTGCCTGTGCTGACAAGATGGCTGACAGTGTTATCCTGGGGTTAGTTCTGCTACAGGTCCCATGTGTGTCCCTGTGCTTCACACAGCATGACCCAGTGGTTCTTTGTGGGATATTTGATTGGAGTGTGAGGCAATGCATTCTCCCAGGTGAGTTGTGTGGAGTTTGTGTTAGGGGGGTGTGTGGGTGGAGCTTCTGGTGACTATGGTCTGTGCTGTGAGTCCTCCTTCCCACCCAGCCAGATATCCCACCATGGAACGTGCTTCCATTGCAGGGAGTGCAAGTTGTCTTTCAGGATGTCAGTCAGTGGTGTCCTGCTGTTGGTTGGTGCACAGTTGCCAGCAGGGCCTTGTGCTCCCCACAGCAGTAGCCAGTGTCAGCCATCTTGTCAGTTGTTTTCCACTCCCTGTGATGTGAGCATGGTTCATGGTGGTGTTGATGTGCGCATTGTGAGGGTGGGCAATATCTGTGACTACGATTCCCATGATGCTATTGGCTACACTGACTTGCCCAGCATACACAGAATTCCTTTCTTTCAGTGGGCTTCACTGTGTGGTGGTGTTGTAGTGGTGGCTACATGTCTGGATGTGTTTGTTAGTTATATTTGTGCCACTGCCTAGCTGTAGTTGTAGTTGTGTTTGTACATGTGATGACACAGTTACATGTCACTATGAGATGGCATGTGTTGTGTTTATCTGACTGACATACACATTTTGGGATGATTCTGTTCTGGTTGCTGTGTATTTGCTAAGGGTGCATGGTTTGACTCTCCCTTGACAGTGATGTGTGTGTATTGTCGCACAATATTGTGTACATTTGTTGTGTACTCACCAGGCTCTGGGATGTTTTCTAGTCCATATACGCTCACTGGTGGTAGGATGGCCCGCACCTTCTCCTCCCAGGGCCTGAGGTATACTGGCTTGGCAGGAGGGCCACTGCCGGTGTGTTGGCTCAAGAGGTAGTCCTTCTTCAACAGCTCCCTGACCCTCCTGCGCATGTCATACCACCTGTTCTGGATGTCTGTCTTTGTGAGCAAACATGGTGATTGTGCGTTCACCCTGTCGACGATCCTCTCCCACATCTTGGTTTTCTGCGCCATGGGTGTCTGTTGGACCAGTGTACCAAACAGCTGTGGCTCTACCCTGAGGATCTCATCTACCAGGACTTCCAATTCACTATCTAGGAACTTATGATTCTTCTTTGGGGGCATGGTGATGGGTGGTGATGGTGAGTGATGTGTGTGTTGGTGTGCAGGTGAAGGTGTGTGAGTGTGTGTTTTGCTGGGTGTATGTGAGGTTGCTATTTGTTGAGGTGCTGATGGTGTGTGGCTTGTGTGATGGATGAGCTGTGGGTGTGTGGTTGCTGTCTGTTGAGTGCTGGCAGGTAATTTGAATTTGCAAAGGATCATGGTAGGGATTTGTGTCCTTTATATGGGTGGAGTTGTGGGTGTGTCTTTGTTCCCTGCCCCCCCCCAGTATTTATTGGCTTTGTAATTGCTTGTTTAGCCTCTTTTTTTGTGTATTTTCCCTTTGTACTTTTCGAGCATGTAGGAGACGTTCTTGTGACCGAGTCGGACCCTGCAGTTGTCTCGTATGTGCTTCTCCGATTCGTTCACGCTGTGTTTGTGCTGTTTTCTATGCTGCGTACGCATCGGTCGCGGTGTTTTGGGTTGCTTCGGCTCGCAGTTTTGTATGCGTGTCGGTCGTACGGCTTGTCCTCCGTGCGACTCGGTTGTGTTTTCCACGCGTTGCTTCGTACTTGGCAGGTAGGAGTTCGCAGGTACGTTTCGTTCGGGATTGTTCCGGGTGCGTGCCGGTCGGTTCGATTCGTGTGTTTTTCCGGCCGGAATGCTGTTTCCCGCGCGGCTCGGTCGTTTGGCTTGTGTTCCGTTCGAGTCGGTCGGGTTTTGCACGCTTCTCATCGTACTTTGCGGGTCGGGCTGCACCGGTACGTGTCGGTCGGAATGAATTCCGGCTCCGAGTCGGTCGGTACGTTTTCCAACCCAGATCGGAATCGACCCCTTAGTGTCCTCCTTCGGCTAAGTGGTTCAGTAAAGCAATTGTGTCAGTAACACATGCTTCTTTGGTCTTTGATGCCACTAACAGGTCATCAATGTACTGAACCATCACAGATTTTTCAGGCATTTTTAAATCTTCCAACGATTTCTTTAGGATCTGATTAAAGATTGATGGACTTTCTGTATACCCTTGAGGAATTCGGCACCATGCCAAAATACGCTCTCCGAACCGGAACGCAAATAATGGCTGGCTATCTGGATGTAATGGAATAGAGAAAAATGCATGGCACAAATCAATGACTGTGTACCATTCTGCATCACGTGGAATCTGATACAGTATTACAGCGGGGTTTGGTACAATTGGACAACAAGGAATAACGATTTTATTGATTTTTCGTAAATCTTGCACTATCCTATATGTCCCATTTGGCTTTTTCAGTCCCATTATAGGTGAATTACATGGACTGCTCATTATTTCTTTCAAGATTCCCTGTTCAATCATTTTATTGATTACGGGTGTTATTCCTTCAATAATTTCTGGCGTCAATTTGTACTGTGGAGTATTTGGGTAATTTGTTCCTTCTCTTACAGTAATTTTTACAGGGTCTACTCCTCTCATTAACCCAATATCTTTGCCTGTAAAATCCCATACATCAGATCTGACTGTTTCTTTTAACTCAATTGGGATTTTCTCTACATCAAACACAGGAAACATGTCATTCACTCCTGGCTCTAGTTCTGCCATTGTCATTTTATATAGTACATCTTCATCTGGTGTCTGGAATGAAATCCCATCCGGTGTACAATAAATGGTGCAATTCATTTTACAAAGTAGATCGCATCCTAGTAAGTTTACAGGACTGCAATCACACACCACAAATCGGTGCATTTCTCTGAATGGTCCAACTTTCACCTCTACTAGTTTGGTAAGAGGCGCCTTAATCTGCTGGTTTGAAACACCTACGACTTGGATATATTCACCTGAGAGAGGAAGGTTTGGAATTTCCACTGATCTAACAGTAGAACGGGTAGCTCCAGTGTCCACAAGGAATGTAACATTTGCACCATTCACTTCTCCATCCACAAATGGACCTGACTGATCTACCTCCAGAGTTGCGCCAAGTACGCAAACTTACTCCTCTCCTAGGCACCGTCATAAACTTTCATCCGATTCATTCCCGTCCTGTCGTAACCAATACTGCGATATTGCAGCTGTGCCCGGCAATTTTGTTACCTGCTCTCCTCCGTAGAATCCTGTCTCTGCACTGTATCTCTGAGGGTTTACACTCTTGGGAAGAGGTGGTTGTGGCACCTGACTCTGTTGAGTAACTACCTGTGGTTGCTGCAGTTGTTGGTAACTCACCTCACTCTGCACCTGTGGATTTAATGATTGATTTTCCGTATTAGCTTTTGGAGGAAATTTACACTCGTTTCTCCAATGCCCTAATTTTCCGCAGTTGTGGCATGGCCACTTCTTCTTTGCCTCTTCTATACTCATTTGACCTTTACCTTTACCTATATTCGGTTTGGATTTAGTCTGTCCTGTCTCATTAATTTGATTATTCAGTTGAGCTTCTTGTTTTTCTGCAACCTTCACTTGTGCCCACATCGCCTTTTCTTTTAATTTACGCTGTCTACACTCAATGTCATCGCTACAATATTTAGCATACCTCAACACTTCGTCCACAGTGCTGTTCTGCCAACACAACATATGTTGCTTAATCATTTCACTTATCTCTGGTTTTAATCCATAAACAAATCTATATACAAAATGACTCATGTCCTTTTCACTCAGAGTCTCATAACCGCTATACTGTTTGAAAACCAAAAGTAGCCTTTCATAGTAGGCGTGTACAGATTCCTTACTCTCTTGCGTAGTTCTGTCAATCTTTACCCAAACAGTTTCTTTGGGTGGAATTTTGTTTTTCAAAAATGTAATAACCTGCTCATATTTCCTCATCACTTCTGGTCCTGGCGCTCCTGTTTTTGCATCTCTAGGATATTCTACAGTTGGCCAATCAATGGTAATCTTACATTGTGTCCATAAATCTGCTGGTACTACAATGTCAAATAATCCATCCAAGTCTACCCACAACACTTTTGAAACTTTGACAAACCTTTCCACTTGTCTATACCATTCTACAGGCTTTTCTCTCAATTTCGGAAAGTCATTTGTAAATGACAGTATATCTTGTCTGGACCATGGAACATGTACATAACTACCTCCTGGAGTTTCCCTCATTGGATACTCCCGTACAATTGACTCCCTGTCTTTCACCGTAAAAGCCAAAGACGCTTTGTCGGTTGTTCCCTCTTTTCTTTTGGTCCACCTGCTCCTCCATCTGTCCACATCACCCCATTTTCTCAACAAAATGATCAGTTCTTTTATCTGGGTTAATCGTCCTGAAGTGTTCAGATTTTCTATATCTTTTTCACAAAAATCTACCCTATATGGTTTCTGCAAACTCCTGACTTTTACAAATTCTACTCCTAGTTCATTCGCTGTCTCTTCCAATTTTTCATGTAAAGTTCTAGCTCTCCAAGTAATACTCTTGCATAAGAACATGATCTCTTCGTCCTGATATGTTTTCAATTTTTCTGTACCAATAGTCCCTAAAATCAGCTCTTCCATGTCTATTTTTAGTCTGATTATATCCAAGGGTTGCGGTTCTGTATCTTTCTTTTGCAAGTTTCTCATCCATTCATTTAATTCTTCTGGAGTTGGACCTACAGGTGTACTATTTATTTCTATCCAATTTTTGTTTCTCTGGCGTTTCAGATGCTGATTCGGTTCCCATAGGAATCCTTTTTTATCTCACTCTCATTTACTGTCAGATTAGTAGGTGACTCGGTCTATATGAGCTGACCAAATCTCTTGTCTCTCTAGTTTCTGTAGTTATCCCTTCTCTCATTCTTTGCATATTTGAGTTCATTGGGATGGTCAAGGAATGCTCATCTATTCTCTGGTTTTCAAATACTGGTATTACTGGTCCTATTGTCACTGGTACAGTCACAGCTTCCATGTTCATTGTTAACTCTCTTATTTTCTCAGTCAATTCTCTTGTGGTTTTTGCTAACTCGGCTGCATTACCATTCTCGGATTTCTCACTTTGTGTACTTTCTAACTGTTCATTTGACCTATTTATATCGTATCTTCGTTCTGGGCTTTTATTCCTCCCAGTTTCCATTTGCGGTGCATTAGGTGTCACCACCGCAGAATTCTGTTGATATGGAGGTGGTTTTCTGTTTAAAATATCTTCCAGTAATTCATCCTCCGTTTCGCTACCTCCATACCCATACCTTTCTGTAGCTGTATGTTTCTTTTTCTCTGTACACTTCCTTCCTGTACCCTCTTCAACTGTTATGGCTGGAAACAAACCATCTGTCATGTTAGCATATCTCCAACGCCTCATCCTGTCCTCATGATTCACTCCCCATACTCTTCCATGAACTAAACTATAATTCTTTGCACCTCTGTGTATTTCTCGTTCATACATCTCGTCTTCCCATTCACCTAACGCTTCAAACTGTGTTGGTCTAGGTTTTGACTCAAGTTTCATCATTTTCTCTCTCAAATTCCGAAGTACAGCTGTGCTAAATGATCCATTCTCTGGAAAAGCCAATACTCCATCATTCTGAGTATATTTTGTCCAATTTTCTAACCAAATGCAAGTATGATAACCATATTTCAGCATCATATGAGAAGCTGGTGTTTTCGGTGGTGGAATTACTTGTCCCTCTCTAGTCACTACCTTTTTGTCCTTCTTGAAAAAGTTCTTAATTTTCGCCATCCATGACGGTTTCTCTCTACAATACTCATAATAAGCCATATTTCCCGATTCTTTCCCTTCGGCAAACTCACAACTCTGCTCTGTTCACTATGTGCTATTCGGACCTATCCCAGCGCGTCTCACACCAACGCACCAATCCGAAGCCTCTACATCACTCTCGTCAGACCTATCCCAGCGCGTCTCACACTAACGCACCAATCAGGACGTTCTTCGTGTTTCTAAGCACTGGCCAATCCCAGCGCGGTCTTTTGTCAACGTCAGTTCTACTCCTGACCCCTCCTTTACAAAATTTATCAGCAACTTTTTCTTGACTCTATTTTATTAGTTACGACATAAAACACATTTCCATTGTCTGTTTTCGCTAAACAAAAGAGATAGCTTACTCTATCTTGCAAGAATACTGTTTCGTTCGATAAGTGTAGCACTTCCCTCTACCTTACCCTTCTTTCAAGCAAGGGGTAAACCCGTTTCTCTGGGGATAAAACACATGTGGAGACTACACTGCTCCTGAGAATTAAGGCCAGAGTTTCACAAGAAAACCAGTTGCTATTTCACTTATACACATTTTACACATGAAATGTCCCTATCATAGCACAACCTGTGTTATCACCAATTTGAAAATCAGACAATGCACTATTCCATGTGACTTCTCTTGCCACACGTGTCCACTTCCTACTTCCCGGAAGCTTCAAAATTTCCGACTTACATATAACATAATACAATTCGACATGAAGTGTTAAACATGAAATAATCAATAATCAATAACCAATAATCACCAAACTAATCTATAGTAACCATAACTCTGCTACCAAGAAATCTGATCCAGCGCGGCTAATATAATTCTTCTCTTTTGGACATAACCTCCAGGTAAAGATCATTCACAACAACTATACCATATGACGGTGGGGCCCATAACACCCATAACCATACACTCCCTCAATTATTCCCTGGGTCACATCCACTTTTACCAAAGAGAAGAACGAAATTGCTGGAGGAACGGGATACCTTATTAAAATTAACAGGATATTTCCTTAAGCATCATACATAATCAGTTTTAATCCTGTCGGTTCTAAAACATCAAGGTATTCCGCTCTTTGGTCGATGGACCAACTAGTAGAATAAGTTGATGGTGATTAAGACCAGCTCAATCACATTCAAAACCTGTTAAAACATTACACTTATTATTGAGCTAAAGAACCACAAACTCGTTGTTTAATTAGAATAAAGTTTTATCTATTTTTCTTAAATGCATGAGTGAGATTCAAGTTTATTAATTGTTTTAATACATTTCAATAGCATATAAGAAATAAGTTTTAGAAAGAATTTTATGCATACCCTCTTAGATGGAGAATGAAAAGTTCACCAAAGCAGATAAATTGTAGATCACAGCATGGAACTCCCAAAACTGACTGTCTATCCCGCTAAACAGGCCTCCTCGACGGACCTCCTATACAGGTTTCCCGCATCGGTCTCGTTCCTTTCCCCAGTCAAGTTTAAAGTCCAAATGAATATTTCTATAAAGAAAATGGCCTATAGAAAATAGCAGCTCAAAAATTATGCAGGAATAGCGCTCCTCCTACTTAAGAGTAGATCCTCTTATACCCTACTACTAGCTTACTAAACATAAAGTTGCAATCTTTGGGGGCGAGAATCACGCTAATTGGTCCATTGGAGGGGTGGCAAGAATCACCTCATTGCCCTCCTTGTTCAAACCGGTTCTAAAATTGTTTATGGATCATACTTTCACACAACCTTTGGGTAATAGCAGTCCGATTGACAGTTAACTAAATGTTTCATTTTCATTAGTAATTTTTAAAGCAGTCCATTGTCAATTCATTTGGGTTTTAGCTCTCATTCTCACGGATACGTGCTGAGTCGTTCTTGGCATTCTCCTCGTGTCAGTTCAGCCTGACCTTGACACTTCTCACTCTGGGCTCGAATCGTACCCACGTGGTTTGGTTCTGCGGCTTTCTTCCGCTTAGAGGCCATCTTTGCGTTTGCGCATTGACCTCATCTGCCTCGGCAGCCATTTTCGCAGCACGGCCTAACAGGCCCGAACGAACTATCATGAAAACAAACATCATCATAATTAAAATAAAGAAGATAAGCCTTTCTGTTTCCCACCCGTCATTCTAAGTACCCCAGTTAGGTGTTGCCTAGCAGAAGCGACATTTAAAGCCAAGTTTACTTACCATCCGTATTCTTTTGCCACAATACAATTTTACTACATAGCACAAATCATGCAATTTTGCTCTAATTAGTACGCAAATCACTATATTAATATTACTTCACTTTTACTATTGTAAATAAGTTAAATTTGCACATAAATAGCAATTACCATTAATGTTTACTAAAGGTGTAAAGTGTTGGTTAGTCCATCAAACAATTAGTAACATTAATTTATTAGTGTCGATATTAGGGGGGTTCCAAAATTTTTTCATTTACCTTGCTCCATCAGTAAGCAGTTTTTTTAACCACCCTATATGAATTGTATTACTGTACACTGGACTAATCGGGTTTAAATATATCTTCGCTATTTGGACAGCATGCCATTGTTGATAACCATTGTTGCTGCTACGCGGTTATCCTTTTTTGTCATATTTTAATATTTCTGGGAAACTAGACGGGAGACTACCACGAGTCGCTTGTAGTAATATATCTACGTGACAGAAGTATAAGCATGCCCATGTACTCATTACATTTTTCTTGAAATCACTTGATGTGTTGTTGTAGGAATGTGCAAGATAAAACCCTCAGCAATATAAATTGTAAAACTGATACTTATCTTTGCGCTTCCCTCATCTGAGATGATTGATGTTTCCATGGGCCATGGAAAAAAAGAGGTTTGAATTAACTTTTCATTTTTCGTGCAGGATGGAGAAGAATGCAATAAATTGTTCCGTTCTAATCTCTGCTGCCAATTTAAGCTCCTCTACCCACACATTTTCTTACTGACGTAAATACCTGACACCTAAAGTTCCCTCAAATGATAGAAATGCATCCAGCTATACTATTTGTTATTGTCGGTGGCTGTTTAGGTGAAGCCCTGCGCTGTCTGGTTGGTAACATCATCTTGGGCATATTCTGCCCATTGCTTACCATTGGCTTTGTAACTCACATTTGCTTGCTGGCTTTATTTGCTTTAGGCTCTCCAGCATGAGTTTGTGCATTCCCTTGCCCAAACCCTACTTACTGTATACTTCCACCATTACTGAATTCCTGTAAACAGGCCTTTAAATCTTTTTCTTATCTTGTTACATTTGCTGTGCATTTAAAGACAGAGGTCAAATGTTAGGCTCTGTCTTCCAGGGAGCTTGGTGTTTACTGTTCTTTCTCTTACTTCAAAGTGAGAGGATTTATGTGACAATCCTCCTGGGTACCCATGTGAGACAGGAAGGCTGTAGGGTGTTATTTGTTTCTAGCTGGGTAGTCTGGCTGAGCTGTATGATATTTGTTTTTCTAGAACAAAACAAAATTTAAATGTTTGTAAATGAACTGTGCAGGTAATTCAGAATATGGAAAGCACAAATGAACATTTTTGGGGGAATTTTGAAGTGTGGTGGAAACCAATATTTTAATATGACCAAAACAAATCAATATACTAGGTGATGACATTTCCCCACATTATCGTTTGTGCGCTGTATACTTTTATCGGTAAAACTGTTTATTTCTGTGCAAATGTAATGGTCATTTCAATTGAAGGTGTGTTGTCTGTAATGGCAGTGCACTACCACACCATGCATACTCCACTTTACTCCACTCTACACCACAACACTGCACTCTACCTGCACCACTCCACACTGACACATCAAACTGCATCAGTGCACTTTACTCTGCACAACTCCACCCTACGACACTTCATTCAACACCTCACTACACTACTCTACCCCAAGGCACTCTACCCCACACTAATCTATTATGCACCAGTGCACTCTTTGCTGCACTCTATGGCAATCCACTCTAAGCACCACTGCACTCTACGACACTGCACTCTACAACACTCTACTCTGCCACTGCACTCTACATCACTTCACTCTACTCTGAAACAATCTACTCTACTCCACTAGACTCTGCGCCACTCCACTCCACAGCAATCTACCCTGCTCCACTCTATGCCAATGCTCTCTACACCACTTTTCTCAAAACCAATACTCTACGCCAATCTACTCTGCACTGTACCCCACTGTACTCTAGTCTGCAACACTACGTCACGCTACACCATTGCACTCTACAACACTTCTACTTTGCAACACTGCACTCTCTGCCGTTATACTCTGCGCACCTCTATTCTTCGCCACTGCACTCTACGCCACTCTTCACCAATCCACCCTACACCAATCCACTCTATGCCGCTATAGTCTACACGACTATACACTACGCCACTGCACTGTACTCCAATCCACTCTACGCCACTGTAATCTACTGTTCACCACTGCACTCAATCCTACTTCACTCTACGCCTCTCTACTCGGCACCACTCTACTCTGTGCCAGTGTACTCTACACCACTCTACTACGCACCACTGGACTCTTCGCTACTGCTCCACTCTACGCCAATGCTCTCTGACACACTACTCTGCAAAACTGCACTTTGTGCCACTCTGCTCTGTGCCACTGCACTCTACTCTGCACCACTCAGCCCTATGCCACTCTGCTGCACTTCACACCGATGCACTCTATGCCACTACACTGTACGCCACTCTACTCTGCATCACTCAACTCTGTGCCACTCTATTTTGCACATCTGAACTCCATGCTATGGCAATCTATACCACTCTACTCTATGCCACTGCACTGTATGCAACTCTACACCTTTGCACTTCACCCTGCACCACTCCACAAAACCATGCACCACTCCACTCTACGCCACTTCACTCTACTCTGAAATAGTCTACTCTACGCCACTGTACTCTACACCACTCAGGGCCATTGCACTCTACGCCACTGCAATCTACTCTGCACCACCCTACTCTGTGTCCCTGCACTCTACGTCCCTGCACTCTACGTCCCTGCACTCTACGTCCCTGCACTCTACGCCAGTGGACTCTACGTCACTGCACTCTATGCCAGTGGACTCTACACTATTTTACTCAAAGCCAAAGCACTCTACGCAAATCTACTCTGCACCAGTGTACTTTACGCCACTTCATTATAGTCCACTCCTGTAGGAACTTAATGATGTCATTCTTGGGCAGGTGGTCATTTTTCAGCTGCTCCTCGCTCCACTCCCGCTGCGGTTCGGTGGCTGCCATCTTGCTTCGCTTTCAAAGATAGAGGACGGACAACAAGAGTGAAATAAATAGAGTCCCTCCCTGGATTCTTTTTGTGATTAAGGAGGCGGACTCTTGGTTCGGTGATACAGCTCTATATATATATTTATTTCACTTGTACTAAACCTACTCGCAAGGAGTGAATACTGCTACAATATTTTACACATACTCCAATATTTAAGTAATTGCATGCTATTATAGAAGCCTTCATCTACTTAATATTATCAATTTTTTTTAATTAAATAGTATATTATTGGTTTGTGTGAAATAGTCAATTTTAATTCATAGCATATTACACGATTTTGACTTTTTTTAGCCGGGTATCCTAGGGATTACGCATTATTTCTATTAAATTGCACATAAAATATCCCGCTTCAAAATGGCTAATCTTTGAGGGGAAATCGGCAGTTGTCTTTACTCTGAGCTCAGCGACGTTTTACGCCAGCTTCGACTTATAACTTTTGACACACACGATTACTTTTCAAGTGTTGTAGTTTCTGATGAACGGTCGTGTCTCACTGTTTTAGTTCTTTGGCTTGAGACAATACCTCCTTCGGTATATATAAAAAGCATTTGCAATGCAATAGGTCTCGCATTTGCGAGAGTTTAAGCTATTGGCATTGTAAATGACAATGCCTTTTATTTATCCGTTTTGATAATTAACACATAAATAAAATACATTGTCATTTTCATTGCCAATAGCTCAAGCTCTTGTAAATGCGAGACTCATTTAATTTCAAAGAAGCAGCCGCCATTGTACCGGGCTGCTTGGAAAGTGAAAGCGCACATGGCGCACTGAATGTTGCATGTCGTACCTGCAGTAGGAGAAACTCGTTGAATTAAAATATGCTTACAGACTAAACAAGCATTTCCAATGTAATAGGTCTCGCATTTTCAAAATGTTGACCTATTGGTATTGTAAATGACAATGACTTTTATTATTGCAGTTTTTTCAAAAACATAAATAAAAGGCATTGTCATTTACAATGCCAATAGCTCAAAATCTCGGAAATGCGAGACCTACTGCATTGCAAATGCTTGTTAAAATTGGCTGTTGTAGGCATTTCGGGATTTACATCGACATAAGAAGTAAGTAGAGCTTTCATCATGTGTGCAGGTCTGTACTTAATGTAAAAAACCAGTTCCAACATGTGTCCCAATTTGTGAGTTCAGCCTGATGAGTTCTGAAAAATCAATGTGCCTCAGGCGACCGGGCGTGCTTTAGTTTTGGGTGCTCTTGTGAGAACACGAAAGGCACGTTTAAAGTTTTGTCACATTTTATCGTTTTCTGCACGCTGTCTTGCAACAAGGTCTGCAATCTGTTTTTTGTGTTAATTACATTAAGCTTTTTTGATTTCACTGCCATTGAGTCACTGAAAAACATAATTGAAAAAATATGTTTGGTTTTCTGTTATTCGTACAATGAATGCAAACAGAATGGAAATGAACGCTGCCTGACGGGCACAAGAGGAGGAAGGAACCTTGCGCTCAGATCTGAATGTTCTACACACATTTTGTCTGATTTTCCTCTGTTTCACATTTGGGCTCGGCAGGCCTTATTATGCACCCTGGTTATCTTTACCCAAACAGGGTAAACAGGGTTTGTTGCCCCAGAAGACACAGTTCATTGTTGTCGTGTGCTGGAAAAGATAACACGCTACAGCCTGTTCTCTCGCATGAGCACTCAGCAGGATGGATTGTCACATAAATTCTCTCACTGTGAAGTCAACAAAAGAAAAGTAAACACCAAGTTCCCTTGGAATACAAAGCCTGACATTTGACCTCTGTCTTTGAATGCACAGCAAATGAGACAAGATAAGAACAAGATTTAAAGGAGTGTTTACAGATAGCGAGTAGTGGGGATGATACAGTGCACAAGGTATGCTCACGGGAGAGACGAAGTCAAGCTGAACTGCCTAAAACAACAAGCAGATGACAGGGCTAGCTAGGAAAGATGCACTCTGTAGAGTAGCTCAACAAAAAGAAACAAATAGGTCCTAACAGTGCAAGTAGTATAAGGACACAAGTACATGGGCCATGCTCTAGGGGAGGGTCATATGCCGATCACAAAGCTGGCCAACAGGAAGTAAGCAATCGAGAGTGGCTTTGAAGCCCACCAACTGTAAGACCACTAACAGTAAACAAAGTATCTCGAAGAGGCAGCACACGCGCTGTCAATGCGAGACCTAAAAGGTGTATTTCTGTAACACTTACATGCATTTCACCTCAGCGCATCAGGTTATATCACAGCATTGAGAGGCATTAATGAAACATGATCGCTTTTAAACAACTTTGAAACATTTATATGATACCAATCCGAATAGTGAACTAATAGCAAGTTAATTTGTCAAGGGCGCCCTGCATGCGCATATATTTCAATTGTACATTGACCAACATTCAAACATACGTGTGTCCTGAACTCACGTATTTGAAGGTGTTCTCATTTGTGATAATGAAGAAAAAGGAGGCTCAGAAAAATACAATATTTCCCTCGGATGACACAACTTTGATCGAGCGGGGAAGCAGGAACTTCTGGTTCCACATTGAGTCATCAAAGGAGCATCTCTTTCCCTCTCCTGTTTTACATCAAAGTTGAACGCTTTGTCTTTAGTTCTTGGTGCATGAGGCTGCAGTGAGGGGTGGAGTGGGGGGGCAGGCAGAAGCCACATGAATGCTCGGCTCATTTTGGGCTCGAGGGTCCAACAGGAGCTCGAGCTGGGCTAGAGCCTGGTGCGAGCCTTCAGTGACCCGCCCACCGTTAAAACTGACTGGCCCTGCAAGTCTATTTCTTTGGGGTATCCTGGCAGGAAGTCTGCAGCTTCCTCCTCAGGCCCTCCCTGGGCCCCACGGTACAGGGGACCTCCCTCTTCTCCTTTAGCCACAGGCAAATCCGAGTCCCAGGGGCACAGTTGATTTTAACAAAAAATATGGGAACTGTTTTTGTCAAATAAAAAAAACCTTGGGAACGCTGTTCCCAATAGACCCCACCCACGCCCCCCTCTGGTCAAAGGACACTGACAGCCACGTCTGCTGTGTGCGTCCCACAGACACTGGCATGAGTCCTTTGACCTCACAGACACCTTGATAAAGCAGTCATCTTCCAGGGCAGGGGTGTGCATCTCTCGCCTCTAACACATTAGCGTGAGGAGAGTGGGGGCGTTCAGGAGTCGACGTGAGTGGGGGCTTTTGGTCCATCCGCCATGTTCACGAGGTCTGGCTCCTCTGCTCCTGTAAGGACCCCCTTTCCATCCCCATCCCAGAGCCTCGCCCCAACGCACACAGCTTTATTTTATGTGACAGATCGAGATCGCTTACTCTATTTTTGGTCGAAGAAACAATGGTCTTCTAGGTGATGGGGCGTTGGGAGCACGTCTTCTAGAACACAGCAGCCTTGCTTCCCTGCACTGGACCCTGTGGTGATGGCTTTTAGTACATCACCCGCTGCAGCATGGCAGCCCTACGCAGACGGCCGGAGTTTAACCCATCAGACTAGTTACTGATTGCCAAGGTGGCAGCTGCAGAGAGTGGCTGGGCCGTGAGCACTCTGTCCTAGCATGGCCATCTCTCGCTGGTGTTATCTGAGGAGGGCAGGCAGTGCCCGCTGGGGGACCCTGGCACTCTCTGATGCTTTGATTCTTGCTTCCAGAGGTCAGTGCAGACCTTGGGGCACACACATGGCCGGTCCTAGAACTTCTGGGGCCCCCTGTCTTTCAGCTGAGCGCGAGGCCCTGGGCAGCTGCCCACACTGCCCATGCCTAGCACCGGCCCTGGGCACACACATGGCCATGACGCATTCAACACTCAAGGCTGGGACTCACGGGTCAAAGGCTTTTCAAAGTCACCCAGAGGTCGATACAGATCGCTGGGCCACGCACAATATGGCAACGCCTGAAATAAGTTGAGAGACGCAGCACTCAAAGGATATAGTGGAGAAAAGGCCAGAAAAGGAAGGTTGCTGTAAAAACCATGAACCCAATAAAAGGAAAGTATGGAATACAAGAGTTCTGCTGAAATAGACAACATGTGTAAGGTTCAGTAATGGGACTTATAAAACGTGTTTATTATGGAGGCGTGTTAAAGTCTGTGTAAGGACAGAAGTATTCAAATACTATTTTAAGAGTACCTATGGGCCTTTTTAGCCAAACACACCACTGATTGTTTTCCCTTATTCTGAATATGTTGTTAAATAATGGTGATGTTTTTGTTAATATTCTTTGGGATAGATAAGTGGATGAATGTATGGGTGGATGGATGGGTATGTTGTTGGATGGATGGATGGATGGATGGATGGATGGGTGGATGGATGGATGGGTGGATGGATGGAAGGATGGATGGGTGGAAGGATGGATGGATGGATGGATGGATTGATGGATGGATGGATGGGTGGATGGATGGAAGGATGGATGGGTGGAAGGATGGATGGATGGAAGGATGGATGGATGGATGGATGGACGGAAGGATGGATGGATGGGTGGATGGATGGAAGGATGGATGGATGGATGGATTGATGGATGGATGGAAGGATGGATGGACGGAAGGATGGATGGATGGGTGGAAGGATGGATGGATGGATGGATGGATTGATGGATGGATGGATGGATGTGTATGAATTAAGAGGGTGGAGTTGGTTGAGTGGATGGATGGATCTGGACTGTAGCTTGAGTATGAGTGGATGCAAGGATGGATAGATGAACGGGTTGGGACTGGAACATCCATTGCATTGTATTCAGGCATCTACCCCTACCTGCGTGCTGACTACCTATATAACTCGTATCCCACCTTCTATTTTGGCTCCAGCATCACGCTAATCTAAGCATGTGCGAAGGCCGGGGCGAGGGGCTGGACCTGTTCTGTCAATTGTTGGGATGCATCAATCGAGCCCATCATATTGGACAGAGGTCTACTGTCCCTGTCCTGGGTATAACTTATAAAGCGGTGATGTCAGCATATTGTATTGTGGGATTGATCGTGAGACCAGTCCTTTTCATTTGTGTCACTGAGTGTGTTGCCTACAGGCCCCTGGTGTGTAAAGTTCCTCTGTTATGTGTATGCTCAGAAGCATGTGCTGACATCCTGGATGCGTGTGTGCGTGGCACATGTGCAGTAATAGGGTTCTATGTGTAAGTGAGCCTGAGAACTGGAGCCGGTGGGATCCATCTTAGATGCACATGACTTGGCATCGCACAAAATGGAGGAAGAGGACAGATCACCAGAGAGGAAAGGTGTACTGGCTGCATTCTGGTGGCTGACGATGGGGATCCTGAGGTGAGGAGGCTGGAGACTGAGCTAACCGTAGGAATTCCACAAGGACCTGTATTAGCAGAGGGATGCGGACTACTCTTCCCTGGGTGCTGCCATTTGGTTGATTATAGGCAGAGCAGGGGGGGGGGCTGCTGTTTCTGTTGTGGTAGGTGTGGATGCTTCCATGTCAGGCCTGCCTTTTAGCTGTCCCTGATTACTGCCTCGGAGAGGCTGCTGATAGCCCGGGGCAGAAACCTCACTTTTAAGTGTGCCTCGGTGGTGGAGATAGCCCGGAGAGCTACTTGCTATGAGAAGCATCACTCGACACAGAGGATGTGCCTGGAGAGCAGCCTGTGAAGGACACTTGAAAGGAGAACCAGCGCAAACCAGTTTGAATGGATACACATCCCCTTGTCTAAAAACATGTATACAAGTGGAAGCCAAACCCCGGCACTTTATTCCAAGTCCTTAATGAGCAAGGAAAGGGAGTGTTCTGCAGAGAGTTTGATATATTGTTGTGTGACCAAGACGGGCGTCTGCCTCTCAGCCAGTCTCCCAGAGATGAGGTGCCACCATCTGAAGCCTGCCTGCCGAGAGAGGGAAGAAGTCTGCCTGGCCCTGCAGAAGGAGAGACTGTCCAGGAGGAGAAGCCCAGCATGTCCCAAAGACGGCGGGACGTCAAGAAGAAGCTGGAATTTCTTCTAGTACAAGACCGAGAAGCTACCACTTGAGACAGAGCCCTTTTATGCTGGTAGAGACAGGGGTGAGCAAATTACATTGAGGAGAGATTGGCTGAAATATAAATAGTTTAATTTGAAACAATCACAGTAAAATTCACACAAACACTAATGCCCTATTTCCCTCATACTTGCTGTAGGAGAGTAGGATCTGCCTCTTATGTTGCCCCCACTTTTTTTCTGATGTTTACACTGGTTTCTGGCTATAGTCTGGCTGGGTCCCTGCTAATCAGGGCCCCAGCCTCTCTGTTCTCTCTAAACTATTTGGAGTGCACTCTAGGTGCACTAGTGATTGGATACTGTGGTACCTTATGAGTCCCTAGTATTTGGTACCTTAGGTACCAAGGGCATAGGTACTTCACAGGCCTACCAGGGGCTGAAGCATGTATTATGCCACCCCTGGGAAGCAGACTAAATCTGACACCACAGGCCTGCTACTGCAGCCTGGGTGAGGAAGTGCTAGCACCCCTCACTGAGATATAGGTCCCCTATATCTCTCCTGCACACACATTGAGACTTATCAGTCACCCCTAAAGCAGGCCCTATCAATCCTGAGGGCAGGGTGCTTAGTTTCCATGTGAGGGGGTGCCTCTGCCTGAGCAGGGCCCCTCTGCAGCTCTCAGAGTCCATTCTCTGGGATGTTTGTGGATGCGGTTAAACCATATACTTTAAGTGCATTATATCCTCGCGATAGAATGCTAACTTTGGAATGGCTGCATCGAAACATGTCGTGTTTGGTGTCAAACATCTTGGAATACTACCCCCCCCGCCAGTCCTGGCGGCGGGGGTAGCATTCCACCCTTCTAGAGGGATAGACATGTACCTACTGTGGAAACGCGGTAGAATCCTGCAGAGCCCTGGCATCACAAAATGGATGCCACCAGTCACAGACACTGGGCTGCCCTCCTGCTGATGACCAACACTCGCAGTGGAGGAAGCCCAACAATAGATATCCTGTCCCAAGGGGGTGTGACCACCTCCCAGACAGGGTTTAGTGTATTGGGGCTGGGTGGGTGCACTCTTAGAGTGCTTTGAAGTCCTGCACTGGGGGAGCATAAGGCTCCTCTGTGCATAGCCCAGTTCAAACCGGCTCAGGGGCTACCTGCCCCTGCTCTGGCGCGAAACTGGACAAAGGGAAGTGGGTGTAGCCACCCACTCCCCTGACCCTCCCATAGGTGGGGTCATAGAGCTAGTCCCTCCCCTTCTTTTAGTATAAGAGGGGGAACCTGTGCATTGCACCCCAGATTTCCCTGGACGACGCTCTGAAGAAGAATCCCGGACCTTCGACGTTCCACTACCTTTGGAAGACTGAAGAATCTCCCTTGGAGTCAAGGAGTGACTCCCCTGCTTGGCAGGCACCTAAAACTACAAACGATGGTCGCAAACTACGCCGCTCCTGCCGGAGTCCGAAGTCCCTGCAGCCCAAGAAGTGGATTTCCTGACTTCTCAAAGGCCATCGTGAGTCCCCAGTGAAGCTGAGGCCAGTGGACCCCAAGAGTAATGAGGAACCGCGACCCCTGGGTACCATGCACTATTGTCGAGTGCAACCCCTTCACAACGTTTTACGAACTTGTGCTTTGGACCACGTGTGGTCCTAGCCTCCAGCAAGAATCCCTCTGAAGATCAGAGGCCTACCACGTCTCGAGTGACCGTGGGCCCCTGTTGAGCAAATCCTCCTGAGGCGTCTTCGCGATCACTTGCCAGCCGGCTTGTGGGTCCCCAAAAGACTTTCTAAAGAAACCAAAGGGCTACCCTGGTTGCTCCAGGCTTGCCCTGACTTACCCTCGCTGGGTGAGTCCCTCAGACCTTGCTGGTCTGCGCCATTGACTTTTTACACTTTCCCCAAGACTTGCTGTTACCAAGGCTTGTTGGCTCCAATCGAGTCGCAGACACCGCAGTAAGCTGCAGAAATCGTGGGATACACCGAATCCAGCTCCTGGTCATTGTCGACACCTCCTGGATCTCGTGGCTGAAGAGTCAAGGCACCCGCGAACGACCTGAATCTTGCAACGACGGTGGGCATCCATCTTCCTTGCCCCGAGTCACTGCCAAGTGACTTTGAACACTGTCCCCTCTGCTTTCAGGTCTTCCATCTTCCGAATCCAGGCTTGGATTCCACCGGACACTTCTTCTGTCGCCGCAAGCAGCAAGTCTTCACTGGCTCCCATTGAAAACGACGCCGCGACCCGACACCAAAGGCCACCTGTGCACCCGGCTCCCCTGGGTGAGGTAACTCTAGCAGTACGGTGCTCCTGTGGGTGTGGGCCCTAGAACTACTTACCCTGTAAGTGACTTGCTTGTAGCTACCCTAGAAGTGCCCTAAAACTCTTATTTTCTAAGTGCGACAATTGCGCTGACTTGTACAGGGTTCGCGTCTGTGTTAGACACATCGCGTCCATCTCCCTTGTAACACTATCTATAACCATGTCCTTCGACTCGTACTGAGTCCGATCGGTGTTCGCCTCGAACACACAAGGGGCCTGTAACATTGAAAGCTCCATTGCGCTGACTCGCACAAGGTTTGCGTCTGTGTTAGACACAGCGCGTCCATCTCCCTTGCAACTCTATCTGTAACCGCGTCCTTCGACTCGTACAAGGACCGATCAGTGTGTTTGCCTCGAACACGCAAGGGACCTCTAACATTGAAATCTCAATCGCGTCTGTGCGCATAGACTCGTACAGGACTCACACCGGTGCCAGGACACCGCATCCGTCCCCTGTGGGTCTCCTACAACTACCTGGGGTGGTTCTTGGGTGTCCCTCGATTCTAGATGCCCTAGACCTAGGTCTAGCCAAACTAAGATTGTGATATTCGATTGTGCTAAACTTATTCTGATAAGATTTGACTTGTACATATGTTCCTGACCTCTAATCTCATAAAGAGATTAGTAGAGAGTGTTTATTAATAAATACATATATATTTGATATATATACCTGTGTGGTGTCTTTTCATTTGGTGATTCAAGAGATTGTGTGGTAAAACAAGCTGCTTTACATTCCTTCAAGACTTAGCCTGAAGGCTGCTCTCCACAGCTACCACTAGGATAGCTTTCTATAAAGGTTGTCTTAAACCTATCTACCATAAGTGTCGAATTGTTCTGGTGCAAGGTGTCCACTTTAATTAGAGAACAGCATATACCAGGCCAACTTCTCACACTTGCGCTAACCACTTCCTCTACGTTTCACTCCATGTTTGCATTGACTACGAGTAGTTCTAACACCTATGAGTTGCAAGTCTATGTTCATCCACAGAGCTTCTGGTACTATCATTCATGGTAAGTGAGCAGAATTTTCTGACAACTGTTCATTATGTTGACTTTCACATTTTTTCTTAGTATGTACATGTTTGATAGTTTGTAATCTTTAAGCAAGTCCAGTTACATATTCATGTTTGCTCAATACTGCTATATGATATGCAGACTAAAGAAAATGAACCTGCTTTACATTTTACTCATGTCAGCCATCTATTTACTTGCTTTTATTTTATTGATTGGCCTGCTCAGATGTATCTGTAAAATTCATCTTTTGTCCTGAATTTTAACAGCCACTGCTGAGAATTTGCCTCCATTCAAGGTGGTCACCCTACTCTTGGGGGCTCATCAGTAGAGTGCAGCCCTACTGCAGAAAGTGTACAGGTCTCTCCTGGGGCTCATCAGCAGCCTAGAGTCCCACTGCAGACAGTGTAGACTGAGGTCTCCTGGGGCTCATCAGCAGCCTAGAGTCCCACTGCAGACACTGTAGACTGAGGTCTCCTGGGGCTCATCAGCAGCCTAGAGTCCCACTGCAGACAGTGTAGACTGAGGTCTCCTGGGGCTCATCAGCAGCCTAGAGTCCCACTGCAGACACTGTAGACTGAGGTCTCCTGGGGCTCATCAGCAGCCTAGAGTCCCACTGCAGACAGTGTAGACTGAGGTCTCCTGGGGCTCATCAGCAGCCTAGAGTCCCACTGCAGACCTTGTAGACTGAGGTCTCCTGGGGCTCATCAGCAGCCTAGAGTCCCACTGCAGACAGTGTAGACTGAGGTCTCCTGGGGCTCATCAGCAGCCTAGAGTCCCACTGCAGACCCTGTAGACTGAGGTCTCCTGGGGTTCATCTGCAGAGTAAAGTACTACTGCGGCCAGTATGGAGGTCTCATGGGGCTCATCAGCAGTCGAGAGTACCATGTAGGATATCTGTGTTTGACACCTATCAGCCGAGTACCATGTATGATATGTGTGTTTTGACACTTATCAGCAGAGTACCATGTAGGATACGTGTGTTTGACGCTTATCAGCAGAGTGCCATGTAGGATACGTGTGTTTGACACTTATCAGCAGAGTGCCATGTAGGATACGTGTGTTTGACGCTTATCAGCAGAGTGCCATGTAGGATACGTGTGTTTGACGCTTATCAGCAGAGTGCCATGTAGGATACGTGTCTTTGACGCTTAACAGCAGAGTGACATGTAGGATACGTGTGTTTGACGCTTATCAGCAGAGTACCATGTAGGATATGCGTGTTTGACACTTATCAGCAGAGTAACATGTAGCACGTGTGTTTGATGCTTATCAGCAGAGTGCCATGTAGCACGTGTGTTTGACGCTTATCTGCAGAGTACCATGTAGGATATGCGTGTTTGACGCTTATCAGCAGAGTAACATTAGCACGTGTGTTTGACGCTTATCAGCATAGTGCCATGTAGGATACTTCTGTTTGACGCTTATCAGCAGAGTGACATGTAGGATACGTGTGTTTGACGCTTATCAGCAGAGTAACATGTAGGATACGTATGGTTTGACTCTTATCAGCAGAGTGCCATGTAGGATACGTGCGTTTGACGCTTATCAGCAGAGTGCCATGTAGGATACATATGGTTTGACTCTTATCAGCAGAGTGCCATGTAGGATACGTGCGTTTGACGCTTATCAGCAGAGTACCATGTAGGATACGTGTGGTTTGACTCTTATCAGCAGAGTGCCATGTAGGATACGTGTGTTTGACGCTCATCAGTGGACTGCCATGTAGGATACGTGTGTTTGACACTTATAAGCAGAGTGCCATGTAGGATACATGTGTTTGACGCTTATCAGCAGAGTAACATGTAGGATACGTATGGTTTGACTCTTATCAGCAGAGTGCCATGTAGGATACGTGCGTTTGACGCTTATCAGCAGAGTGCCATGTAGGATACGTATGGTTTGACTCTTATCAGCAGAGTGCCATGTAGGATACGTGCGTTTGACGCTTATCAGCAGAGTACCATGTAGGATACGTGTGGTTTGACTCTTATCAGCAGAGTGCCATGTAGGATACGTGTGTTTGACGCTCATCAGTGGACTGCCATGTAGGATACGTGTGTTTGACACTTATAAGCAGAGTGCCATGTAGGATACGTGTGTTTGACACTTATAAGCAGAGTGCCATGTAGAATACGTGTGTTTGACGCTTATCAGCAGAGTTCCATGTAGGGTACGTGTGGTTTTTTTTTGTCAATAGGGTACGTGTTTGACGCTTATCAGCAGAGTACCATGTAGGATACGTGTGTGTTGACGCTTATCAGCAGAGTAACATGTAGCACGTGTGTTTGACGCTTATCAGCAGAGTGACATGTAGGATACGTATGGTTTGACTCTCATCAGCAGAGTGCTATGGACGATAGGTGTGTTTTGATGCTTATCAGTAGAGTACCATGTAGGATACGTGTGGTTTGACTCTCTTCAGCAGAGTACGATGGGCCCGATTCACAGAACTAACTTAAGACAAAATCCTAAACTTACTACCATTTTGGTATTCACAGAAGGCACTTACTCATTTTGGTATTCACAGAAGGCACTTACTTACTCATTTTGAGTAACTTACTCATTTGGTGTAACTTACTCATTTTGGTATTCACAGAAGTCACTTACTCATCAATGAGTAAGTGCCTTCTGTGAATACCAAAATGAGTAACTTACTCATTTTGTGTAACTTACTCATTTTGGTATTCACAGAAGGCACTTAGTGCGTAAGTTACACAAAATGAGTAAGTTACTCAAAATGAGTAAGTTACTCAAAATGAGTAAGTAAGTGCCTTCTGTGAATACCAAAATGAGTAAGTGCCTTCTGTGAATACCAAAATGGTAGTAAGTTTAGGATTTTGTCTTAAGTTAGTTCTGTGAATCGGGCCCGATGTGTTTGACGCTCATCAGCCAAGTACCATGTAGGATACGTGTGTTTGATGCATATCAGCAGAGTACCATCTAGGATACGCGTGTTTTGACGCTGATCAGCGGAGTACCATGTAGGATACGTGTGTTTGACGCTTATCAGCAGAGTAACATGTAGCACGTGTGTTTGACCCTTATCAGCAGAGTGCCATGTAGCACGTGTGTTTGACGCTTATCAGCAGAGTACCATGTAGGATATGCGTGTTTGACGCTTATCAGCAGAGTAACATGTAGCACGTGTGTTTGACGCTTATCAGCATAGTGCCATGTAGGATACTTCTGTTTGACGCTTATCAGCAGAGTGACATGTAGGATACGTGTGTTTGACGCTTATCAGCAGAGTAACATGTAGGATACGTGTGTTTGACGCGTATTAGCAGAGTAACATGTAGCATGTGTGTTTGACGCTTATCAGCAGAGTACCATGTAGGATACGTATGGTTTGACTCTTATCAGCAGAGTGCCATGTAGGATACGTGCGTTTGACGCTTATCAGCAGAGTGCCATGTAGGATACATATGGTTTGACTCTTATCAGCAGAGTGCCATGTAGGATACGTGCGTTTGACGCTTATCAGCAGAGTACCATGTAGGATACGTGTGGTTTAACTCTTATCAGCAGAGTGCCATGTAGGATACGTGTGTTTGACGCTCATCAGTGGACTACCATGTAGGATACGTGTGTTTGACACTTATAAGCAGAGTGCCATGTAGGATACATGTGTTTGATGCTTATCAGCAGAGTGCCATGTAGAATACGTGTGTTTGACGCTTATCAGCAGAGTTCCATGTAGGGTAAGTGTGTTTTTTTTTTGTCAATAGGGTACGTGTGTTTGACGCTTATCAGCAGAGTACCATGTAGGATACGTGTGTTGACGCTTATCAGCAGAGTAACATGTAGCACGTGTGTTTGACGCTTATCAGCAGAGTGACATGTAGGATACGTGTGGTTTGACTCTCATCAGCAGAGTGCTATGTACGATAGCGTGTTTTGATGCTTATCAGTAGAGTACCATGTAGGATACGTGTGGTTTGACTCTCTTCAGCAGAGTACGATGGGACAGAACTAACTTAAGACAAAATCCTAAACTTACTACCATTTTGGTATTCACAGAAGGCACTTACTCATTTTGGTATTCACAGAAGGCACTTACTTACTCATTTTGAGTAACTTACTCATTTTGTGTAACTTACTCATTTTGGTATTCACAGAAGTCACTTACTCATCAATGAGTAAGTGCCTTCTGTGAATACTAAAATGAGTAACTTACTCATTTTGTGTAACTTACTCATTTTGGTATTCACAGAAGGCACTTAGTGCGTAAGTTACACAAAATGAGTAAGTTACTCAAAATGAGTAAGCTACTCAAAATGAGTAAGTAAGTGCCTTCTGTGAATACCAAAATGAGTAAGTGCCTTCTGTGAATACCAAAATGGTAGTAAGTTTAGGATTTTGTCTTAAGTTAGTTCTGTGAATCGGGCCCGATGTGTTTGACGCTCATCAGCCAAGTACCATGTAGGATACGTGTGTTTGATGCATATCAGCAGAGTACCATCTAGGATACGCGTGTTTTGACGCTGATCAGCGGAGTACCATGTAGGATACGTGTGTTTGACGCTTATCAGCAGAGTAACATGTAGCATGTGTGTTTGACGCTTATCAGCAGAGTACCATGCATCATACGTGTGTTTTGATGCTTATCAGCAGAGTATCATGTAGGATACGCGTGTTTGACACCTTATCAGCAGAGTGCCATGTAAGATTTGTGTGCTTTGATGCTTATGAGCAGAGTACCATGCATCATACGTGTGTTTTGATGCTTATCAGCAGAGTGCCATGTAGGATACGCTTGTTTGATGCTTATCAGCAGAGTACCATGCATCATACGCGTGTTTGATGCTTATCAGCATAGTGCCATGTAGGATACGTATGTTTTGATGCTTATCAGCAGAGTAGCATGTAGGATATGTGTGTTTGATGCTTATCAGCAGAGTAACATGTATCACGTGTGTTTGACGCTTATCAGCAGAGTACCATGCATGAAACGTGTGTTTTGACGCTTATCAGCAGAGTACCATCTAGGATACGTGTGTTTTGACGCTTATCAGCAGAGTGCCATGTAGGATACGTGTGTTTTGACGCTCATCAGCAGAGTATCATGTAGGATTCTTGTGTTTGACGCTTATCAGCCGAGTACCATGTAGGATACGCGTGTTTGACGATTATCAGCAGAGTACATTAAAGGGTATGTGTGTTTGACACTTATCAGCTGAGTAACATCTAGGATATGCGTGTTTGACGCTTATCAGCTGAGTAGCATGTAGGATACGTGTTTTGACGCTAATCAGTAGAGTAACATGTAGCACATGTTTTTGACGCTTATCAGCAGAGTGCCATGTAGGATACATGTGTTTGACGCTTATCAGCAGAGTATCATGTAGGATAAGTGTGTTTGACGCTTATCAGCGGAGTACCATGTATGATATGTGTGTTTGACACCTATCAGCCGAGTACCATGTATGATATGTGTGTTTTGACACTTATCAGCAGAGTACCATGTAGGATACCTGTGGTTTGACTCTCATCAGCAGAGTACCATGTAGGATACGTGTGTTTGACGCTTATCAGCAGAGTACCATGTAGGATTTGTGTGCTTTGATGCTTATCAGCAGAGTAACATGCATCATACGTGTGTTTTGACGCATATCAGCAGAGTACCTTGTAGGATACACGTGTTTGACACCTTATCAGCAGAGTGCCATGTAGGAAACGTGTGTTTTACGCTTATCAGCAGAGTGCCATGTAGGATACGCTTGTTTGATGCTTATCAGCAGAGTAGCATGTAGGATATGTGTTTTGACGCTTATCAGCAGAGTAACATGTAGCATATGTGTGTTTGATGCTTATCAGCAGAGTAACATGTATCACGTCTGTTTGACGCTTATCAGCAGAGTACCATGCATGAAACGTGTGTTTGACGCTTATCAGCAGAGTACCATGCATGAAACGTGTGTTTTGACGCTTATCAGCAGAGTGCCATGTAGGATACGTGCGTTTGACGCTTATCAGCAGAGTACCATGTAGGATACGTGTGGTTTGACTCTTATCAGCAGAGTGCCATGTAGGATACGTGTGCTTGATGCTTATCAACAGAGTACCATGTAGGATACGTGTGGTTTGACTCTCATCAGCAGAGTACCTTGTAGGATACGTGTGTTTGACGCTCATCAGCGGACTACCATGTAGGATACGTGTGTTTGACACTTATAAGCAGAGTGCCATGTAGGATACATGTGGTTGATGCTTATCAGCAGAGTAACATGTAGCACGTGTGTTTGATGCTTATCAGCAGAGTACCATGCATCATACGCGTTTTTGATGCTTATCAGCATAGTGCCATGTAGGATACGTATGTTTTGATGCTTATCAGCAGAGTAGCATGTAGGATATGTGTGTTTGATGCTTATCAGCAGAGTAACATGTATCACGTGTGTTTGACGCTTATCAGCAGAGTACCATGCATGAAACGTGTGTTTTGACGCTTATCAGCAGAGTACCATCTAGGATACGTGTGTTTTGACGCTTATCAGCAGAGTGCCATGTAGGATACGTGTGTTTTGACGCCCATCAGCAGAGTATCATGTAGGATTCTTGTGTTTGACGCTTGTCAGCCGAGTACCATGCAGGATACGCGTGTTTGACGCTTGTCAGCCGAGTACCATGCAGGATACGCGTGTTTGACGCTTATCAGCCGAGTAACATCTAGGATATGCGTGTTTGACGCTTATCAGCCGAGTAGCATGTATGATACTTGTTTTGACGCTAATCAGTAGAGTAACATGTAGCACATGTTTTTGACGCTTATCAGCAGAGTGCCATGTAGGATACATGTGTTTGACGCTTATCAGCGGAGTACCATGTAGGATATGTGTGTTTGAAGCTTATCAGCATAGTACCATGTAGGATACGTGTGTTTTGATGCTTATCAGCTGAGTAGCATGTAGGATACGTGTTTTGACTCTAATCAGTAGAGTAACATGTAGCACATGTTTTTGACGCTTATCAGCAGAGTGCCATGTAGGATACATGTGTTTGATGCTTATCAGCAGAGTATCATGTAGGATAAGTGTGTTTGACGCTTATCAGCGGAGTACCATGTAGGATATGTGTGTTTGACACCTATCAGCAGAGTACCATGTAGGATACCTGTGGTTTGACTCTCATCAGCAGAGTACCATGTAGGATACGTGTGTTTGACGCTTATCAGCAGAGTACCATGTAGGATTTGTGTGCTTTGATGCTTATCAGCAGAGTAACATGCATCATACGTGTGTTTTGACGCTTATCAGCAGAGTACCATATAGGATACGCGTGTTTGACACCTTATCAGCAGAGTGCCATGTAGGATGTGCTTGTTTGATGCTTATCAGCAGAGTACCATGTAGGATATGTGTTTTGACGCTTATCAGCAGAGTAACATGTAGCACGTGTGTTTGACACTTATCAGCGGAGTACCATGTAGCATATGTGTGTTTGATGCTTATCAGCAGAGTAACATGTATCACGTGTGTTTGACGCTTATCAGCAGAGTACCATGCATGAAACGTGTGTTTGACGCTTATCAGCAGAGTACCATGCATGAAACGTGTGTTTTGACGCTTATCAGCAGAGTACCATCTAGGATACGTGTATTTTGACGCTTATCAGCAGAGTGCCATGTAGGATACGTGTGTTTTGATGCTCATCAGCAGAATATCATGTAGAATTCTTGTGTTTGACGCTTATCAGCCGAGTACCATGTAGGATACGCGTGTTTGACGCTTATCAGCAGAGTACATTAAAGGGTATGTGTGTTTGACACTTATCAGCCGAGTAACATCTAGGATATGCGTGTTTGGCGCTTATCAGCAGAGTGCCATCTAGGATATGCGTGTTTGACGCTTATCAGCATAGTACCATGTAGGATACGTGTGTTTTGACGCTTATCAGCATAGTAGCATGTAGGATACGTGTTTTGACGCTAATCAGTAGAGTAACCTGTAGCACATGTTTTGACGCTTATCAGCAGAGTGCCATGTAGGATACATGTGTTTGACACTTATCAGCAGAGTATCATGTAGGATAAGTGTGTTTGACACTTATCAGCGGAGTACCATGTAGGATATATGTGTTTGACGCCTATCAGCCGAGTACCTTGTATGATATGTGTGTTTTGACGCTTATCAGCAAAGTGCCATGTAGGATTTGTGTGCTTTGATGCTTATGAGCAGAGTACCATGCAACATACGTGTGTTTTGATGCTTATCAGCAGAGTGCCATGTAGGATACGTGTGTTTTGACGCTTATCAGCCGAGTACCATGTAGGATACACGTGTTTGACGCTTATCAGCAGAGTACATTAAAGGGTATGTGTGTTTGACACTTATCAGCCGAGTAACATCTAGGATATGCGTGTTTGACGCTTATCAGCCGAGTAGCATGTAGGATGCGTGTTTTGACTCTAATCAGTAGAGTAACATGTAGCACATGTTTTTGACGCTTATCAGCAGAGTGCCATGTAGGATACATGTGTTTGACGCTTATCAGCAGAGTATCATGTAGGATTAGTGTGGTTGACGCTTATCAGCGGAGTACCATGTAGGATATGTGTGTTTGAAGCTTATCAGCATAGTACCATGTAGGATACGTGTGTTTTGACGCTTATCAGCAGAGTAGCATGTAGGATACGTGTTTTGACTCTAATCAGTAGAGTAACATGTAGCACATGTTTTTGACGCTTATCAGCAGAGTGCCATGTAGGATACATGTGTTTGATGCTTATCAGCAGAGTATCATGTAGGATAAGTGTGTTTGACGCTTATCAGCGGAGTACCATGTAGGATATGTGTGTTTGACACCTATCAGCAGAGTACCATGTAGGATACCTGTGGTTTGACTCTCATCAGCAGAGTACCATGTAGGATACGTGTGTTTGACGCTTATCAGCAGAGTACCATGTAGGATTTGTGTGCTTTGATGCTTATCAGCAGAGTAACATGCATCATACTTGTGTTTTGACGCTTATCAGCAGAGTACCATATAGGATACGCGTGTTTGACACCTTATCAGCAGAGTGCCATGTAGGATGTGCTTGTTTGATGCTTATCAGCAGAGTACCATGTAGGATATGTGTTTTGACGCTTATCAGCAGAGTAACATGTAGCACGTGTGTTTGACACTTATCAGCGGAGTACCATGTAGCATATGTGTGTTTGATGCTTATCAGCAGAGTAACATGTATCACGTGTGTTTGACGCTTATCAGCAGAGTACCATGCATGAAACGTGTGTTTGACGCTTATCAGCAGAGTACCATGCATGAAAAGTGTGTTTTGACGCTTATCAGCAGAGTACCATCTAGGATACGTGTATTTTGACGCTTATCAGCAGAGTGCCATGTAGGATACGTGTGTTTTGATGCTCATCAGCAGAATATCATGTAGGATTCTTGTGTTTGACGCTTATCAGCCGAGTACCATGTAGGATACGCGTGTTTGATGCTTATCAGCAGAGTACATTAAAGGGTATGTGTGTTTGACACTTATCAGCCGAGTAACATCTAGGATATGCGTGTTTGACGCTTATCAGCAGAGTGCCATCTAGGATATGCGTGTTTGACGCTTATCAGCATAGTACCATGTAGGATACGTGTGTTTTGACGCTTATCAGCAGAGTAGCATGTAGGATACGTGTTTTGACGCTAATCAGTAGAGTAACCTGTAGCACATGTTTTGACGCTTATCAGCAGAGTGCCATGTAGGATACATGTGTTTGACACTTATCAGCAGAGTATCATGTAGGATAAGTGTGTTTGACACTTATCAGCGGAGTACCATGTAGGATATATGTGTTTGACGCCTATCAGCCGAGTACCATGTATGATATGTGTGTTTTGACGCTTATCAGCAGAGTGCCATGTAGGATTTGTGTGCTTTGATGCTTATGAGCAGAGTACCATGCATCATACCTGTGTTTTGATGCTTATCAGCAGAGTGCCATGTAGGATACGTGTGTTTTGACGCTTATCAGCCGAGTACCATGTAGGATACACGTGTTTGATGCTTATCAGCAGAGTACATTAAAGGGTATGTGTGTTTGACACTTATCAGCCGAGTAACATCTAGGATATGCGTGTTTGACGCTTATCAGCCGAGTAGCATGTAGGATACGTGTTTTGACTCTAATCAGTAGAGTAACATGTAGCACATGTTTTTGACGCTTATCAGCAGAGTGCCATGTAGGATACATGTGTTTGACGCTTATCAGCAGAGTATCATGTAGGATAAGTGTGTTTGGCGCTTATCAGCGGAGTACCATGTAGGATATGTGTGTTTTGACACTTATCAGCAGAGTACCATGTAGGATACGTGTGTTTGACGCTTATCAGCAGATACCATGTAGGATTTGTGTACTTTGATGCTTATCAGCAGAGTAACACTGCATCATACGTGTGTTTTGACGCTTATCAGCAGAGTACCATGTAGGATATGCGTAATTGATGCTTATCACCAAAGTATCATGTAGGATACGCGTGTTTGACACCTTATCAGTAGAGTGCCATGTAGGATATGTGTTTTGACGCTTATCAGCAGAGTAACATGTAACACGTGTGTTTGACACTTATCAGCAGAGTACCATGTAGCATATGTGTGTTTGATGCTTATCAGCAGAGTAACATGTATCACGTGTGTTTGATGCTTATTAGCAGAGTACCATGCATGAAACGTGTGTTTTGACGCTTATCAGCAGAGTACCATGTAGGATATGCGTATTTGATGCTTATCACCAAAGTATCATGTATGATACGCTTGTTTGATGCTTATCAGCAGAGTACCATGTAGGATATGTGTTTTGACGCTTATCAGCAGAGTAACATGTAACACGTGTGTTTGACACTTATCAGCAGAGTACCATGTAGCATATGTGTGTTTGATGCTTATCAGCAGAGTAACATGTATCACGTGTGTTTGATGCTTATCAGCAGAGTACCATGCATGAAACGTGTGTTTTGACGCTTATCAGCAGAGTACCATCTAGGATACGTGTGTTTTGACGCTTATCAGCAGAGTGCCATGTAGGATACGTGTGTTTGACGCTTATCAGCAGAGTACCATGCATGAAACGTGTGTTTTGACGCTTATCAGCAGAGTACCATCTAGGATACGTGTGTTTTGACGCTTATCAGCAGAGTGCCATGTAGGATACGTGTGTTTTGACGCTCATCAGCAGAGTATCATGTAGGATTCTTGTGTTTGACGCTTATCAGCCGAGTACCATGTAGGATACGCGTGTTTGACGCTTATCAGCAGAGTACATTAAAGGGTATGTGTGTTTGACACTTATCAGCCGAGTAACATCTAGGATATGCGTGTTTGACGCTTATCAGCATAGTACCATGTAGGATATGTGTGTTTTGACGCTTATCAGCAGAGTAGCATGTTGGATACGTGTTTTGACGCTAATCAGTAGAGTAACATGTAGCACATGTTTTTGACGCTTATCAGCAGAGTGCCATGTAGGATACATGTGTTTGACACTTATCAGCAGAGTGCCATGTAGGATAAGTGTGTTTGACGCTTATCAGCCGAGTACCATGTATGATATGTGTGTTTTGATGCTTATCAGCAGAGTACCATGTAGGATACCTGTGGTTTGAGTCTCATCAGCAGAGTACCATGTAGGATACATGTGTTTGATGCTTATAAGCAGAGTAACATGTTGCACGTGTGTTTGACGCTTATCAGCAGAGTGACATGTAGGATACGGGTGGTTTGACTCTCTTCAGCAGAGTACGATGTGTTTGATACTTATCAGCCAAGTACTATGTAGGATACGTGTGTTTGATGCTTATTAGCAGAGTACCATGTAGCACGTGTGTTTTTATTCTCATTGGCAGAGTACCATGTACGATTTGTGTGCTTTGATGCTTATCAGCAGAGTAACATATAGCATGTGTGTTTGACGCATATCAGCAGAGTGACATATAGCATGTGTGTTTGATGCATATCAGCAGAGTACCATCTACGATCCTCGATGTACCACGCCACAGCCACATCACCCCCCACCTGAGGAACCTGCACTGGCTCCCCGTCGACAGGAGAATCTCCTTCAAACTCCTCATCCACGCACACAAGGCACTCCACAAGACTGGCCCAGCCTACCTCAACAGACGACTCCTCTTCTACGTCCCCAACCGCCAACTCCGCTCCGCCGACCTCTCCCTCACCACCGTCCCTCGCATTCGAAGAACTACCACCGGCGGCAGATCCTTCTCCCACCTCGCCGCCAAGACCTGGAACACCCTTCCACTAAGCCTACGACAGACCCAAGACCTGCTGACCTTCAGGAGGCTACTCAAGACCTGGTTGTTCGACCAGTAGCAGCCCCCCCCCTTTTTTTCCCTAGCGCCTTGAGACCCTCGCGGGTAAGTAGTGCGCTTTACAAATTCTGTGATTGATTGATTGATTGATTGATACGTGTGTTTTGACGCTTATCAGCTGAGTACCATGTAGGATACATGTGTTTGACGCTTATCAGCAGAGTACCAGGTAGGATTCGTGTGCTTTGATGCTTATCAGCAGAGTAACATGTAGCACGTGTGTTTGACACTTATCAGCAGAGTACCATGCATCATACGTGTGTTTTGACGGTTATCAGCAGAGTGCCATGTAGGAAACGTGTGTTTGTCCTTATCAGCAGAGTACCATGCAGGATACGTGTGTCTGACGCTTATCAGCGGAGTACCATGTAGGATATGTATGTCTGACGCTTATCAGCAGAGTAACATGTAGCACGAGTGTTTGACACTTATCAGCAGAGTACCATGCATCATATGTGTGTTTTGACGCTTATCAGCAGAGTAACATGTAGCACGTGTGTTTGACGCTTATCAGCTGAGTACCATGTAGGATACGTGTGTCTGACGCTTATCAGCGGAGTACCATGTAGGATATGTATGTCTGACGCTTATCAGCAGAGTGCCATGTAGGAAATGTGTGTTTGTCCTTATCAGCAGAGTACCATGTAGGATACGTGTGTCTGACGCTTATCAGCAGAGTAACATGTAGCACATGTGTTTGACGCTTATCAGCAGAGTGCCATGTAGGATATGTGTGTTTGACACTTATCAGCAGAGTACCATGTAGGATACGTGTGTTTTAATTCTCATCACCCAAGTACCAACATGTGTTCAGGGACATCTTAAGAATTTTGGGGGGCCTGGGCCAAACGTATTTTGGGGGCCCCTGTTCTGAAGAGCTTTGAATGTATGATTTAATCTCAGCTCTCTCATGCCCTCTCTGGCCAGGTCAGTGAGTGCACAGGCACACTGGTCCAAATTCTAAATTTGTTTACATCTAATATTCAGGGACAATGACGTGTGTTTTAAATCTTATAAATTCAGCAGCAACTCCCTAATAATATTGCTATAACTCTTTGTGACCCCCCCTCCCATTTCTCATATGTGAGGTCCAGTTTTGATCTGAAAATTAACCTTTTTATGGATGTTGCATGGTTTTGAGAAGCAAACATTTCTCTGCAAAATGTCTGTAACAAACTTCCATACATCACCCAATGATATTCAAAACAATCTGTTTAAGACTTAGTTAAGGTCATCAGGGCAAGAGACTCTGCAGAGATCAGAGCTGGCTCTATCAGGGGGGGCCTTGAAATGCAGGGGCCCTGGGCCAGGGCCCACTTTGCCCAAACCTTAAAACGTCTCTGCGTGTGTAGGATACGCGTGTTTGACGCTTATCAGCAGAGTAGGATGTAGCACGTGTGTTTGATGCTTATCAGCAGAGTAGGATGTAGCACCAGTGGCGGCTCGCCGAGGGAGTGCTGCGGGGTGGTGGGGCGGGGGAGGGGCAGGGTGGGTGGTAGTGGACTTGGACTTACAATGGACAGAACTCCCTCTGAGTTCTTTCCGTTGTATGTCCGAGTTCACTACCCCCCACCCTGCCCCTCCCCCGCTCACCGCACTCCCTCGGCGAGCCGCCACTGTGTAGAACGTGTGCTTGACGCTAATCACCAGAGTACCACATGGCACGTGTTTTTGATGCTTATCAGCAGAGTAGGATGTAGCACGTGTGTTTGATGCTTATCAGCAGAGTAGGATGTAGCACCAGTGGCGGCTCGCCGAGGGAGTGCTGCGGGGTGGTGAGGCGGGGCGGGGGAGGGGCAGGGTGGGGGGTAGTGGACTTGGACTTACAACGGACAGAACTCCCTCTGAGTTCTGTCCGTCGTATGTCCGAGTTCACTACCCCCCAGCCTGCCCCTCCCCCGCCCCACCGCCCCGCAGCACTCCCTCGGCGAGCCGCCACTGTGTAGCACGTGTGCTTGACGCTTATCACCAGAGTACCACATGGCACGTGTGTTTGACGCTTATCAGCAGAGTACCATGCATGATACGTGTGTTTTGACACTTATCTGCAGAGTACCATCTAGGTTACGCGTATTTTACGCTTATCAGCAGAGTACCACGTAGCACGTGTGTTTGACGCTTATCAGCAGAGTACCATCTAGGATACGCATATTTTACGCCTATCACCAGAGTACCACGTAGCAGATGTGTTTGAAGATTATCAGCAGAGTAGCATGTAGGACGCATGTTTTCACTGTCATCAGCAGATTAGCACGTGTGTTTGACCCTTATCAGCAGAGTAGCATGTAGGACGCGTGTTTTTACTCTCATCAGCAGAGTAGCATGTAGGACGCATGTTTTTACTCTTATCAGCAGAGTAACATGTAGGACGCGTGTTTTTACTCTCATCAGCAGAGTAGCACGTGTGTTTGACGCTTAGCAGAGTAGCATGTAGGACGCGTGTTTTTACTCTCATCAGCAGAGTAGCACGTGTGTTTGACGCTTATCAGCAGAGTAGCATGTAGGACGCGTGTTTTTACTCTCATCAACAGATTAGCACGTGTGTTTGACCCTTATCAGCAGAGTAGCATGTAGGACGCGTGTTTTTACTCTCATCAGCAGAGTAGCATGTAGGACGCGTGTTTTTACTCTCATCAGCAGAGTAGCACGTGTGTTTGACGCTTATCAGCAGAGTAGCATGTAGGACGCGTGTTTTACTCTCATCAGCAGAGTAGCACGTGTGTTTGACGCTTATCAGCAGAGTAGCATGTAGGACGCGTGTTTTACTCTCATCAGCAGAGTAGCACCTGTGTTTGACGCTTATCAGCAGAGTAGCATGTAGGACGCGTATTTTACTCTCATCAGCAGAGTAGCACCTGTGTTTGACGCTTATCAGCAGAGTAGCATGTAGCACGTGTGTTTGACGCTTATCAGCAGAGTAGCATGTAGGACGCGTGTTTTTACTCTCATCAGCACAGTAGCACGTCTGTTTGACGCTTATCAGCAGAGTAGCATGTAGCACGTGTGTTTGACGCTTATCAGCAGAGTAGCATGTAGGACGCGTGTTTTTACTCTCATCAGCAGAGTAGCATGTAGGACGCATGTTTTTACTCTCATCAGCAGAGTAGCACGTGTGTTTGACGCTTATCAGCAGAGTAGCATGTAGGACGCGTGTTTTTACTCTCATCAGCAGAGTAGCACGTGTGTTTGACGCTTATCAGCAGAGTAGCATGTAGGGCGCGTGTTTTTACTCTCATCAGCAGAGTAGCACGTGTGTTTGACGCTTATCAGCAGAGTAGCATGTAGGACGCGTGTTTTTACTCTCATCAGCAGAGTAGCACGTGTGTTTGACGCTCACCGGCAGACTACATGCCTGCGTCCGGCAGTGCCTAGGTTTCGGCAGTTCAGGTGATTGCGTCATTTTGTATCTCCTTCCGCCCCCTCGCGGGGCAGCAGCTTCCCTGGCACACCCTATCCTTCCCGCAGCCGGTGCAGGGCGGGGGAGCCCCATTTCCTCATGACGCGCCCTCAGGTGCCTCGAGGTACCGGTCCTGCTGGCCTTCGCGGCGCTGGGCGGCACGGCCAGGGCGCCTAGAGGCGGAGACTGGAGCTGGGCGGGGTGGCGGGTGGGGCGTGACCTGGCGCCACTTCCCCTATTTAACCCGAGCGGCGGCGATCTGGAGCCCTGCATCCTCCGAGCCCGGCAGAGAAGCACAGGTAAGGGCCGGGCGGGAGAACAGCGGGGAGACCCCGGAGGGGCTGGTACGGCTGCCGCCGAGGGTCACGCGGTTGATAGCTCTGAGCAGGGACGAGACGAGTCTTGCAGGCGCCAGGAGTGGGCACCATCACATCAGAGGGGGCGCCGTGCACATCAGAGGGGGCGCCGTGCACATCAGAGGGGGCACCATGCACATCACATGCCCATCCGAGGGGGCACCTTCCACATCAGAGGGGGCACCGTGCACATCCGAGAGGGCACCATGCACATCACATGCCCATCCGATGGGGGCACCATGCACATCCGAGGGGGCACCATGCACATCACATGCCCATCCGATGGGGGCACCATGCACATCACATGCACATCCGAGGGGGCACCATGCACATCACATGCCCATCCGATGGGGGCACCATGCACATCACATGCACATTCGAGAGGGCACCACCTGCATATGGGGGGGGAGGCACATGACCATCAGAGGGGGCACCATGCACCCCACATGCCCCGTCCCGAGGGGGCACTATGCACATCAGAGGGGGCCCCATGCACATCAAAGGGAGTACAGCGCACCCCGTGCCCTGCTCCCTCGGAGGGTCTCGGTCCCCCCGAGTTGCCGTGTGTTGAATTAGTTGTCCGGCCCCTCGGTGCTGGCGTTGCGGCCACGGTGCCCCAGTTGCCGCCGGCTCGCTTCGCATGGAGTAAGTGCCTGAGTGACACTTACCATCTTCAGGGATAGTTCAGTTGTTGATGCTAGTATATAGTTTCCCGTCGCACTCACTCTTTCCAGCCACTGGCGGGCATTCAGGCACATTTACCCCAGCTGTGCAGACCTCAACCAATGCAGCCGTCATCCAAGCTCACCCCGGAGTCCACCACCCGCCCGTTGACGTGCTCAGGGGATGGTCTGTGTGTACACGGCTGCGTGCACGTGTGTGGTCTGGTGGCGCGCCCGGATATTTCACACAACATAAGATATTCACTAGAAAGAATCCTTGCACGTGACATTAGCCAACTCTTGTGCCTTTGCCAATGCTTGTTTCTGGGGTAAGAAGAGATAATGTGCGTGAGGGGTAGAGTGTTCATTTCCATCCACTTGTTTACATTACTTTTACTTTGTCTGTAAGTTTTACTACTTTATTGTGTCCTGAAGGGGTGTCATTTCTGATATTTATCTGTTTCCCTCCTCGTCATTGCTTGTTTTTGCTCGGGAGAAAGTGTCACTCATAGTCGTTGAAATGTCACTCATCATGGCCCAATGTCACACTGAAAATTTTAGAGAATGTCACACATGGCAACCAGAAGCCTGGGCAGCTATACCTGTCACAGCCTCGAGGTTCTCACACTAGTAACCCCTTCACCATGCCGGCCTGCCGGGCGGGGGGTACTAGAAGACCTCAATAGTTGTGACGCTCGGCTAAGGGGGCATAGGTGGGTATCCCCCCGCCACCCCCTATCCCTGTGACCCTCTCATTGTGGGCAGCATGTGACCGCATTCAAGAACATATGCTAGACGAGGCCCTGGGGTACAAGGAGCGAACCCCCTAAAACAAACCAGAGACCAGTCAAGTGCGCAAGAGCGAAACTCCAAGAACTCACCAGAGACCAGGGTTTAATGCCCCAGGAGTGAGACTCCAAGAACTCACCAGAGACCAGGGTTTAATGCAACACAAGTGAGTCTCCAAGAACTCAAGAGAGACCAGGGTTTAATGCAACACAAGTGAGACTCCAAGAACTCAAGAGAGACCAGGTTTGATGCCCCAGGAGTGAGACTCCAACAACTCACCAGAGACCAGGGTTTAATACACCACAAGTGAGACTCCAAGAACTCACCAGAGACCAGGGTTTAATACACCACAAGTGAGACTCCAAGAACACACCAGAGACCAGGGTTTAATACACCACAAGTGAGACTCCAAGAACTCACCAGAGACCAGGGTTTAATGCCCCAGGAGTGAGACTCCAAGAACTCACCAGAGACCATGGTTTGATGCCCCAGGAGTGAGAATCCAAGAACTCACCAGAGACAAGGGTTTGATACACCAGGAGTGAGAATCCAAGAACTCAAGAGAGATCAGGGTCTATTGCACACAAGTGAGACTTCAAGAACTCAAGAGAGACCAGGATTTAAAGCACCACAAGTGATACTCCAGAAACTCACCGTAGACCAGGTTCTGACACACAGTAGTGAACTTCCAAAATCAAACCAGAGAGCTGGGTCAAGTGGACTAGGAGCCAGCCTCCAAGAATGTACCATAGACTAGGGTCTAGTGCACAAGAGTGCTACTCCAAAAACTCACCCGTGTCCAGGGTCTAGTGTATAAGAGCGAGACTCCAAGATTTCACTGTGGTCCAGGTTCTAGATCACAAAGACTGACCTTCAACAACAAACCATAGAACCGGGTCTAGTGCACAAGGAGTGAGGTTTGAAGAACTCAAAGGTTAGAGTCTAGTGCACAAGAGCGAGACTCCGTGAGCTCAAAATGGACCGGGGTCTAGTGTACAAGGAGCAAGCCTCCAAGAATCACGGCACCTAATTTCGTGCAAGCTTCCAGGAACTCAAAATACACTGGTCTGATGCACAAGGAACAAGTCTCGAAGAACTCAAGAGAGACTAGGACTAGTGCACAAGGAGAGATCTTCCAAGAACTCAAGAGGCACTAAATCTGGCTCACAAGGACCAAGCCTCAAGAGAAGTCAACAGACCTCGAGCTAATGCACACGGAACAAGATTTCAAAACCTCAAGAGGGATTGGTACTAATGCACAATGAGCGAGCCATCAAGAACTCAAACACTGGATCTGGTGCATAAGGAGCAAGCCTCCAAGACCTCACCAGAAACCATGGTCAGGTGTACAAGGAGCAAATCTCCAAGTACTCAACCTAGACCTGGGTCTGGTGCACAAGGAGCAAGCCTCCAAAAACGTACTATAGACCAGGTCTGGTGCACAAGGAGCCAGCCCCTAAGAACCCAACATAGACCAGGTCTGGTGCACAAGGAGCCAGCTCCTAAGAACCCAACATAGACCAGGTCTGGTGCACAAGGAGCCAGCCCCTAAGAACCCAACATAGACCAGGTCTGGTGCACAAGGAGCCAGCCCCTAAGAACCCAACATAGACCAGGTCTGGTGCACAAGGAGCCAGCCCCTAAGAACCCAACATAGACCAGGTCTGGTGCACAAGGAGCAAATCTCCAAGTACTCAACCAAGACCTGGGTCTGGTGGAAAAGGAGCAAGCCTCCAAAAACGTACTATAGACCAGGTCTGGTGCACAAGGAGCCAGCTCCTAAGAACCCAACATAGACCAGGTCTGGTGCACAAGGAGCCAGCCCCTAAGAACCCAACATAGACCAGGTCTGGTGCACAAGGAGCCAGCTCCTAAGAACCCAACATAGACCAGGTCTGGTGCACAAGGAGCCAGCTCCTAAGAACCCAACATAAACCAGGTCTGGTGCACAAGGAGCAAGCCTCCAAAAACGTACTATAGACCAGGTCTGGTGCACAAGGAGCCAGCCCCTAAGAACCCAACATAGACCATGTCTGGTGCACAAGGAGCCAGCCCCTAAGAACCCAACTTAGACCAGGTCTGGTGCACAAGAAGTAAGCCTCCAAAAACTTAAAATAAACCAGGTTTGGTGTGCAAGAACCAGCCCCTTAGAACCCACTATAGACCACGTCTGGTGCCCTAGGAGTGAGTCCCTCAGAACCTACCATAGATCAGGACTGGTGCACAAGGAACAACCCCCCCAGAACCCACCTTAGACCAGGACTGGTGCCAGGACCATAGTGAACTGTCTATTGATCTCCTGTTTGTGCCAGGACCACAGTGAACTCTCTGTTGATCTCCTGTTTGTGCCAGGACCATAGTGAATGTCTATTGATCTCCTGTTTGTGCCAGGACCATAGTGAACTGTTCATTGATCTCCTGTTTGTGCCAGGACCATAGTGAACTGTTTATTGATCTCCTGTCTGTGCCAGGACCATAGTGAATGTCTATTGATCTCCTGTTTGTGCCAGGACCACAGTGAACTCTCTGTTGATCTCCTGTTTGTGCCAGGACCATAGTGAACTGTTTATTGAACTCCTGTCTGTGCCAGGACCATAGTGAACTGTTCATTGATCTCCTGTTTGTGCCAGGACCATAGTGAACTGTTTATTGATCTCCTGGCTGTGCCAGGACCATAGTGAATGTCTATTGATCTCCTGTTTGTGCCAGGACCACAGTGAACTCTCTGTTGATCTCCTGTTTGTGCCAGGACCATAGTGAACTGTTTATTGAACTCCTGTCTGTGCCAGGACCACAGTGAACTCTCTGTTGAACTCCTGTCTGTGCCAGGACCACAGTGAACTCTCTGTTGAACTCCTGTCTGTGCCAGGACCACAGTGAACTCTCTGTTGATCTCCTGTTTGTGCCAGGACCACAGTGAACTCTCTGTTGATCTCCTGTTTGTGCCAGGACCACAGTGAACTCTCTGTTGATCTCCTGTTTGTGCCAGGACCACAGTGAACTCTCTGTTGATCTCCTGTTTGTGCCAGGACCACAGTGAACTCTCTGTTGATCTCCTGTTTGTGCCAGGACCACAGTGAACTCTCTGTTGATCTCCTGTTTGTGCCAGGACCACAGTGAACTCTCTGTTGATCTCCTGTTTGTGCCAGGACCACAGTGAACTCTCTGTTGATCTCCTGTTTGTGCCAGGACCACAGTGAACTCTCTGTTGATCTCCTGTTTGTGCCAGGACCACAGTGAACTCTCTGTTGATCTCCTGTTTGTGCCAGGACCACAGTGAACTCTCTGTTGATCACCTGTTTGTGCCAGGACCACAGTGAACTGTCTGTTGATCTCCTGTCTGTGCCAGGACACCTGCTGGGGAATCGCGCGCTTAAAAAAACCTACAGCCAATCACTAAATCACTGTGCCTCAGCACTTTTACGCAACGCGCACTCCTGCGGACTGTCTGCTCTGTGGCTGTACTGGCGATCACGTGTGTGTAAAGTTCTTATTACCTCAGTGAAGTTGTCACGTCAGGATTATAGACCTCATAATGTGCAGAATTTCTTGTTTTTTAGGTCTCGCGCCTAGCGTTGCAGTGCGTAGCACTGCTCGCACAGCGCGAGACCTCTTGAATGGGCTTCAGAAAGCTAACCACACGCTCGTGCGTGTGGTTTTGCTTTCGGAAGCCCACATTGGCTGTAGCGTGCTTTTTTTTTTTTTTTTAAACGGCACGCAATTGGGCAAAGGCGGGCGCATGTCCCGCCTTTGCCCCGCCCATTCCCACCGGTGTCTAGCACGCGCAGCAGCGCACGTTCGCCTCGCTCCCTTTCCCCCCGCTCCTCTGTTATTTTTTTTTTTTTTTTACTCTTTTGATAGTGTTCTTTAGAGGTGCCGCCTGCTTCGAGCGCTAACAGGGACCATCAGGCAAATGAAAGCCCTACACACAAGCTACGAGGATCTGACCCCGCCCCTTTGATATGTACACAAAGGTCTGCTTGCCCCCTCGGTGAAAAGATAAGCTACGGCCATGCAATCACAGTTCGCCATGAACATCAGCGACCAATGAACGATCCTTATGAGCCAAACATGTTTCTTCATTGGCAAACCATTGGGTGCGTTTCCGGTTGTAATGCCACGGTTTCCTGCTGATGGTGCAGCTGGACTTCCATTACTGACTGCACAGCAGCACAGCCATGATAAGAACCACTAACGAGGCCAACGTCACACTGCTGTTCGCAGGGTGACTTGTTGATAGTAGTTGGTTCACAAACATCTGTGGGCTTACAGGGAGCTGTAGTTTCACTTTCCCATTAAACACGTTAGTGTGCAAGTCGCAGCGTGCTTAATCCAGTGGGCTGAACACTATGACGAGGTAGCTAATCGGCACCAGAGACATAAACCCTGAGGGCTTTTTCACAGCTAAGCAGCCATTGACTGACTCGACACAAGCACGAACGGGACCGAAACGCAGGTCAGGCCACAATTGATGGCTAAATATTAGCTTCACTAACAAGTGACAACAGACCAAGATTGAACTGCACTGGAACAAAACCCCTAAGCAAATGCTGATCACACCTCATTGCACGCTAATCCAAAGACTACAACTCCCAGAGTGCATCGGGTTGTTAAATGCAAGCCCAGCACGGAATACATGGTGCTGAGTCAACATGGGGTGATTTGGCCACCCCACCGAGTGGCAGAGGCCAGCATTTCCATCACTTCCCCGCGTGCATATCATGGGGCTGAAGTAGCTTTTGAGCACCCTCAGGTAATGTCACTGAGCCTGTGGATAATTGCCAAGAAGTGAGCTGGGATGCTGCACAGAGGAGCGCAAAGTTCACCTGTTCTAATGCAGTTTCACTGCTGATGAGGAGCGAAGGAAAGGAACAGAGCCAGACAGAGAAACAACTGTGTACGAGGTGAGGCGAGGACTGCTGGTGAAACCCCAGTGTCGCCACATTATAACAACTATAGAGCCGTTTGCAAATCACATTATACATGTGGCCCTGGAGCCTCCTTGCAGACTGATGGGAAAAACCATATTACTGTTGGCAGTGTTTGGGTCCCTGCCCCCGCTTGCTCCCCTGGCACACCCCTGCGATTAGCACCGGTTTCACGTTTTCTCACCATCGCTCTCTCTTATCTCGCTTCACTGCTGCTTAAAAGAACATCATTTTTTGAACTGAACTACCACATTTTCAAAAAAACACTGTCAAATCATTATCTATATCTATATTTTCTAAAGAAAAACCTTTACATTTCCGCCTATTATGCTCACAGTGCATATGAATTTCCGTAACACAAGTCATTTCTCTATGAAATTTGTACTTGTAAAGCGCACTGTTACCCTAGGGTGTCCTGGCGCTGTACGCATACCGCTGTGGAACCCTTCCTGTCTTTTCCCTGTGAAATGTCCACTCCTGGGCACCCCCAAGGTGAAGCCAGGCATCCCAGCGCTGGTGGGGCCGTTGTGGAGATTAAGCAAGCTATTGCCCAGAGTTGCAGAGTGGGACCCATGATTAGAATAGGCACCGAGGCGAGAATTATCAGGTCCGAGGAAATTGAGCCCAAGACCCGCCGAGGCGGGAATTGAACCCTGGTCCCAGGCCAGATCTCTGCATCAGGGTCTGCCGTTCTAACCATTGAGCCACACTTCTCCACAGCAGCATCGCATTCCAACTGTCTTTTTGTTTTTGTTGTGATTTATGACTTCAGGCAACAGGCGAACCGGTCTTCTCAGACTGATCTAAAAATTCCCAGACTTGTGTTGCAAGGGGCGGGGGAGGGGTGCATTTTCTCGTTTCTACTCCTTTTCACGAATCCCCCAGTTTAGCAAAAGAGAAGAAATATTTCACTCCCATGAGTGATGCTGCAGGTCTCGAACTCCTTATGTTAGACATTCCTATTCTTTTATTTTTCATTGAAGAAAAGCTCATTGCAGTCCCAGAGAGAGATACTATGTCTCTCAACTTTTACTATAAACAGTCTCTGTGCTGCACTTCTCCTGTGTTCACAAAGGTGCTGGGTCCTGTTTGACTCCTATGTTCTTTTTTGGTTCATTGGGACTTACAGTGCTGCCTTCCTGCACCCATCTGTGTGTGTGTGTGTGTGTGTGTGTGTGTGTGTGTGTGTGTGTGTGTCCAGGTGACTCCCTTTCCCTGTGAATGCAATGGCACCTCTTGGTTTCCTCCAGGTCTCTCTGCCAGTTCTCCTAGTTGCACGAGTTTGTGCAGCAGAAGTTATATAGCTGCATGTCGTCTGCTGCCAGTTTACAGGCCTGTACTTAACGTTGATCAAATGTTTCAGCAGTATCGGAGTGCTGCAGCTGCTTCTCTGTTCCCATCAGTAATTCCTCATTCTTAGCCCTCCAGACAGTGCTGCAGCTGCCTCTCTGGTCGCAGTGGTAATTCCTCATTCTTCTTTTAAAAATTTTTTGTATCAGAGTTTTATATAGCGCGAACTTGACCCGAAGGTATCGGGTATCAGAGCACTTTACATAGCACCAGTTGCGTTACATGAGGACATATTCAATTTTGATAGGCACGGGGAGATTAAGTGATTTGCCCAGAATCACAGGGTGTTCAGCGTCGTTGCCGAGACTCGAACCCAGTTCCCCAGATTCGAGGTCGACCGCCCTAGCCGTTAGGCCAACTCCTCACCCCATAGTCCTCTAAGCAGTGCTGCTAGCTGCTTCTCTGGTCCGAGTGGTAATTCCTCATTCTTAGTCCTCTAGGCAGTGCTGCTAGCTGCTTCTCTGATCCCAGTGGTAATTCCTCATTCTAAGTCCTCTAACCAGTTCTGCAGCGGTGTCTCTGTTCATACTTCCACTACACTCCAAACTATAACACATAGGTAAAAGAGATCATTTAGAACGCCAATAGCTCTAACTCTAAAAATGCGAGACCTATTGCATTGCAAATGCTTGTCTACTTTACACCTGCGTTAACATGAGAACACGCATGCAGGTAACTTTGTGAACTGTGAGTAGCAAACTTCGCCCCAGATTTACTAGTGTTTTGCGTCTGGTTTGCGGTTCTTTTATAATGCAAACCCAATGCACCGTGATCTGGTGGGATTTATTGTCCAACACAAACCAGGATTTTCACTCGATAGTTTCCCAAAGTAACACAAATTGCACTGTGCTGTGTATGTCACTTTGCGTCAAGGGGGTGTTCCATGGATGGTACAAGCGTGTTCCCATGCAACAGCTCATGGCTTTTGTCACAAATTCCTATCTATAAACATTCCTACACTGCAATGAGGAGAAATGTTTTATCCTTTTGTGTGCAGGGCCAGACTGGCTGTGGCGGACATCAGACGTTTCCCTGGTGGGCTGGAAGGGTGGGGCTGGTTTTGCAGCTGTGGGGGCAGGTTTCTTTTGTTATGGAGGGCCGATTTTGCAGTAGTGCTGCTACATCTGCCCCCTGTAAAAAACAAAACGACCCCCACAGCTGCAAAACCAGCCACCAGCCTTCCAGCCTCCTTATTTATTTGAAAAGTTTTATATAGCGCTGGCTAGACCCGGAGGTATCAGAGCGCTTTACATGAGGATCGGCGGGTTACAGGTTACGAACATTACATCAGTTACAGTTACAAGTATAGGCTTCGGAGAAAAACATGAGATTACACAATAATACAAGTTATTATCGCGTAGCATAGCCAAGACACGCGTATAATGGGGACTGGAAGGTAGGGGGGGGAAAGGTAACAGGGGAGAAGAATGCAGATAGTCAGGTAGACCGGAAGGGGGAAAGTACTTCAGGGTGAACAAAGCAGTCAAAGAGAAAGACAGATAAAACCGCGAAGAACCGTGAGAAACGATGTCCGATGTCTGGCTGGGTAGGTGATGGCTGCGGGGGTGAACCAGAGCCAGACTCCTCCATAGCTGCATAGGACAGCTCCACCGGGCAGCGGCCAAGGTTACTCGGGCTCTGCGGTAAATACAAACAGTTTTAGTTTCCGCCCATGGGGCATCGTCATAGTTCCATAGAAGGCAACAGTCTCGGTGTTACTGGGAAACGCCGTCTGCCTCATCCTACAGCTCGCCCCATGAGTGGAGAGGTGGAAGAGACAACTCCGAAGTCTGCAGATCTTCCCCCATTCCCCGAAGCAGTAGTGAGTGTTGGGCAGTAGACTGCTCTGACAAAATTACCAGGGCTGCTTTGGGTTCCCAGTCCGGCCCTGTTTGCATGTGCGGTCCCTGTTTGCATGTGCGGTCCCTGTTTGCATGTGCGGTCCCTGTTTGCATGTGCGGTCCCTGTTTGCATGTGCGGTCCCTGTTTGCATGTGCGGTCCGTGTTTGTATGTGTGGTGCATCACGGAACACACATTTAAAGCAGGAAAAGTGTTAAACAATAGTTTTTCTACTGGAAGGTCCAATCCAGTCGTAAAACTATTCCCTACAGAACACACAGACCCTTGCACTGTGGCATAAGTGTGTGTGCATTGATCCATGGCAGCCTAAGGTGTGCAGTGCAGGGTGAGCGGAAAACAGCACCATATCTCAGTAGCTGTAGCGCAGATCTGCTCAGTCCCTTTCACACATCTGCTCTGTCCCTTTCACACATCTGCTCTGTCCCTTTCACACATCTGCTCTCACCCTTTCACACATCTGCTCTCTCCCTTTCATGCAGATGTGCTCTCTCCCTCACACGCAGATGTGCTCTCTCCCTCACACGCAGATCTGCTCTCTCCCTCACACGCAGATCTGCTCTCTCCCTCACACGCAGATCTGCTCTCTCCCTCACACGCAGATCTGCTCTCTCCCTTTCGAGCAGTTCTGCTCTCTCCCTTTCGAGCAGTTCTGCTCTCTCCCTCTCGCGCACATCTGCTCTCTCCCTCTCACGCAGATCTGCTCTCTCCCTCCCACGCAGTTCTGCTCTCTCCCTCCCTCTCATGCAGTTCTGCTCTCTCCCTCCCTCTCATGCAGTTTTGCTCTCTCCCTCTCATGCAGTTTTGCTCTCTTCCTCTCATGCAGTTTTGCTCTCTCCCTCTCATGCTGATCTGCTCTCTCATGCTGATCTGCTCTCTCATGCTGATCTGCTCTCTCATGCTGATCTGCTCTCTCATGCTGATCTGCTCTCTCATGCTGATCTGCTCTCTCATGCAGATCTGCTCTCTCATGCTGATCTGCTCTCTCATGCAGTTCTGCTCTCTCCCTTTCAAGCAGTTCTGCTCTCTCCCTCTCATGCAGATCTGCTCCTCCCTTTCGCGCAGATCCCCTCTCTCCCTCTCGCGCAGATCTGCTCTCACCCTTTCAAGCAGTTTTGCTCTCTCCCTTCCTCTCATGCAGTTTTTGCTCCCTCCCTGTCATGCAGTTTTTGCTCTCTCCCTCTCTCGCAGTTTTTGCTCTCTCCCTCTCACGGCTCTCTCCCTCTCACGCAGTTTTTGCTCTCTCCCTCTCACGCAGTTCTCCCTCTCACGCAGTTTTTGCTCTCTCCCGCAGTTTTTGCTCTCTCCCTCTCACGCAGTTTTTGCTCTCTCCCTCTCACGCAGATCTGCTCTCTCCCTCTCACGCAGATCTGCTCTCTCCCTCTCACGCAGATCAGCTGCAGTAGGCTTCTCCTACTCAGACACCCCCATGCTACTGCGACTACTGAACTGATGATAGCTGCACTATTGTGCACCATGCTGGGGACGGGCCGCAGACGCCTATTCACCCCGAGCACCCCAGCGCCATTGGACCTGCTGTACTGCTGATTTCTCCCCCCCCACACCCCCCCGAGCTCCCTATGGTGTCCTAGCTGCAGTGGGATCTTTCATCTGTGCCCCGGTGCCATTGCACCTGCTGCACCATTGTGCACCATGCTGGGTCGAGCCGCAGACGCCTCTTCACCCCGAGCATCCCAGTGCCATTGGACCTGCAGTACTGCTGACCCCCCCCGAGCTCCTTATGGGGTCCTAGCTGCAGTGGGATCTTTCATCTCAGTGCCCCGGTGCCACCCCACCTGCTGCACTATTGTGCACCATGCTGGGGACGGGCCGTAGACGCCTCTTCACCCCGAGCACCCCAGTGCCATTGGATCTGCTGTACTGCTGATCCCCCCCCCCCCCGAGCTCCTTATGGGGTCCTAGCTGCAGTGGGATCTTTCATCTCAGTGCCCCGGTGCCACCGCACCTGCTGCACTATTGTGCACCATGCTGGGGACGGGCCGCAGACGCCTCTTCACCCCGAGCATCCCAGTGCCATTGGACCTGCTGTACTGCTGATCCCCCCCCCCCCGAGCTCCTTATGGGGTCCTAGCTGCAGTGGGATCTTTCATCTCAGTGCCCAGGTGCCACCCCACCTGCTGCACTATTGTGCACCATGCTGGGGACGGGCCGCAGACGCCTCTTCACCCCGAGCACCCCAGTGCCATTGGACCTGCTGTACTGCTGATCCCCCCCCCCCGCCCCCGAGCTCCTTATGGGGTCCTAGCTGCAGTGGGATCTTTCATCTCAGTGCCCCGGTGCCACTGCCCCTGCTGCACTATTGTGCACCATGCTGGGGATGGGCCGCGGATGCCTCTTCACCCCGAGCACCCCAGTGACATTGGACCTGCTGTACTGCTGATCCCCCCGAGCTCCTTAAGGGGTCCTAGTTGCAGTGGGATCTTTCATCTCAGTGCCCCGGTGCCACTGCACCTGCTGCACTATTGTGCACCATGCTGGGGAAGGGCCGCAGATGCCTTTTCACACCGAAGCACCCCAGCGCCATTGCACCTGCTGTACTGCTGATTTCCCCCCCTCCCCTTCCCCCCCCAAGCTCCTTATGGGGTCGTAGCTGCAGTGGGATCTTTCATTTCACTGGCCCGGTGCCACCGCACCTGCTGCACTATTGTGCACCATGCTGGGGATGGGCCGCAGACGCCTCTTCACCCCCAAGCACCCCAGTGCCATTGGACCTGCTGTACTGCTGATTTCCCCCCCCTCCCCCAAGCTCCTTATGGGGTCCTAGCTGCAGTAGGATCTTTCATCTCGGTGTCCGGTGCCACAGCACCATGCTAGGGACAGACGCAGACGCCTTTTCACCCTCAAGCACCCCAGTGCCATTGCACCTGCTGTACTGCTGATTAACCCCCCTCCCACCCCCGAGTGGTTCAGGGTCCTGGTCCGTGAGTGGCTCAGGGTCCTGGTCCGTGAGTGGCTCGGGGTCCTGGTCCGTGAGTGGCTCGGGGTCCTGGTCCGTGAGTGGCTCGGGGTCCTGATCCGTGAGTGGCTCGGGGTCCTGATCCGTGAGTGGCTCGGGGTCCTGATCCGTGAGTGGCTCGGGGTCCTGATCCGTGAGTGGCTCGGGGTCCTGATCCCTGAGTGGCTCGGGGTCCTGGTCCCTGAGTGGCTCGGGGTCCTGGTCCCTGAGTGGCTCGGGGTCCTGGTCCCTGAGTGGCTCGGGGTCCTGGTCCCTGAGTGGCTCGGGGTCCTGGTCCCTGAGTGGCTCGGGGTCCTGGTCCCTGAGTGGCTCGGGGTCCTGGTCCCTGAGTGGCTCGGGGTCCTGGTCCATGAGTGGCTCGGGGTCCTGGTCCATGAGTGGCTCGGGGTCCTGGTCCCTGAGGTGGCTCGGGGTCCTGGTCCCTGAGGTGGCTCGGGGTCCTGGTCCCTGAGGTGGCTCGGGTCCTGGTCCCTGAGGTGGCTCGGGTCCTGGTCCCTGAGGTGGCTCGGGTCCTGGTCCCTGAGTGGCTCGGGGTCCTGGTCCCTGAGTGGCTCGGGGTCCTGGTCCCTGAGTGGCTCGGGGTCCTGGTCCCTGAGTGGCTCGGGGTCCTGGTCCCTGAGTGGCTCGGGGTCCTGGTCCCTGAGTGGCTCGGGGTCCTGGTCCCTGAGTGGCTCGGGGTCCTGGTCCCTGAGTGGCTCGGGCCCTGGTCCTTGAGTGGCTCGGGCCCTGGTCCTTGAGTGGCTCGGGGTCCTGGTCCATGAGTGGCTCGAGGTCCTGGTCCATGAGTGGCTCGAGGTCCTGGTCCATGAGTGGCTCGAGGTCCTGGTCCATGAGTGGCTCGAGGTCCTGGTCCATGAGTGGCTCGAGGTCCTGGTCCATGAGTGGCTCGAGGTCCTGGTCCATGAGTGGCTCGAGGTCCTGGTCCATGAGTGGCTCGAGGTCCTGGTCCATGAGTGGCTCGGGGTCCTGGTCCATGAGTGGCTCGGGGTCCTGGTCCATGAGTGGCTCGGGGTCCTGGTCCCTGAGTGTCCTGGTCCCTGAGTGGCTCGGGGTCCTGGTCCCTGAGGTGGCTCGGGTCCCTGAGGTGGCTCGGGTCCCTGAGTTGCTCGGGTCCTGGTCCCTGAGGTGGCTCGGGTCACTGAGGTGGCTCGGGTCCCTGAGTGGCTCGGGGTCCTGGTCCCTGAGTGGCTCGGGGTCCTGGTCCCTGAGTGGCTCGGGGTCCTGGTCCCTGAGTGGCTCGGGGTCCTGGTCCCTGAGGTGGCTCGGGTCCCTGAGGTGGCTCGGGTCCCTGAGATGGCTCGGGTCCCTGAGGTGGCTCGGGTCCTGGTCCCTGAGGTGGCTCGGGTCCTGGTCCCTGAGGTGGCTCGGGTCACTGAGGTGGCTCGGGTCCCTGAGTGGCTCGGGTCCTGGTATCTGAGTGGCTCGGGGTCCTGGTCCCTGAGTGGCTCGGGGTCCTGGTCCCTGAGTGGCTCGGGGTCCTGGTCCCTGAGTGGCTCGGGGTCCTGGTCCCTGAGTGGCTCGGGGTCCTGGTCCCTGAGTGGCTCGGGGTCCTGGTCCCTGAGTGGCTCGGGGTCCTGGTCCCTGAGTGGCTCGGGTCCCTGAGATGGCTCGGGGTCCTGGTCCCTGAGTGGCTCGGGGTCCTGGTCCCTGAGTGGCTCGGGGTCCTGGTCCCTGAGTGGCTCGGGGTCCTGGTCCCTGAGTGGCTCGGGGTCCTGGTCCCTGAGTGGCTCGGGGTCCTGGTCCCTGAGTGGCTCGGGTCCTGGTCCTGTGCTCACAGTCTTCGCCTCTTTTGGCTCAGAATGAGCAGGTGTAATGGATGAAAGGTTGTCTGCTTTCAGCTTAGTTTGCCAGGCCGAACGCCTGCTATTCCTTGTTCATTAGGGGCATTTGTAAAGCATCACAGCACCTAAGGTCCTTGGGTGCTGCAGGCGGCGAGTCCATCTTGGCCTACACTTCCATTGAGTTGGCACTGTCCTGCCCTAGTGTGAGGTCACCCTGTGATGAAGCGGCACTGTCCTGCCCCAGTGTGAGAGGTCACCTGTGATGAAGCGGCACTGTCCTGCCCCAGTGTGAGAGGTCACCCTGTGATGAAGGGGCACTGTCCTGCCCCAGTGTGAGAGGTCACCCTGTGATGAAGCGGCACTGTCCTGCCCCAGTGCGAGAGGTCACCTGTGATGAAGCGGCACTGTCCTGCCCCAGTGTGAGAGGTCACCTGTGATGAAGGGGCACTGTCCTGCCCCAGTGTGAGAGGTCACCTGTGATGAAGCGGCACTGTCCTGCCCCAGTGTGAGAGGTCGCCTGTGATGAAGCGGCACTGTCCTGCCCCAGTGTGAGAGGTCACCTGTGATGAAGCGGCACTGTCCTGCCCCAGTGTGAGAGGTCACCTGTGATGAAGGGGCACTGTCCTGCCCCAGTGTGAGAGGTCACCTGTGATGAAGCGGCACTGTCCTGCCCCAGTGTGAGAGGTCGCCTGTGATGAAGGGGCACTGTCCTGCCCCAGTGTGAGAGGTCGCCTGTGATGAAGGGGCACCGTCCTGCCCCAGTGTGAGAGGTCACCTGTGATGAAGGGGCACTGTCCTGCCCCAGTGTGAGAGGCTGCCTATCATGAAGTGGCATTGTCCTGCCCCAGTGTGAGAGGTCACCCTGTGATGAAGGGGCACTGTCCTGCCCCAGTGTGAGAGGTCACCTGTGATGAAGGGGCACCGTCCTGCCCCAGTGTGAGAGGTCACCTGTGATGAAGGGGCACTGTCCTGCCCCAGTGTGAGAGGCTGCCTATCATGAAGTGGCATTGTCCTGCCCCAGTGTGAGAGGTCACCTGTGATGAAGCTGCACTGTCCTGCCCCAGTGTGAGAGGTCACCTGTGATGAAGCTGCATTGTCCTGCCCCAGTGTGAGGTCACCCTATGATAAAGCGGCACTGTCCTGCCCCAGTGCGAGAGGTCACCTGTGATGAAGCGGCACTGTCCTGCCCCAGTGTGAGGTCACCCTGTGATGAAGGGGCACTGTCCTGCCCCAGTGTGAGGTCACCCTGTGATGAAGCGGCACTGTCCTGCCCCAGTGTGAGAGGTCACCCTGTGATGAAGCAGCACTGTCCTGCCCCAGTGTGAGGTCACCCTGTGATGAAGCGGCACTGTCCTGCCCAAGTGTGAGAGGTCACCCTGTGATGAAGGGGCACTGTCCTGCTCCAGTGTGAGAGGTCACCCTGTGATGAAGGGGCACTGTCCTGCCCCAGTGTGAGAGGTCACCTGTGATGAAGCGGCACTGTCCTGCTCCAGTGTGAGAGGTCACCCTGTGATGAAGGGGTACTGTCCTGCCCCAGTGTGAGAGGTCACCTGTGATGAAGCGGCACTGTCCTGCTCCAGTGTGAGAGGTCACCCTGTGATGAAGGGGCACTGTCCTGCCCCAGTGTGAGAGGTCACCTGTGATGAAGCGGCACTGTCCTGCCCCAGTGTGAGGTCACCCTGTGATGAAGGGGCACTGTCCTGCCCCAGTGTGAGAGGTCACCTGTGAGGAAGCGGCACTGTCCTGCCCCAGTGTGAGGTCACCCTGTGATGAAGCGGCACTGTCCTGCCCCAGTGTGAGGTCACCCTGTGATGAAGGGGCACTGTCCTGCCCCAGTGTGAGAGGTCACCTGTGAGGAAGCGGCACTGTCCTGCCCCAGTGTGAGGTCACCCTGTGATGAAGCGGCACTGTCCTACTCCAGTGTGAGAGGCTGACTATGATGAAGTGGCACTGTCCTGCCCCAGTGTGAGAGGTCACCTGTGATGAAGGGGCACTGTCCTGCCCCAGTGTGAGAGGTCACCTGTGAGGAAGCGGCACTGTCCTGCCCCAGTGTGAGAGGTCACCTGTGAGGAAGCGGCACTGTCCTGCCCCAGTGTGAGAGGTCGCCTGTGATGAAGGGGCACTGTCCTGCCCCAGTGTGAGAGGCTGCCTATCATGAAGTGGCATTGTCCTGCCCCAGTGTGAGAGGTCACCTGTGATGAAGGGGCACTGTCCTGCCCCAGTGTGAGAGGTCACCTGTGATGAAGGGGCACTGTCCTGCCCCAGTGTGAGAGGTCACCTGTGAGGAAGCGGCACTGTCCTGCCCCAGTGTGAGAGGTCACCTGTGATGAAGCGGCACTGTCCTGCCCCAGTGTGAGAGGTCACCCTGTGATGAAGGGGCACTGTCCTGCCCCAGTGTGAGAGGTCACCTGTGAGGAAGCGGCACTGTCCTGCCCCAGTGTGAGGTCACCCTGTGATGAAGGGGCACTGTCCTGCCCCAGTGTGAGAGGTCGCCTGTGATGAAGGGGCACTGTCCTGCCCAGTGTGAGAGGCTGCCTATCATGAAGTGGCATTGTCCTGCCCCAGTGTGAGAGGTCACCTGTGATGAAGCGGCACTGTCCTGCCCCAGTGTGAGAGGTCGCCTGTGATGAAGGGGCACTGTCCTGCCCCAGTGTGAGAGGCTGCCTATCATGAAGTGGCATTGTCCTGCCCCAGTGTGAGAGGTCACCTGTGATGAAGCTGCACTGTCCTGCCCCAGTGTGAGAGGTCACCTGTGATGAAGCGGCACTGTCCTGCCCCAGTGTGAGAGGTCACCCTGTGATGAATTGGCACCGTCCTGCCCCAGTGTGAGGTCACCCTGTGATGAAGCGGCACTGTCCTGCCCCAGTGTGAGAGGTCACCCTGTGATGAAGCGGCACCGTCCTGCCCCAGTGTGAGGTCACCCTGTGATGAAGCGGCACTGTCCTGCCCCAGTGTGAGAGGTCACCTGTGATGAAGCGGCACTGTCCTGCCCCAGTGTGAGAGGTCGCCTGTGATGAAGGGGCACTGTCCTGCCCCAGTGTGAGAGGCTGCCTATCATGAAGTGGCATTGTCCTGCCCCAGTGTGAGAGGTCACCTGTGATGAAGGGGCACTGTCCTGCCCCATTGTGAGAGGTCACCTGTGATGAAGGGGCACTGTCCTGCCCCAGTGTGAGAGGTCGCCTGTGATGAAGGGGTACTGTCCTGCCCCAGTGTGAGAGGCTGCCTATCATGAAGTGGCATTGTCCTGCCCCAGTGTGAGAGGTCACCTGTGATGAAGGGGCACTGTCCTGCCCCAGTGTGAGAGGTCACCTGTGATGAAGGGGCACTGTCCTGCCCCAGTGTGAGAGGTCACCTGTGATGAAGGGGCACTGTCCTGCCCCAGTGTGAGAGGTCACCTGTGAGGAAGCGGCACTGTCCTGCCCCAGTGTGAGGTCACCCTATGATAAAGCGGCACTGTCCTGCCCCAGTGCGAGAGGTCACCTGTGATGAAGGGGCACTGTCCTGCCCCAGTGTGAGAGGCTGCCTATCATGAAGTGGCATTGTCCTGCCCCAGTGTGAGAGGTCACCTGTGATGAAGGGGCACTGTCCTGCTCCAGTGTGAGAGGTCACCCTGTGATGAAGGGGCACTGTCCTGCCCCAGTGTGAGAGGTCACCTGTGATGAAGGGGCACTGTCCTGCCCCAGTGTGAGAGGCTGCCTATCATGAAGTGGCATTGTCCTGCCCCAGTGTGAGAGGTCACCTGTGATGAAGGGGCACTGTCCTGCTCCAGTGTGAGAGGTCACCCTGTGATGAAGGGGCACTGTCCTGCCCCAGTGTGAGAGGTCACCTGTGATGAAGCGGCACTGTCCTGCCCCAGTGCGAGAGGTCGCCTGTGATGAAGCGGCACTGTCCTGCCCCAGTGTGAGAGGTCGCCTGTGATGAAGGGGCACTGTCCTGCCCCAGTGTGAGAGGCTGCCTATCATGAAGTGGCATTGTCCTGCCCCAGTGTGAGAGGTCACCTGTGATGAAGCTGCACTGTCCTGCCCCAGTGTGAGAGGTCACCTGTGATGAAGCGGCACTGTCCTGCCCCAGTGTGAGAGGTCACCTGTGATGAAGCGGCACTGTCCTGCCCCAGTGTGAGAGGTCACCTGTGATGAAGCGGCACCGTCCTGCCCCAGTGTGAGAGGTCACCTGTGAGGAAGCAGCACTGTCCTGCCCCAGTGTGAGAGGTCACCTGTGATGAAGCGGCACTGTCCTGCCCCAGTGTGAGAGTCCGCTGTGAGAAGCTGGCCTGGTATATGATGTCCACTTATGTAAGTGGGCACCTTGCACCAGTCCGGACAACCCCTATGGTGATTTAAGAGGTCTTAGACCACCTTAGAAAGCTCTCTACGTAGTAGCTGTGGAGAGCAGCCTTAAGGCTTAGTCCAAAAGGAGTGTAAAGCAGCTTGTTTTACCAGAATGCAATCTTATAGTATAGATTAAATGAAAGAGAACCACACAAGGTATTTATAAAAATATGTATTTATTATATAATACTCTCTAGTACGCTACAGTATCTCCCACACGGAGATATACACAAAGCACACAATACTATAGCAAAGAAATCACAGTAACTAGCACTAATACACAGTGGGCCCCAGGGGGGGACCAAACCATATACTAAAAAAGTGGTATAAGAACCACGACTCGAGTCAGGACAATGTCAAGAGGACGTAGAATTGCTGGGACCGCAAGACTCCACCCAAGGTGAGTGGATAGGGACCCCACGGAGAGCGTGTGCAGTGTGAGTACACGACTGCGTGCTCTGTACAAGTCTATGTGCAAGTCGTGGTTGGATTTTTAAGGATTAAGGACCCTTCCCAGTGGACCCTGAAGAAACCCCGTGGAAGACAGAAGGTTGGAGAGCCACCCCACCCGTGGATAACGTGGTACCCAAGTTACCTATCCCAGGGAAGCCGGGTGCATAGGTATGAATTGGCGTCGGAAACCGCAGTCGAACCCACTGGAGGACTTCAGGAAAGTGCTAAGCTGCTGCTGGAAGAGGAGAAGGTGTCCTTGGGAATCCAAACGTGGATTCTTGGTGAAGAGTACCTGAAAGCAGAGGGGACAGAGTCTGAGTCACTGGAGAGTGACCAGGGGCTAGGTAGACGAATGCCCACCGATGTCGGGTGCTTCATGATAGATGTTGATGACGTTGACGCTGCAGCTGTGGGGACCAGGATGACCAGGAGCCGGATAGGATGTAGAGTGCTGAGGGATCGGTGTTCGGCAGGAGCACCAACAAGCCTTGGCAAAAGCAACGCACGCAGGAGGTCAAGAAGTTGCAGGAAGAGGACCAGCAAGGTCCAGGAGACTCACTGCAAGCAGGGGAGTCAGGGCAAGCCCAGAGCAATCTGGGGAGCCCAAAGAAGACGTAGTTGACCCTCCGCAGGACCCACAGGTCGAAGACACTGGAGTCGCAGGAGGACCTCGGGCAGCTTTACAAAACAACAGGCCACGAAGCACACGGTGTGATGTGGTTGAAGATCTTTGCAGGAGAAGTTGCCAGAGGTTGGGGCTACTTGGAACCCAATGCACTTGCTGCAGAATTGTCAACAAGCATTTGCACTTGCAAAAGTATGCGGTGCACAGGGGTTCGGGTATTGCAGCCCCCACGAGTGATTCTGACCTCAGACTGTGTGAGAGGACAGCTCGGGCCTCGAGGGACATAGAAACCCACCTCCTGTGTTATTGAACCCTTCGGAGCCCGTAGGAGCTTGGGATCAGCAGACTGGTCAGCAGCATTGTAGTGCCTGCGAATGCAGGGAAGTGACTCCTTCACTCCAAGGGAGATTATCTTCAGGTGTCTTGGATGCTCCACAGGCCCTACACGGATCTTGTATGGTGCATGGGCACAGACGTGGCAGCAGACTGAGAGGGAGACAAAGTCAGGCCCAAACAAAGTCCAGAGTGCCCAGACAGTCGAAGTGCAGTGGTTTCAGTTCTGAATCTTGTCCACGATGAATCTAGGGACCTACACCCAGGTAAGCCCTTAAGCACCCTAAGGAAAGAGTTGGGGAGATTCAGGGGACCCTCCCAGTGGAGGGTCTGGACAGGGGGCAGGTTACTCCCATGTCCTTTGTCCAGTTTCGCGCCAGAGCGGGAGCCAACGGCTCCCAGGACTGGTTTGAACTGGACTATGCACAGGGACACCAAATGTGCCCCTCCTGCAGGTAGGTTTTCAGGCGCTGGCAAGCGCGCCCACCCAGCCCCAATACACTAAACCCTGTCTGGGAGGTGGTCACACCTCCCTGTGACAGGGTGCCTATTCTGCCTTCTCCTGCTCGAGCTTGGCTCAGCTGCAGGAGGGCAGGAATGTGTCTCTTGTCGGCAGCAACCATTTTGTGCTGTCCGGGACTGGAAGGCTGGTACCAGGAACAACGAGAGCCTAACGGAGGGCTCCCCTGATGGGAGGAATCTTACCTCCCACACCGGTTACCGGTGTGGGGGTATGATTCCTACATGTTTTATACCAAACATGATAGGGTTTGTTGCAGCCGTTTTTGAGATGGTCCGTGCGCACTCATGTAATTCCCCTCTATATTAATATATGACTGCTTCACTGACAACCCGGGAGAATGGACTCTGTAGGCTACAAGGGTGTCCTGCTCATGCAGGGGGGCCCTCTCACTTACAACCAAGCACCCTGCCCTGAGGATTGTAAAGGTCTGCTAGAGGGGTGACTTATAGTTTTAAGTGCAGTGACCCTTAGATATAGTAAACCTATATCTTTAGTAAGTGGTGCATGCACCAACTTACACAGGCTGCAATGGCAGGCCTGTAGTTCCATTTTGAATGGTCTCTCATGGGTGGCACAATACATGCTGCAGCCCATGGGAGACCTCTGGGGTACCTATGCCCTGGGACTGACCAGGGTATCCCAGTACCCAATCTGGGGTGTACCTAAGTACATAGCATAACAGTTTAGGGAGAAAGCAGATAGACTGGGGTCCTGATTAGCAGGATCTCAGTCAGACTAATCAAAAACAGCATTACATCCAGCAAAAAGTGGGGGTAACCATAAGAAACAGATCCTACTTTCCTACAGCCGCCTATGATGAAGCAGCACCGTCCTGCCCCAGTGCGAGAGGTCACCTGTGATGAAGCAGCACTGTCCTGCCCCAGTGCGAGAGCTCACCCTGTGATGAAGGGGCATTGTCCTACTCCAGTGTGAGAGGTCACCTGTGATGAATTGGCACTGTACTGCCCCAGTGCGAGAGGTCGCCTGTGATGAAGCGGCACCGTCCTGCCCCAGTGTGAGAGGTCACCTGTGATGAAGGGGCACTGTCCTGCCCCAGTGTGAGAGGTCACCTGTGATGAAGGGGCACCGTCCTGCCCCAGTGTGAGAGGTCACCTGTGAGGAAGCGGCACCGTCCTGCCCCAGTGTGAGAGGTCACCTGTGATGAAGGGGCACTGTCCTGCCCCAGTGTGAGAGGTCACCTGTGATGAAGGGGCACCGTCCTGCCCCAGTGTGAGAGGTCACCTGTGAGGAAGCGGCACCGTCCTGCCCCAGTGTGAGAGGTCACCTGTGAGGAAGCGGCACCGTCCTGCCCCAGTGTGAGAGGTCACCTGTGAGGAAGCGGCACCGTCCTGCCCCAGTGTGAGAGGTCACCTGTGAGGAAGCGGCACCGTCCTGCCCCAGTGTGAGAGGTCTCCTGTGATAAAGCGGCACTGTCCTACTCCAGTGTGAGAGGGCGCCTATAATGAAGCGGCACTGTCCTACTCCAGTGTGAGAGGCTGCCTTTAATGAAGCAGCACTGTCCTACTCCAGTGTGAGAGGCTGCCTATCATGAAGTGGCATTGTCCTGCCCCAGTGTGAGAGGTCACCCTGTGATGAAGGGGCACTGTCCTGCCCCAGTGTGAGAGGTCACCCTGTGATGAAGCGGCACTGTCCTGCCCCAGTGTGAGAGGTCACCCTGTGATGAAGCGGCACTGTCCTGACCCAGTGTGAGAGGTCACCTGTGATGAAGCGGCACTGTCCTGCCCCAGTGCGAGAGGTCACCTGTGATGAAGCGGCACTGTCCTACTCCAGTGTGGGAGGCTGCCTTTAATGAAGCAGCACTGTCCTACTCCAGTGTGAGAGGCTGACTATGATGAAGTGGCACTGTCCTGCTCCAGTGTGAGAGGTCACCCTGTGATGAAGCGGCACTGTCCTGCCCCAGTGTGAGAGGTCACCTGTGATGAAGCGGCACCGTCCTGCCCCAGTGTGAGAGGTCACCTGTGATGAAGGGGCACTGTCCTGCCCCAGTGTGAGAGGTCACCCTGTGATGAAGCGGCACTGTCCTGCTCCAGTGTGAGAGGTCACCCTGTGATGAAGCGGCACTGTCCTGCCCCAGTGTGAGAGGTCACCTGTGATGAAGCGGCACTGTCCTGCCACAGTGTGAGGTCACCCTGTGATGAAGTGGCACTGTCCTGCCCCAGTGTGAGGGGTCACCCTGTGATGAAGTGGCACTGTCCTGCCCCAGTGTGAGGGGTCACCCTGTGATGAAGCGGCACTGTCCTGCCCCAGTGTGAGAGGTCACCTGTGATGAATTGGCACTGTCCTGCCCCAGTGCGAGAGGTCGCCTGTGATGAATTGGCACTGTCCTGCCCCAGTGCGAGAGGTCGCCTATGATAAAGCGGCACTGTCCTACTCCAGTGTGAGAGGCTGCCTATCATGAAGTGGCACTGTCCTACTCCAGTGTGAGAGGGCGCCTATGATGAAGCGGCACTGTCCTACTCCAGTGTGAGAGGCTGCCTATCATGAATTGGCACTGTCCTGCCCCAGTGCGAGAGGTCGCCTATGATAAAGCGGCACTGTCCTACTCCAGTGTGAGAGGCTGCCTTTAATGAAGCAGCACTGTCCTACTCCAGTGTGAGAGGCTGCCTATCATGAAGTGGCATTGTCCTGCCCCAGTGTGAGAGGTCACCCTGTGATGAAGGGGCACTGTCCTGCCCCAGTGTGAGAGGTCACCTGTGATGAAGCGGCACTGTCCTGCCCCAGTGTGAGAGGTCACCCTGTGATGAAGGGGCACTGTCCTGCCCCAGTGTGAGAGGTCACCTGTGATGAAGCGGCACTGTCCTGCCCCAGTGCGAGAGGTCGCCTGTGATGAAGCGGCACCGTCCTGCCCCAGTGTGAGAGGTCACCTGTGAGGAAGCGGCACCGTCCTGCCCCAGTGTGAGAGGTCACCTGTGAGGAAGCGGCACCGTCCTGCCCCAGTGTGAGAGGTCTCCTGTGATAAAGCGGCACTGTCCTACTCCAGTGTGAGAGGCTGCCTTTAATGAAGCAGCACTGTCCTACTCCAGTGTGAGAGGCTGCCTATCATGAAGTGGCATTGTCCTGCCCCAGTGTGAGAGGTCACCCTGTGATGAAGGGGCACTGTCCTGCCCCAGTGTGAGAGGTCACCTGTGATGAAGCGGCACTGTCCTGCCCCAGTGTGAGAGGTCACCCTGTGATGAAGGGGCACTGTCCTGCCCCAGTGTGAGAGGTCTCCTGTGATAAAGCGGCACCGTCCTGCCCCAGTGTGAGAGGTCACCTGTGATGAAGCGGCACTGTCCTACTCCAGTGTGGGAGGCTGCCTTTAATGAAGCGGCACTGTCCTGCCCCAGTGCGAGAGGTCACCTGTGATGAAGCGGCACTGTCCTGCCCCAGTGTGAGGTCACCCTGTGATGAAGTGGCACTGTCCTGCCCCAGTGTGAGGGGTCACCCTGTGATGAAGTGGCACTGTCCTGCCCCAGTGTGAGGGGTCACCCTGTGATGAAGCGGCACTGTCCTGCCCCAGTGTGAGAGGTCTCCTGTGATAAAGCGGCACTGTCCTACTCCAGTGTGAGAGGCTGCCTTTAATGAAGCAGCACTGTCCTACTCCAGTGTGAGAGGCTGCCTATCATGAAGTGGCATTGTCCTGCCCCAGTGTGAGAGGTCACCCTGTGATGAAGGGGCACTGTCCTGCCCCAGTGTGAGAGGTCACCTGTGATGAAGCGGCACTGTCCTGCCCCAGTGTGAGAGGTCACCCTGTGATGAAGGGGCACTGTCCTGCCCCAGTGTGAGAGGTCTCCTGTGATAAAGCGGCACCGTCCTGCCCCAGTGTGAGAGGTCACCTGTGATGAAGCGGCACCGTCCTGCCCCAGTGTGAGAGGTCACCTGTGATGAAGCGGCACTGTCCTGCCCCAGTGCGAGAGGTCACCTGTGATGAAGCGGCACTGTCCTACTCCAGTGTGAGAGGCTGCCTTTAGTGAAGCAGCACTGTCCTACTCCAGTGTGAGAGGCTGACTATGATGAAGTGGCACCGTCCTGCCCCAGTGTGAGAGGTCACCTGTGATGAAGGGGCACTGTCCTGCCCCAGTGTGAGAGGTCACCTGTGATGAAGGGGCACCGTCCTGCCCCAGTGTGAGAGGTCACCTGTGAGGAAGCGGCACCGTCCTGCCCCAGTGTGAGAGGTCACCTGTGATGAAGCGGCACCGTCCTGCCCCAGTGTGAGAGGTCGCCTGTGATGAAGCGGCACCGTCCTGCCCCAGTGTGAGAGGTCGCCTGTGATGAAGCGGCACTGTCCTGCCCCAGTGTGAGAGGTCACCTGTGATGAAGCGGCACCGTCCTGCCCCAGTGTGAGAGGTCGCCTGTGATGAAGCGGCACTGTCCTGCCCCAGTGCGAGAGGTCACCTGTGATGAAGCGGCACTGTCCTGCCCCAGTGTGAGAGGTCACCTGTGATGAAGCGGCACTGTCCTGCCCCAGTGTGAGAGGTCACCTGTGATGAATTGGCACTGTCCTGCCCCAGTGCGAGAGGTCACCTGTGATGAAGCGGCACTGTCCTGCCCCAGTGTGAGAGGTCACCTGTGATGAATTGGCACTGTCCTGCCCCAGTGCGAGAGGTCACCTGTGATGAAGCGGCACTGTCCTGCCCCAGTGTGAGAGGTCACCTGTGATGAATTGGCACTGTCCTGCCCCAGTGCGAGAGGTCGCCTGTGATGAATTGGCTCTGTCCTGCCCCAGTGCGAGAGGTCGCCTATGATAAAGCGGCACTGTCCTACTCCAGTGTGAGAGGCTGCCTATCATGAAGTGGCACTGTCCTACTCCAGTGTGAGAGGGCGCCTATGATGAAGCGGCACTGTCCTACTCCAGTGTGAGAGGCTGCCTATCATGAATTGGCACTGTCCTGCCCCAGTGTGAGAGGTCGCCTATGATAAAGCGGCACTGTCCTACTCCAGTGTGAGAGGCTGCCTTTAATGAAGCGGCACTGTCCTACTCCAGTGTGAGAGGCTGCCTATCATGAAGTGGCATTGTCCTGCCCCAGTGTGAGAGGTCACCCTGTGATGAAGGGGCACTGTCCTGCCCCAGTGTGAGAGGTCACCTGTGATGAAGCGGCACTGTCCTGCCCCAGTGTGAGAGGTCACCCTGTGATGAAGGGGCACTGTCCTGCCCCAGTGTGAGAGGTCACCTGTGAGGAAGCGGCACTGTCCTGCCCCAGTGTGAGAGGTCACCTGTGATGAAGGGGCACTGTCCTGCCCCAGTGTGAGAGGTCACCTGTGAGGAAGCGGGACCGTCCTGCCCCAGTGTGAGAGGTCACCTTTGATGAAGCGGCACCGTCCTGCCCCAGTGTGAGAGGTCGCCAATGATGAAGGTGCACCGTCCTGCCCCAGTGTGAGAGGTCACCTATGATGCAGCGGCACTGTCCTGCCCCAGTGTGAGAGGTCGCCTATGATGAAGCGGCACTGTCCTGCCCCAATGTGAAAGGTCACCTATAATGAAGCGGCACTGTCCTACTCCAGTGTGAGAGGGCGCCTATGATGAAGCGGCACTGTCCTGCCCCAATGTGAAAGGTCACCTATAATGAAGCGGCACTGTCCTACTCCAGTGTGAGAGGGCGCCTATGATGAAGCGGCACTGTCCTGCCCCAATGTGAAAGGTCACCTATAATGAAGCGGCACTTTCCTACTCCAGTGTGAGAGGGCGCCTATGATAAAGCGGCACTGTCCTACTCCAGTGTGAGAGGGCGCCTATAATGAAGCGGCACTGTCCTACTCCAGTGTGAGAGGGCGCCTATAATGAAGCGGCACTGTCCTACTCCAGTGTGAGAGGGCGCCTATAATGAAGCGGCACTGTCCTGCCCCAGTGTGAGAGGGCGCCTATAATGAAGCGGCACTGTCCTACTCCAGTGTGAGAGGGCGCCTATGATGAAGCGGCACTGTCCTACTCCAGTGTGAGAGGGCGCCTATGATGAAGCGGCACTGTCCTACTCCAGTGTGAGAGGGCGCCTATAATGAAGCGGCACTGTCCTGCTCCAGTGTGAGAGGGCGCCTATAATGAAGTGGCACTGTCCTACTCCAGTGTGAGAGGGCGCCTATAATGAAGCGGCATTGTCCTACTCCAGTGTGAGAGTGCGCCTATAATGAAGCGGCACTGTCCTACTCCAGTGTGAGAGGGCGCCTATAATGAAGCGGCACTGTCCTACTCCAGTGTGAGAGGGCGCCTATAATGAAGCGGCACTGTCCTACTCCAGTGTGAGAGGGCGCCTATGATGAAGCGGCACTGTCCTACTCCAGTGTGATAGGGCGCCTATAATGAAGCGGCACTGTCCTACTCCAGTGTGAGAAGGCGCCTATAATGAAGCGGCACTGTCCTACTCCAGTGTGAGAGTGCGCCTATAATGAAGCGGCACTGTCCTACTCCAGTGTGAGAGGGCGCCTATGATGAAGCATGGCATGATAAGTTATAGGTGAGACGACCTCTCAGATATTTTATTATGACTCTGTAGGCTGCTACTTTTAGATACAGGAGAGGATCGGCTTGATTCCTGCAGCACCCACCTACCTCTGGTGTTGTGATGTTGTAATCAGGGGGATGTACTTGGGTTTCTTTCCCTCTTGACTCTGCAGTGAGGATTAGAGGTATTTATGAAGCAGACTGCAGTGTCCTCGTCTTTAAAGAAGGTGCCTGGGTACTGCCCAGGTCATAAATTCCCACTCTTGATAACTTGGCATCGTTTTCAGTCATTTCTGCCTTGTTCGTGTTGCCTTTGGGGGACTGGGCCTTCTCTGACTGCCCTCTTTCATTGGTGCACGTGCACACATCACCCAGGGGCACCTCTGGCTTGGCTGGTGCTGCTCTGTACCCGAGTATCTTTTCGTCCCAACTATGATTATATTTTGCATACCTCTCTCACACCTCCGTACCCCTCACACTGCAGGTAAGACAGGAGTACCTCACTGGTAACAGACACTACACCAAAACACTTACCACACAGGATCACAACAAACACTACAAACGCGCACTCCCCTGCAGTGCAGCGTGCTACTCATCTGAAAAAGCTCTACGCGCTCAATACTGGGACTTGCAGCGCTATATACATGCTACAATACAAAAGAATACAGGATACTGAGTGGATGCTGACAGGTTAGTGAGAGAATGCTGATCGGGTGTCACCAGGATGCTGACAGGTTAGTGAGAGAATGCTGATCGGGTGTCACCAGGATGCTGACAGTGTAGTGAGAGGATGCTGCTCTGATGTCACCAGGATGCTGACAGGGTAGTGAGAGAATGCTGCTCTGATGTCACCAGGATGCTGACAGGGTAGTGAGAGGATGCTGCTCTGATGTCACCAGGATGCTGACCGGTTAGTGAGAGAATGCTGATCGGGTGTCACCAGGATGCTGACAGGGTAGTGAGAGGATGCTGCTCTGATGTCACCAGGATGCTGACAGGATAGTGAGAGGATGCTGCTCTGATGTCACCAGGATGCTGACAGGGTAGTGAGAGAATGCTGATCGGGTGCCATCAGGATGCTGACAGGGTAGTGAGAGGATGCTGCTCTGATGTCACCAGGATGCTTAGAGAGTAGTCAGAGGTTGCTGATCGGGTGTCAGCAGGATGCTGACAGGGTAGTTTGACGATGCTGCTCTCATGTCACCAGGGTGCTGACGGGGTAGTGAGAGAATGCTGACAGGGTGTCACAAGGGTGCTGACAGGGTAGTGAGAGAATGCTGATCGGGTGTCACCAGGATGCTGACAGGGCAGTGAGAGGAGGCTGCTCTGATGGTACCAGGATGCTTACAGGGTAGTGAGGGAATGCTGCTCTGATGTCATCAGGATGCTGACAGGGTAGTTCGACGATGCTGCTCTCATGTCACCAGGGTGCTGACGGGGTAGTGAGAGAATGCTGACAGGGTGTCACAAGGGTGCTGACAGGGTAGTGAAGGGATACTGATCTGGTGTCACCAGGATGCTGACCGGGTAGTGAGAGCATCCTGGTGACATTAAGAGCAGCATTCTCTCACTACCCCGTCAGCACCCTGGTGACATGAGAGCAGCATCGTCGAACTACCCTGTAAGCATCCTGGTGACATCAGAGCAATATCCTGACAGGGTAGTGAGAGAATACTGACGGCGTGTCACCAGGATGCTGACAGAAGTGAGCTCAGTGATACTTGTAAATAAATCGGCTGCAGCACACAGCAGCACCTAGCGCAGAATTGCTGACACAAGTGTTCTAGGCTCTACATCCTGCAGAGCCCGTGCAGTCCCAGGCTCACTTCACCTGTAAGGGTGGATGAAGACTTTACAAACAGTGGAAGCAACTCCTGATGTGGCACAATGAATGCGCCTCACTATTGGCTGGAGGTTTTCCTGAGGTTGCTGGTGAGAGCGATTTCTTTTAAAAAAAATGCTGATATTCAGGAACACCCCCAGGACCAGACTGAGAAAATATAGGCCCGGGCACCAAAATAAAAGTGGCCTACATTAGTGAAGCATATAGTAAAAAAGTGGTAATATATGGGAAATAAACAGTAATAAAACCTGGCACGCCCGGCCCTAAAATCGGCCCAAAATTGCTAAGAAAACTGCCTCACACACTGATCTGTCAGACCAGCCCATCGGGCACTTCCTGGTTTCCCTAAAGTCCGACCCTCAACACTGCCTCTTGGCAGCCCTCATTCAGCCCATGTATTTTTAATATATAGGAGATGGCCAGCCTAACTCCAGTCCCACAGACCACTAGCCAGGTTTTGCAGGCAGTCCACTTCATTTTGCGCCCCCAGTGCACACATAGGAGCAGTGACCACGCTGGGTCTGGTGTAGGCATCTGCTGAGGGTTGAAGTCTGTGATTGTGTCCAGACCCCCTGTGATTCAATCAACGGTTGGCTCTGTGGCTCCTGGTGACGTCTGAGGCGGATCCCAGAGGAAGAGGAAGTGAGCCACTTGGCCCAGTGCCTGGGTTACATATCTGTGTGCCGGAGGTGCCGGGGATACAAGCCTTGTTCATGACCCTTGGAGGCCACGCCCACTTCCAGCTTTCCATTGCTGTGAGCTAGGTTTATGCTCTACAAATGCCAGCACATACAAACATACATGATCACCTTCTCCCCCATTCCCCACTCCTCCTCATCACAGCGAGCGGCCTGTCCTTTCTTGCAAATGCAGTGCCTCATTTACAATGATTTGGCGTCGGGCAGCGCTGCAGGTCTTTGTGCTGCGCTGCCCTACACCAATTCGAAAGGGCAGGAATGTACCATATTTACAAGATATGGTGCAACTGTGTTCTTTCAGCCAGCGCTGGTGCCCAATTTGGTGCCTAGCGCCAATGCATGCACATTTGCACCATGGTGCAAGAGTGTCTGTGTAGTTGGCAGGATTAATTATGTGCAGGAAGGGGCACCTTCGACCACATAACAACCCATGGAGGCATTTTTGGAAAAAGGAAAGAAACAAGGAGAAATAAAGAGATTACGCCTGCCCTGAAAAAGGGCGTACAATTTTGACAAATTCCCAGGTTTACAGATCCTTGTAAATCTGGGGCAGGGTCAAAACCCATCAGTGTTGCATGAGAACACCCACCACAACGCCTATGGAACGCCTCCCTGACGCAGTGTAACGCAAAGCAGCGACTTGCGCTGCATTGCCTTACACCATATCTACGCGGCCATGCAAAGCCAAGCAAAGTGGCTTTGCGAGGCCTCGTAGATATGGGTCTGCACTTTGTGCCGCTGGAGCATCAAAAAAGTGACACTTGTAAATAAGCCCAGCCGTCTCTTAAGCACTTTAAGGTATAGTATTTGTGTGTTCTCGAATATATAGGTAATACCTATATAGCTTTGTGATCCTCTGTATTGAACCCTAGCTTTGCACAACTCATTTTACCCCAAGCAGCGAATAAATATGTATAATCAGGATAGAACATTTCACCAAAGGGGTCTGAAAAGCGCACCTTCTCAAGCGTTCTGCCCAGGGAGCAGCTGCTCACACGGTCTCCTGGCAGGGACGCTGTGATGTCACAACTCACTGGAATAAGTTATTACCATTGAGTTTTAGTATCATATTCTAATCACCGGTGACTTTACTGTCACAACCAGAAAATCATATAAAAAATTGGAGACCACTTTATATTAGGCCTAGGCGGAGTTCGTGGAGTTCCGCGTAGTGTTCTGCAAGCGGCGGAGTGCGTTAGGCCGCACCATTCAGCTGATTTTGAGCACCGGGTGTTTGTCCCGCGCTAGAAAATCAGCGCGAATGGCACCATGCGCAGCTCAAGAGGGCACTGCTTCTTTCTGCAGCTCGAGTAGATGTTCTACTCGCGTGGCAGCTTCCTCAATGCGAACGGATGGTTTCTCAACGTGAGCAGTCGCAACGGCTGGTGTTTAGAAGTCTCGCTGGGAGGTTGCCTAGCATTGGATTTTCCGTAAATGACAGTAGCTTAAATTCTCGCAAATGCGACACCTATTGCTTTACAGCTATTTTTTTAATGAGTTTCCAAGTGCCCCAGGCCGCGCCCGCACTTGAGGCCACGCCCCTTTCTTTAGACGCAGCTCGTCTAAAGAAAGGGGTGTGGCCTCTTAAGTGCAAGCGCGGCATGGGGCACTTTGAAACAAACAATATTTGCAATTGAATAGGACGCGCATTTGCGAGAATTTAAGCTATTGACATTTACAGTGCCAATAGCTCAAAGTCTCATAAATGCAAGACTTCTTGCATTGCAAATGCTTGTTTAGGACTTGTGCTCTGGTAATATGTCTGCAAGTCCCAGACCACCATCCTCATGGGATGCGTCAGCAAGTCCCACTGGTCACACATGGGGCTATTTTCAAATGATGACGCCATCCTCGCTGCACACCCCCTCCCCCCACACGCCTATAGTGCTACGGTGAGTGCCAGTCTGTCAGACTCACCCCTGCAGTTTACACTCACTGCCACCTCACAGGCACCCCCGCATATAGCGCTGCGGTGAGTGCCAGTCTCACCCCTGCCGTTTACACTCACTGCCACCTCACAGGTACCCCGCCTATAGTGCTACGGTGAGTGGCAGTCTGTCAGACTCACCCCTGCAGTTTACACTCACTGCCACCTCACAGGCACCCCCGACTATAGCGCTGTGGTGAGTGCCAGTCTCACCCCTGCCGTTTACACTCGCTGCCACCTCACAGGTACCCCGCCTATAGTGCTACGGTGAGTGCCAGTCTGTCAGTCTCACCCCTGCAGTTTACACTCACTGCCACCTCACAGGCACCCCGACAATAGCGCTGCGATGAGTGCCAGTCTGTCAGTCTCACCCCTGCAATTTCCACTCACTGCCACCTCACAGGCGCCCCCACCTATAACGCTGCGGTGAGTGTCAATCTCACCCCTGCCGTTTACACTCAATGCCACCTCACAGGTACCTCGCCTATATCGCTACGGTGAGTGCCAGTCTGTCAGTCTCACCCCTGCCGTTTACACTCCCTGCCACCTCACAGCACCCCGACAATAGCGCTGCGGTGAGTGCCAGTCTCACCCCTGTGGTTTACACTCACTGCCACCTCATAGGCACCCCGCCAATAGCGCTGCGGTGAGTGCCAATCTCATCCCTGTGGTTTACACTCACTGCCACCTCACAGGCACCCCGCCTATAGCGCTACGGTAAGTGCCAGTCTGTCAGTCTCACCCCTGCAGTTTACACTCACTGCCACCTCATAGGCACCCCACCAATAGCGCTGCGGTGAGTGCCAGTCTCACCCCGAGGGTAACACTCACTGCCACCTCATAGGCACCCCGCCAATAGCGCTACGGTGAGTGCCAGTCTCACCCCTGCGGTTTACACTCACTGCCACCTCACAGGCACCCCCGCCTATAGCGCTACGGTGAGTGCCAGTCTGCCAGCCTCACCCCTGCAGTTTACACTCACTGCCACCTCACAGGCACCCCCGCCTATAGCGCTGCGGTGAGTGCCAGTCTCACCCCTGCCGTTTACACTTACTGCCACCTCACAGGCACCCCTGCCTATAGCGCTGCGGTGAGTGCCACGCTCACCCCTGCCGTTTACACTCACTGCCACCTCACAGGCACCCCAGGCCACCAGGAGGTGGCAGAGAGTGTGCCAGCGGGGTCACCCCTGGGCAGCCAGCTGACTGGGGGTCCTCTCTCCACGGACGTGGTTATCACAGACACTGACAGGCTGGACAGTGGGGCGCTGTGGGAGGGGTGGGTGAGACCTTGAGCCCAGGGAGATGGGTCAGTGTGTGATACTCCGGAGCCCGAGGTTCACAACAGCCTGTAGAGCTCAGATCTCACAGAAGTGAGTGTCACACTCTCTCCCGTACTGAACAACCATCTCCAGGTTAATGCCCCCCCCCCGCCCTCCACAGACCCCAGCAGAGCGGACATGTTCTGGTCCCAGCAGTGTGAATGAAGGCGCGCAACGACCATGGTGCTCAAAGGGCACGCGCCCCCCCCCCCAGTTTCCCCCCTCCCCCTGTCCTGTGTGTCAGCCGGGCTGAGACAACTTCCCGGCACACAGACAGTTTTTGAGCTGCTGTGAGCTGGCTGGTCTGGCGTCCGTCCTATCGCAGCCGCACCCGAGTACTTCACAGGTCTTTAAAAGACCATTTACTTGTTCATGAGGCTTTGTTGTTTTTTCACCCCTTCTAAGAGTCCCTGCATCTCCACTCTTCCTATTGCTGGAAGAAATACCCCCCCCCCCCCGAAATTTGGCTCTAGTTGAGCGTCTGGTGTGAATGGCCCCTCCCACGCACTCGTCACCCTCTGAAGGGACAGCTGTTTCTTCATTGAGCTGGTCAGCGCTGCAGTTCGACCCATAGCGCCATGAAGCCCGGTGAGGTGTGGATGCTCAACAAGAAGCTGAATGAGACAGATGGGCAGACGGGGGTGGGGAAGGGCCGTAGATGAAAGAGTGAGGGATAGACGGCCATGCAGGGTCCAGGCAGAGACAGACACGTGCAGAGTTGGCCCTGTGGGGACACTCGTTTACAATAACCGGCGGGTGGGCAAAAAGATGGATGATATAACCCCTTGTGTAACATAGAAAACACAAACAACAAGCATTGGCAACGTCAATACATTTGTCTTTAGAGCGCTAAAGAATGCAAAGTGCATTTGAGCATCAATATTTAGGGTTTCACCACAGTCCTCGTCGAGCTCGGCAGGCTCCCTGGCACCACCGGCTGGGGGTCTGGGCGGTGCAGACAGTGCGGGGGCACCTCTGACAACAGCAGGGCGCACCCCACCCCAGAGTGCGGGAAGAGCACGCCCAGATGACGGGCAGTGTCTCTGGGGCAGCACCGAGCCTGCCCCGGCCCATCTCACACCGGGGTTTGTGCAACACGGTGCCATGGTGAGTGAGCCACCTGGGATCCCCCCCACCCCCGGGCCCAGCTCACACCGGGGCATTGGGCTCAAAGGGCTTCAGCCCCCCCCCCCCACTCCCCGTGTGTGTCACCCCGGGCTGAGACAGCTTCCCGGGCTGGCGGCCGTCTTATTGCAGCCGAGTACTACACAGGTCTTTAAAAGACCATTCACTTGTTGACGAGGCTTTGTTGTGTTTTCACCCCTCCTTAGAGCCCCTTCATCTCCACTCTGCCGATTGCTGGAAAAATTAGCCCCCCCCCCCCCCCACCGAAATTTGGCTCTAGTTGCGCCTCTTCACCTGGGTTTCCTGAATTTAAACTCCATTTGTGCAACACGGTGCCATGGTGAGTGAGCCACCTGGGGAACGCCCCCCCCCCCCATACACACACACACACACACATCCCCCGGGCACAGCTCACACCGGGGTTTCCTGAATTTAAACTCCATTTGTGAAACACAGTGCCATGGTGAGTGAGCCACCTGGGGAACGCCCCAGAAGCAGGCAGACCGGTTCCTGGGCCCTTCCTTCAGAATACCCATCATTACATCACCGGGGAATAACCAAGCCGGAAGGATCTGCAGATATATAGTGCCCTGCAGGAATGGGAGGGCAGGGCCGGGAGGGGCAGGGCTGCCCGGCCTGAACGGAGGGGCGTCAGGCACGATCTGAGCATCTGGGCACACTGCCAGTCTGGCCTCAGCCCGCACCCTTCACTAGCAGGAGGGGCAGGGCTCCCCGTCCTGGACGGAGGGGCGTCGGGCACACCCTGCCAGTCTGACCTCGGCCTGCACCCATCACTAGCAGGACGGGGACAAGGCTACCCGTCTTGGACGGAGGGGAGTCGGGCTCACCCTGACCCTCTGGGCACACTGCCAGCCTGGCCCGCACCCATCACTAGCAGGATGGGGACAGGAAGGGCACCCGGCACTGCACTCCAGGGTTTACCGGAAGTAGTATGCAGCCGGCATCAACCCAGAAGAGTTTATACGGGGCTCTGCTGAGCCCAAGACTTGGAGAGTGTGCTGAGGTCCTCTGCGAGCATTTATATATGTATATATATATATATATATATATGACGCAGACATTACCATGCATGCCAACATTTTGGAAGAGGAAAGGGGGAGATTTTTAAAAAAGAATTGTGAGAATGCATTTCTCCCATTGACTTCTATTGTGGCCTGCATGGGGTCTATTGGCGTGTATGGGGTTTGCAAGTCTGCTGCTGGAACCGATATCAGAAATTCAAATAGAAGTTTTTTCCACACCTGTCAGGAGCGCAGAGAAATCGCTATGGCCGGCAGAGAGAGCCGTTTTACATCTATTTTTTGCTTTTCTTGCAGTGAGAAGGCTCACAATTTAAGTCTTGAAGAATGCCATACACCTCTTAGTAGGGTTAGTAGGAATTACAGCTGTTAGTAGGAATGCCATACACCTCTTAGTAGGGTTAGTAGGAATTACAGCTGTTAGTAGGAATGCCATACACCTCTTAGTAGGGTTAGTAGGAATTACAGCTGTTAGTAGGAATGCCATACAACTCTTAGTAGGGTTAGTAGGAATGACAGCTGTTAGTAGGAATGCCATACACCTCTTAGTAGGGTTAGTAGGAATGACAGCTGTTAGTAGGAATGCCATACACCTCTTAGTAGAGTTAGTAGGAATGACAGCTGTTAGTAGGAATGCCATACACCTCTTAGTAGGGTTAGTAGGAATTACAGCTGTTAGTAGGAATGCCATACACCTCTTAGTAGGGTTAGTAGGAATGACAGCTGTTAGTAGGAATGCCATACACCTCTTAGTAGAGTTAGTAGGAATGACAGCTGTTAGTAGGAATGCCATACACCTCTTAGTAGGGTTAGTAGGAATGACAGCTGTTAGTAGGAATGCCATACACCTCTTAGTAGAGTTAGTAGGAATGACAGCTGTTAGTAGGAATGCCATACACCTCTTAGTAGGGTTAGTAGGAATGACAGCTGTTAGTAGGAATGCCATACAACTCTTAGTAGGGTTAGTAGGAATTACAGCTGTTAGTAGGAATGCCATACAACTCTTAGTAGGGTTAGTAGGAATTACAGCTGTTAGTAGGAATGCCATACACCTCTTAGTAGGGTTAGTAGGAATGACAGCTGTTAGTAGGAATGCCATACACCTCTTAGTAGGGTTAGTAGGAATGACAGCTGTTAGTAGGAATGCCATACACCTCTTAGTAGAGTTAGTAGGAATGACAGCTGTTAGTAGGAATGCCATACACCTCTTAGTAGGGTTAGTAGGAATGACAGCTGTTAGTAGGAATGCCATACACCTCTTAGTAGAGTTAGTAGGAATGACAGCTGTTAGTAGGAATGCCATACACCTCTTAGTAGGGTTAGTAGGAATGACAGCTGTTAGTAGGAATGCCATACACCTCTTAGTAGGGTTAGTAGGAATTACAGCTGTTAGTAGGAATGCCATACACCTCTTAGTAGGGTTAGTAGGAATGACAGCTGTTAGTAGGAATGCCATACACCTCTTAGTAGTGTTAGTAGGAATTACAGCTGTTAGTAGGAATGCCATACACCTCTTAGTAGTGTTAGTAGGAATTACAGCTGTTAGTAGGAATGCCATACACCTCTTAGTAGGGTTAGTAGGAATGACAGCTGTTAGTAGGAATGCCATACACCTCTTAGTAGTGTTAGTAGGAATGACAGCTGTTAGTAGGAATGCCATACACCTCTTAGTAGGGTTAGTAGGAATTACAGCTGTTAGTAGGAATGCCATACACCTCTTAGTAGGGTTAGTAGGAATTACAGCTGTTAGTAGGAATGCCATACACCTCTTAGTAGGGTTAGTAGGAATGACAGCTGTTAGTAGGAATGCCATACACCTCTTAGTAGTGTTAGTAGGAATGACAGCTGTTAGTAGGAATGCCATACACCTCTTAGTAGGGTTAGTAGGAATTACAGCTGTTAGTAGGAATGCCATACACCTCTTAGTAGGGTTAGTAGGAATGACAGCTGTTAGTAGGAATGCCATACAACTCTTAGTAGGGTTAGTAGGAATGACAGCTGTTAGTAGGAATGCCATACAACTCTTAGTAGGGTTAGTAGGAATGACAGCTGTTAGTAGGAATGCCATACACCTCTTAGTAGGGTTAGTAGGAATGACAGCTGTTAGTAGGAATGCCATACACCTCTTAGTAGGGTTAGTAGGAATGACAGCTGTTAGTAGGAATGCCATACACCTCTTAGTAGGGTTAGTAGGAATGACAGCTGTTAGTAGGAATGCCATACACCTCTTAGTAGTGTTAGTAGGAATGACAGCTGTTAGTAGGAATGCCATACACCTCTTAGTAGGAATTACAGCTGTTAGTAGGAATGCCATACACCTCTTAGTAGGGTTAGTAGGAATGACAGCTGTTAGTAGGAATGCCATACACCTCTTAGTAGGGTTAGTAGGAATGACAGCTGTTAGTAGGAATGCCATACACCTCTTAGTAGGGTTAGTAGGAATGACAGCTGTTAGTAGGAATGCCATACACCTCTTAGTAGGGTTAGTAGGAATGACAGCTGTTAGTAGGAATGCCATACACCTCTTAGTAGGGTTAGTAGGAATGACAGCTGTTAGTAGGAATGCCATACACCTCTTAGTAGGGTTAGTAGGAATGACATCTGTTAGTAGGAATGCCATACACCTCTTAGTAGTGTTAGTAGGAATGACAGCTGTTAGTAGGAATGCCATACACCTCTTAGTAGGGTTAGTAGGAATGACAGCTGTTAGTAGGAATGCCATACACCTCTTAGTAGGGTTAGTAGGAATGACAGCTGTTAGTAGGAATGCCATACAACTCTTAGTAGGGTTAGTAGGAATGACAGCTGTTAGTAGGAATGCCATACAACTCTTAGTAGGGTTAGTAGGAATTACAGCTGTTAGTAGGAATGCCATACACCTCTTAGTAGGGTTAGTAGGAATGACAGCTGTTAGTAGGAATGCCATACACCTCTTAGTAGGGTTAGTAGGAATGACAGCTGTTAGTAGGAATGCCATACACCTCTTAGTAGTGTTAGTAGGAATGACAGCTGTTAGTAGGAATGCCATACACCTCTTAGTAGGGTTAGTAGGAATGACAGCTGTTAGTAGGAATGCCATACACCTCTTAGTAGGGTTAGTAGGAATGACAGCTGTTAGTAGGAATGCCATACACCTCTTAGTAGTGTTAGTAGGAATGACAGCTGTTAGTAGGAATGCCATACACCTCTTAGTAGGGTTAGTAGGAATGACAGCTGTTAGTAGGAATGCCATACACCTCTTAGTAGGGTTAGTAGGAATTACAGCTGTTAGTAGGAATGCCATACAACTCTTAGTAGGGTTAGTAGGAATGACAGCTGTTAGTAGGAATGCCATACAACTCTTAGTAGGGTTAGGAGGAATGACAGCTGTTATTAGGAATGCCATACACCTCTTAGTAGGGTTAGTAGGAATTACAGCTGTTAGTAGGAATGCCATACACCTCTTAGTAGGGTTAGTAGGAATTACAGCTGTTAGTAGGAATGCCATACACCTCTTAGTAGGGTTAGTAGGAATGACAGCTGTTAGTAGGAATGCCATACACCTCTTAGTAGTGTTAGTAGGAATGACAGCTGGTAGTAGGAATGCCATACACCTCTTAGTAGGGTTAGTAGGAATGACAGCTGTTAGTAGGAATGCCATACAACTCTTAGTAGGGTTAGTAGGAATGACAGCTGTTAGTAGGAATGCCATACAACTCTTAGTAGGGTTAGTAGGAATGACAGCTGTTAGTAGGAATGCCATACAACTCTTAGTAGGGTTAGTAGGAATGACAGCTGTTATTAGGAATGCCATACACCTCTTAGTAGGGTTAGTAGGAATGACAGCTGTTAGTAGGAATGCCATACACCTGTTAGTAGGAATGACAGCTGTTAGTAGGAATGCCATACACCTCTTAGTAGAGTTAGTAGGAATGACAGCTGTAAGTAGGAATGCCATACACCTCTTAGTAGAGTTAGTAGGAATGACAGCTGTTAGTAGGAATGCCATACACCTCTTAGTAGTGTTAGTAGGAATGACAGCTGTTAGTAGGAATGCCATACACCTCTTAGTAGTGTTAGTAGGAATGACAGCTGTTAGTAGGAATGCCATACACCTCTTAGTAGGGTTAGTAGGAATTACAGCTGTTAGTAGGAATGCCATACACCTCTTAGTAGGGTTAGTAGGAATTACAGCTGTTAGTAGGAATGCCATACAACTCTTAGTAGGGTTAGTAGGAATGACAGCTGTTAGTAGGAATGCCATACAACTCTTAGTAGGGTTAGTAGGAATGACAGCTGTTATTAGGAATGCCATACACCTCTTAGTAGGGTTAGTAGGAATTACAGCTGTTAGTAGGAATGCCATACACCTCTTAGTAGGGTTAGTAGGAATGACAGCTGTTAGTAGGAATGCCATACACCTCTTAGTAGAGTTAGTAGGAATGACAGCTGTTAGTAGGAATGCCATACACCTCTTAGTAGAGTTAGTAGGAATGACAGCTGTTAGTAGGAATGACAGCTGTTAGTAGGAATGCCATACACCTCTTAGTAGGGTTAGTAGGAATTACAGCTGTTAGTAGGAATGCCATACACCTCTTAGTAGGGTTAGTAGGAATGACAGCTGTTAGTAGGAATGCCATACACCTCTTAGTAGTTTTAGTAGGAATGACAGCTGTTAGTAGGAATGCCATACACCTCTTAGTAGGGTTAGTAGGAATTACAGCTGTTAGTAGGAATGCCATACACCTCTTAGTAGGGTTAGTAGGAATTACAGCTGTTAGTAGGAATGCCATACAACTCTTAGTAGGGTTAGTAGGAATGACAGCTGTTAGTAGGAATGCCATACAACTCTTAGTAGGGTTAGTAGGAATGACAGCTGTTATTAGGAATGCCATACACCTCTTAGTAGGGTTAGTAGGAATTACAGCTGTTAGTAGGAATGCCATACACCTCTTAGTAGGGTTAGTAGGAATTACAGCTGTTAGTAGGAATGCCATACACCTCTTAGTAGGGTTAGTAGGAATGACAGCTGTTAGTAGGAATGCCATACACCTCTTAGTAGTGTTAGTAGGAATGACAGCTGTTAGTAGGAATGCCATACACCTCTTAGTAGGGTTAGTAGGAATTACAGCTGTTAGTAGGAATGCCATACACCTCTTAGTAGGGTTAGTAGGAATTACAGCTGTTAGTAGGAATGCCATACAACTCTTAGTAGGGTTAGTAGGAATGACAGCTGTTAGTAGGAATGCCATACAACTCTTAGTAGGGTTAGTAGGAATGACAGCTGTTAGTAGGAATGCCATACACCTCTTAGTAGAGTTAGTAGGAATGACAGCTGTTAGTAGGAATGCCATACACCTCTTAGTAGGGTTAGTAGGAATTACAGCTGTTAGTAGGAATGCCATACACCTCTTAGTAGAGTTAGTAGGAATGACAGCTGTTAGTAGGAATGCCATACACCTCTTAGTAGGGTTAGTAGGAATTACAGCTGTTAGTAGGAATGCCATACACCTCTTAGTAGGGTTAGTAGGAATTACAGCTGTTAGTAGGAATGCCATACACCTCTTAGTAGGGTTAGTAGGAATGACAGCTGTTAGTAGGAATGCCATACACCTCTTAGTAGTGTTAGTAGGAATTACAGCTGTTAGTAGGAATGCCATACACCTCTTAGTAGGGTTAGTAGGAATGACAGCTGTTAGTAGGAATGCCATACACCTCTTAGTAGGGTTAGTAGGAATGACAGCTGTTAGTAGGAATGCCATACACCTCTTAGTAGTGTTAGTAGGAATGACAGCTGTTAGTAGGAATGCCAAACACCTCTTAGTAGGGTTAGTAGGAATTACAGCTGTTAGTAGGAATGCCATACACCTCTTAGTAGGGTTAGTAGGAATTACAGCTGTTAGTAGGAATGCCATACACCTCTTAGTAGGGTTAGTAGGAATGACAGCTGTTAGTAGGAATGCCATACACCTCTTAGTAGTGTTAGTAGGAATGACAGCTGTTAGTAGGAATGCCATACACCTCTTAGTAGGGTTAGTAGGAATTACAGCTGTTAGTAGGAATGCCATACACCTCTTAGTAGGGTTAGTAGGAATGACAGCTGTTAGTAGGAATGCCATACAACTCTTAGTAGGGTTAGTAGGAATGACAGCTGTTAGTAGGAATGCCATACAACTCTTAGTAGGGTTAGTAGGAATTACAGCTGTTAGTAGGAATGCCATACACCTCTTAGTAGGGTTAGTAGGAATGACAGCTGTTAGTAGGAATGCCATACACCTCTTAGTAGGGTTAGTAGGAATGACAGCTGTTAGTAGGAATGCCATACACCTCTTAGTAGTGTTAGTAGGAATGACAGCTGTTAGTAGGAATGCCATACACCTCTTAGTAGGGTTAGTAGGAATTACAGCTGTTAGTAGGAATGCCATACACCTCTTAGTAGGGTTAGTAGGAATGACAGCTGTTAGTAGGAATGCCATACACCTCTTAGTAGGGTTAGTAGGAATTACAGCTGTTAGTAGGAATGCCATACACCTCTTAGTAGGGTTAGTAGGAATGACAGCTGTTAGTAGGAATGCCATACACCTCTTAGTAGTGTTAGTAGGAATGACAGATGTTAGTAGGAATGCCATACACCTCTTAGTAGGGTTAGTAGGAATTACAGCTGTTAGTAGGAATGCCATACACCTCTTAGTAGGGTTAGTAGGAATTACAGCTGTTAGTAGGAATGCCATACACCTCTTAGTAGGGTTAGTAGGAATTACAGCTGTTAGTAGGAATGCCATACACCTCTTAGTAGGGTTAGTAGGAATGACAGCTGTTAGTAGGAATGCCATACACCTCTTAGTAGGGTTAGTAGGAATGACAGCTGTTAGTAGGAATGCCATACACCTCTTAGTAGGGTTAGTAGGAATGACAGCTGTTAGTAGGAATGCCATACACCTCTTAGTAGGGTTAGTAGGAATGACAGCTGTTAGTAGGAATGCCATACAACTCTTAGTAGGGTTAGTAGGAATGACAGCTGTTAGTAGGAATGCCATACAACTCTTAGTAGGGTTAGTAGGAATTACAGCTGTTAGTAGGAATGCCATACACCTCTTAGTAGGGTTAGTAGGAATGACAGCTGTTAGTAGGAATGCCATACACCTCTTAGTAGGGTTAGTAGGAATGACAGCTGTTAGTAGGAATGCCATACACCTCTTAGTAGGGTTAGTAGGAATGACAGCTGTTAGTAGGAATGCCATACACCTCTTAGTAGTGTTAGTAGGAATGACAGCTGTTAGTAGGAATGCCATACACCTCTTAGTAGGGTTAGTAGGAATTACAGCTGTTAGTAGGAATGCCATACACCTCTTAGTAGGGTTAGTAGGAATTACAGCTGTTAGTAGGAATGCCATACAACTCTTAGTAGGGTTAGTAGGAATGACAGCTGTTAGTAGGAATGCCATACAACTCTTAGTAGGGTTAGTAGGAATGACAGCTGTTATTAGGAATGCCATACACCTCTTAGTAGGGTTAGTAGGAATTACAGCTGTTAGTAGGAATGCCATACACCTCTTAGTAGGGTTAGTAGGAATGACAGCTGTTAGTAGGAATGCCATACACCTCTTAGTAGTGTTAGTAGGAATGACAGCTGTTAGTAGGAATGCCATACACCTCTTAGTAGGGTTAGTAGGAATTACAGCTGTTAGTAGGAATGCCATACAACTCTTAGTAGGGTTAGTAGGAATGACAGCTGTTAGTAGGAATGCCATACAACTCTTAGTAGGGTTAGTAGGAATTACAGCTGTTAGTAGGAATGCCATACACCTCTTAGTAGGGTTAGTAGGAATGACAGCTGTTAGTAGGAATGCCATACACCTCTTAGTAGGGTTAGTAGGAATGACAGCTGTTAGTAGGAATGCCATACACCTCTTAGTAGTGTTAGTAGGAATGACAGCTGTTAGTAGGAATGCCATACACCTCTTAGTAGGGTTAGTAGGAATGACAGCTGTTAGTAGGAATGCCATACACCTCTTAGTAGGGTTAGTAGGAATGACAGCTGTTAGTAGGAATGCCATACACCTCTTAGTAGGGTTAGTAGGAATGACAGCTGTTAGTAGGAATGCCATACACCTCTTAGTAGTGTTAGTAGGAATGACAGCTGTTAGTAGGAATGCCATACACCTCTTAGTAGGATTAGTATGATTTACAGCTGTTAGTAGGAATGCCATACACCTCTTAGTAGGGTTAGTAGGAATGACAGCTGTTAGTAGGAATGCCATACACCTCTTAGTAGGGTTAGTAGGAATTACAGCTGTTAGTAGGAATGCCATACACCTCTTAGTAGGGTTAGTAGGAATGACAGCTGTTAGTAGGAATGCCATACACCTCTTAGTAGGGTTAGTAGGAATGACAGCTGTTAGTAGGAATGCCATACACCTCTTAGTAGGGTTAGTAGGAATTACAGCTGTTAGTAGGAATGCCATACACCTCTTAGTAGGGTTAGTAGGAATTACAGCTGTTAGTAGGAATGCCATACACCTCTTAGTAGGGTTAGTAGGAATGACAGCTGTTAGTAGGAATGCCATACAACTCTTAGTAGGGTTAGTAGGAATTACAGCTGTTAGTAGGAATGCCATACACCTCTTAGTAGGGTTAGTAGGAATGACAGCTGTTAGTAGGAATGCCATACACCTCTTAGTAGGGTTAGTAGGAATGACAGCTGTTAGTAGGAATGCCATACACCTCTTAGTAGTGTTAGTAGGAATGACAGCTGTTAGTAGGAATGCCATACACCTCTTAGTAGGGTTAGTAGGAATTACAGCTGTTAGTAGGAATGCCATACACCTCTTAGTAGGGTTAGTAGGAATGACAGCTGTTAGTAGGAATGCCATACACCTCTTAGTAGTGTTAGTAGGAATGACAGCTGTTAGTAGGAATGCCATACACCTCTTAGTAGGGTTAGTAGGAATTACAGCTGTTAGTAGGAATGCCATACACCTCTTAGTAGGGTTAGTAGGAATTACAGCTGTTAGTAGGAATGCCATACAACTCTTAGTAGGGTTAGTAGGAATGACAGCTGTTACTAGGAATGCCATACAACTCTTAGTAGGGTTAGTAGGAATGACAGCTGTTATTAGGAATGCCATACACCTCTTAGTAGGGTTAGTAGGAATTACAGCTGTTAGTAGGAATGCCATACACCTCTTAGTAGGGTTAGTAGGAAAGACAGCTGTTAGTAGGAATGCCATACACCTCTTAGTAGAGTTAGTAGGAATGACAGCTGTTAGTAGGAATGCCATACACCTCTCAGTAGAGTTAGTAGGAATGACAGCTGTTAGTAGGAATGCCATACACCTCTCAGTAGTGTTAGTAGGAATGACAGCTGTTAGTAGGAATGCCATACACCTCTCAGTAGTGTTAGTAGGAATGACAGCTGTTAGTAGGAATGCCATACACCTCTCAGTAGGGTTAGTAGGAATTACAGCTGTTAGTAGGAATGCCATACACCTCTTAGTAGGGTTAGTAGGAATTACAGCTGTTAGTAGGAATGCCATACAACTCTTAGTAGGGTTAGTAGGAATGACAGCTGTTAGTAGGAATGCCATACAACTCTTAGTAGGGTTAGTAGGAATGACAGCTGTTATTAGGAATGCCATACACCTCTTAGTAGGGTTAGTAGGAATTACAGCTGTTAGTAGGAATGCCATACACCTCTTAGTAGGGTTAGTAGGAATGACAGCTGTTAGTAGGAATGCCATACACCTCTTAGTAGAGTTAGTAGGAATGACAGCTGTTAGTAGGAATGCCATACACCTCTTAGTAGAGTTAGTAGGAATGACAGCTGTTAGTAGGAATGACAGCTGTTAGTAGGAATGCCATACACCTCTTAGTAGGGTTAGTAGGAATTACAGCTGTTAGTAGGAATGCCATACACCTCTTAGTAGTGTTAGTAGGAAAGACAGCTGTTAGTAGGAATGCCATACACCTCTTAGTAGAGTTAGTAGGAATGACAGCTGTTAGTAGGAATGCCATACAACTCTTAGTAGGGTTAGTAGGAATGACAGCTGTTAGTAGGAATGCCATACAACTCTTAGTAGGGTTAGTAGGAATGACAGCTGTTATTAGGAATGCCATACACCTCTTAGTAGGGTTAGTAGGAATTACAGCTGTTAGTAGGAATGCCATACACCTCTTAGTAGGGTTAGTAGGAATGACAGCTGTTAGTAGGAATGCCATACACCTCTTAGTAGAGTTAGTAGGAATGACAGCTGTTAGTAGGAATGCCATACACCTCTTAGTAGAGTTAGTAGGAATGACAGCTGTTAGTAGGAATGACAGCTGTTAGTAGGAATGCCATACACCTCTTAGTAGGGTTAGTAGGAATTACAGCTGTTAGTAGGAATGCCATACACCTCTTAGTAGTGTTAGTAGGAATGACAGCTGTTAGTAGGAATGCCATACACCTCTTAGTAGAGTTAGTAGGAATGACAGCTGTTAGTAGGAATGCCATACACCTCTTAGTAGAGTTAGTAGGAATGACAGCTGTTAGTAGGAATGACAGCTGTTAGTAGGAATGCCATACACCTCTTAGTAGGGTTAGTAGGAATTACAGCTGTTAGTAGGAATGCCATACAACTCTTAGTAGGGTTAGTAGGAATGACAGCTGTTAGTAGGAATGCCATACAACTCTTAGTAGGGTTAGTAGGAATGACAGCTGTTAGTAGGAATGCCATACACCTCTTAGTAGAGTTAGTAGGAATGACAGCTGTTAGTAGGAATGCCATACAACTCTTAGTAGGGTTAGTAGGAATGACAGCTGTTAGTAGGAATGCCATACAACTCTTAGTAGGGTTAGTAGGAATTACAGCTGTTAGTAGGAATGCCATACACCTCTTAGTAGAGTTAGTAGGAATGACAGCTGTTAGTAGGAATGCCATACAACTCTTAGTAGGGTTAGTAGGAATTACAGCTGTTAATAGGAATGCCATACAACTCTTAGTAGGGTTAGTAGGAATTACAGCTGTTAGTAGGAATGCCATACACCTCTTAGTAGGGTTAGTAGGAATGACAGCTGTTAGTAGGAATGCCATACAACTCTTAGTAGGGTTAGTAGGAATTACAGCTGTTAGTAGGAATGCCATACACCTCTTAGTAGGGTTAGTAGGAATGACAGCTGTTAGTAGGAATGCCATACACCTCTTAGTAGTGTTAGTAGGAATGACAGCTGTTAGTAGGAATGCCATACACCTCTTAGTAGGGTTAGTAGGAATTACAGCTGTTAGTAGGAATGCCATACACCTCTTAGTAGGGTTAGTAGGAATTACAGCTGTTAGTAGGAATGCCATACAACTCTTAGTAGGGTTAGTAGGAATGACAGCTGTTAGTAGGAATGCCATACAACTCTTAGTAGGGTTAGTAGGAATTACAGCTGTTAGTAGGAATGCCATACACCTCTTAGTAGGGTTAGTAGGAATGACAGCTGTTAGTAGGAATGCCATACACCTCTTAGTAGTGTTAGTAGGAATGACAGCTGTTAGTAGGAATGCCATACACCTCTTAGTAGTGTTAGTAGGAATGACAGCTGTTAGTAGGAATGCCATACACCTCTTAGTAGGGTTAGTAGGAATTACAGCTGTTAGTAGGAATGCCATACACCTCTTAGTAGGGTTAGTAGGAATTACAGCTGTTAGTAGGAATGCCATACAACTCTTAGTAGGGTTAGTAGGAATGACAGCTGTTAGTAGGAATGCCATACAACTCTTAGTAGGGTTAGTAGGAATGACAGCTGTTATTAGGAATGCCATACACCTCTTAGTAGGGTTAGTAGGAATTACAGCTGTTAGTAGGAATGCCATACACCTCTTAGTAGGGTTAGTAGGAATGACAGCTGTTAGTAGGAATGCCATACACCTCTTAGTAGAGTTAGTAGGAATGACAGCTGTTAGTAGGAATGCCATACACCTCTTAGTAGAGTTAGTAGGAATGACAGCTGTTAGTAGGAATGACAGCTGTTAGTAGGAATGCCATACACCTCTTAGTAGGGTTAGTAGGAATTACAGCTGTTAGTAGGAATGCCATACACCTCTTAGTAGTGTTAGTAGGAATGACAGCTGTTAGTAGGAATGCCATACACCTCTTAGTAGGGTTAGTAGGAATTACAGCTGTTAGTAGGAATGCCATACACCTCTTAGTAGGGTTAGTAGGAATTACAGCTGTTAGTAGGAATGCCATACAACTCTTAGTAGGGTTAGTAGGAATGACAGCTGTTAGTAGGAATGCCATACAACTCTTAGTAGGGTTAGTAGGAATGACAGCTGTTATTAGGAATGCCATACACCTCTTAGTAGGGTTAGTAGGAATTACAGCTGTTAGTAGGAATGCCATACACCTCTTAGTAGGGTTAGTAGGAATTACAGCTGTTAGTAGGAATGCCATACACCTCTTAGTAGGGTTAGTAGGAATGACAGCTGTTAGTAGGAATGCCATACACCTCTTAGTAGTGTTAGTAGGAATGACAGCTGTTAGTAGGAATGCCATACACCTCTTAGTAGGGTTAGTAGGAATTACAGCTGTTAGTAGGAATGCCATACACCTCTTAGTAGGGTTAGTAGGAATTACAGCTGTTAGTAGGAATGCCATACAACTCTTAGTAGGGTTAGTAGGAATGACAGCTGTTAGTAGGAATGCCATACAACTCTTAGTAGGGTTAGTAGGAATGACAGCTGTTAGTAGGAATGCCATACACCTCTTAGTAGGGTTAGTAGGAATGACAGCTGTTAGTAGGAATGCCATACACCTCTTAGTAGGGTTAGTAGGAATGACAGCTGTTAGTAGGAATGCCATACACCTCTTAGTAGTGTTAGTAGGAATGACAGCTGTTAGTAGGAATGCCATACACCTCTTAGTAGGGTTAGTAGGAATTACAGCTGTTAGTAGGAATGCCATACACCTCTTAGTAGGGTTAGTAGGAATGACAGCTGTTAGTAGGAATGCCATACACCTCTTAGTAGGGTTAGTAGGAATGACAGCTGTTAGTAGGAATGCCATACACCTCTTAGTAGGGTTAGTAGGAATGACAGCTGTTAGTAGGAATGCCATACACCTCTTAGTAGTGTTAGTAGGAATGACAGCTGTTAGTAGGAATGCCATACACCTCTTAGTAGGGTTAGTAGGAATGACAGCTGTTAGTAGGAATGCCATACACCTCTTAGTAGGGTTAGTAGGAATTACAGCTGTTAGTAGGAATGCCATACACCTCTTAGTAGGGTTAGTAGGAATGACAGCTGTTAGTAGGAATGCCATACACCTCTTAGTAGTGTTAGTAGGAATGACAGCTGTTAGTAGGAATGCCATACACCTCTTAGTAGGGTTAGTAGGAATGACAGCTGTTAGTAGGAATGCCATACACCTCTTAGTAGGGTTAGTAGGAATTACAGCTGTTAGTAGGAATGCCATACAACTCTTAGTAGGGTTAGTAGGAATGACAGCTGTTAGTAGGAATGCCATACAACTCTTAGTAGGGTTAGTAGGAATGACAGCTGTTAGTAGGAATGCCATACACCTCTTAGTAGGGTTAGTAGGAATGACAGCTGTTAGTAGGAATGCCATACACCTCTTAGTAGGGTTAGTAGGAATGACAGCTGTTAGTAGGAATGCCATACACCTCTTAGTAGTGTTAGTAGGAATGACAGCTGTTAGTAGGAATGCCATACACCTCTTAGTAGGGTTAGTAGGAATGACAGCTGTTAGTAGGAATGCCATACACCTCTTAGTAGGGTTAGTAGGAATGACAGCTGTTAGTAGGAATGCCATACACCTCTTAGTAGTGTTAGTAGGAATGACAGCTGTTAGTAGGAATGCCATACACCTCTTAGTAGGGTTAGTAGGAATTACAGCTGTTAGTAGGAATGCCATACACCTCTTAGTAGGGTTAGTAGGAATTACAGCTGTTAGTAGGAATGCCATACAACTCTTAGTAGGGTTAGTAGGAATGACAGCTGTTAGTAGGAATGCCATACAACTCTTAGTAGGGTTAGTAGGAATGACAGCTGTTATTAGGAATGCCATACACCTCTTAGTAGGGTTAGTAGGAATTACAGCTGTTAGTAGGAATGCCATACACCTCTTAGTAGGGTTAGTAGGAATGACAGCTGTTAGTAGGAATGCCATACACCTCTTAGTAGAGTTAGTAGGAATGACAGCTGTTAGTAGGAATGCCATACACCTCTTAGTAGAGTTAGTAGGAATGACAGCTGTTAGTAGGAATGCCATACACCTCTTAGTAGTGTTAGTAGGAATGACAGCTGTTAGTAGGAATGCCATACACCTCTTAGTAGTGTTAGTAGGAATGACAGCTGTTAGTAGGAATGCCATACACCTCTTAGTAGGGTTAGTAGGAATTACAGCTGTTAGTAGGAATGCCATACACCTCTTAGTAGGGTTAGTAGGAATTACAGCTGTTAGTAGGAATGCCATACAACTCTTAGTAGGGTTAGTAGGAATGGCAGCTGTTAGTAGGAATGCCATACAACTCTTAGTAGGGTTAGTAGGAATGACAGCTGTTATTAGGAATGCCATACACCTCTTAGTAGGGTTAGTAGGAATTACAGCTGTTAGTAGGAATGCCATACACCTCTTAGTAGGGTTAGTAGGAATGACAGCTGTTAGTAGGAATGCCATACACCTCTTAGTAGAGTTAGTAGGAATGACAGCTGTTAGTAGGAATGCCATACACCTCTTAGTAGAGTTAGTAGGAATGACAGCTGTTAGTAGGAATGACAGCTTTTAGTAGGAATGCCATACACCTCTTAGTAGGGTTAGTAGGAATTACAGCTGTTAGTAGGAATGCCATACACCTCTTAGTAGTGTTAGTAGGAATGACAGCTGTTAGTAGGAATGCCATACACCTCTTAGTAGAGTTAGTAGGAATGACAGCTGTTAGTAGGAATGCCATACAACTCTTAGTAGGGTTAGTAGGAATGACAGCTGTTAGTAGGAATGCCATACAACTCTTAGTAGGGTTAGTAGGAATGACAGCTGTTATTAGGAATGCCATACACCTCTTAGTAGGGTTAGTAGGAATTACAGCTGTTAGTAGGAATGCCATACACCTCTTAGTAGGGTTAGTAGGAATGACAGCTGTTAGTAGGAATGCCATACACCTCTTAGTAGAGTTAGTAGGAATGACAGCTGTTAGTAGGAATGCCATACACCTCTTAGTAGAGTTAGTAGGAATGACAGCTGTTAGTAGGAATGACAGCTGTTAGTAGGAATGCCATACACCTCTTAGTAGGGTTAGTAGGAATTACAGCTGTTAGTAGGAATGCCATACACCTCTTAGTAGTGTTAGTAGGAATGACAGCTGTTAGTAGGAATGCCATACACCTCTTAGTAGAGTTAGTAGGAATGACAGCTGTTAGTAGGAATGCCATACACCTCTTAGTAGAGTTAGTAGGAATGACAGCTGTTAGTAGGAATGACAGCTGTTAGTAGGAATGCCATACACCTCTTAGTAGGGTTAGTAGGAATTACAGCTGTTAGTAGGAATGCCATACAACTCTTAGTAGGGTTAGTAGGAATGACAGCTATTAGTAGGAATGCCATACAACTCTTAGTAGGGTTAGTAGGAATGACAGCTGTTAGTAGGAATGCCATACACCTCTTAGTAGAGTTAGTAGGAATGACAGCTGTTAGTAGGAATGCCATACAACTCTTAGTAGGGTTAGTAGGAATTACAGCTGTTAGTAGGAATGCCATACACCTCTTAGTAGAGTTAGTAGGAATGACAGCTGTTAGTAGGAATGCCATACAACTCTTAGTAGGGTTAGTAGGAATTACAGCTGTTAATAGGAATGCCATACAACTCTTAGTAAGGTTAGTAGGAATTACAGCTGTTAGTAGGAATGCCATACACCTCTTAGTAGGGTTAGTAGGAATGACAGCTGTTAGTAGGAATGCCATACAACTCTTAGTAGGGTTAGTAGGAATTACAGCTGTTAGTAGGAATGCCATACACCTCTTAGTAGGGTTAGTAGGAATTACAGCTGTTAGTAGGAATGCCATACACCTCTTAGTAGGGTTAGTAGGAATGACAGCTGTTAGTAGGAATGCCATACACCTCTTAGTAGTGTTAGTAGGAATGACAGCTGTTAGTAGGAATGCCATACACCTCTTAGTAGGGTTAGTAGGAATTACAGCTGTTAGTAGGAATGCCATACACCTCTTAGTAGGGTTAGTAGGAATTACAGCTGTTAGTAGGAATGCCATACAACTCTTAGTAGGGTTAGTAGGAATGACAGCTGTTAGTAGGAATGCCATACAACTCTTAGTAGGGTTAGTAGGAATGACAGCTGTTATTAGGAATGCCATACACCTCTTAGTAGGGTTAGTAGGAATTACAGCTGTTAGTAGGAATGCCATACACCTCTTAGTAGGGTTAGTAGGAATGACAGCTGTTAGTAGGAATGCCATACACCTCTTAGTAGAGTTAGTAGGAATGACAGCTGTTAGTAGGAATGCCATACACCTCTTAGTAGAGTTAGTAGGAATGACAGCTGTTAGTAGGAATGCCATACACCTCTTAGTAGTGTTAGTAGGAATGACAGCTGTTAGTAGGAATGCCATACACCTCTTAGTAGTGTTAGTAGGAATGACAGCTGTTAGTAGGAATGCCATACACCTCTTAGTAGGGTTAGTAGGAATTACAGCTGTTAGTAGGAATGCCATACACCTCTTAGTAGGGTTAGTAGGAATTACAGCTGTTAGTAGGAATGCCATACAACTCTTAGTAGGGTTAGTAGGAATGACAGCTGTTAGTAGGAATGCCATACAACTCTTAGTAGGGTTAGTAGGAATGACAGCTGTTATTAGGAATGCCATACACCTCTTAGTAGGGTTAGTAGGAATTACAGCTGTTAGTAGGAATGCCATACACCTCTTAGTAGGGTTAGTAGGAATGACAGCTGTTAGTAGGAATGCCATACACCTCTTAGTAGAGTTAGTAGGAATGACAGCTGTTAGTAGGAATGCCATACACCTCTTAGTAGAGTTAGTAGGAATGACAGCTGTTAGTAGGAATGACAGCTGTTAGTAGGAATGCCATACACCTCTTAGTAGGGTTAGTAGGAATTACAGCTGTTAGTAGGAATGCCATACACCTCTTAGTAGTGTTAGTAGGAATGACAGCTGTTAGTAGGAATGCCATACACCTCTTAGTAGAGTTAGTAGGAATGACAGCTGTTAGTAGGAATGCCATACAACTCTTAGTAGGGTTAGTAGGAATGACAGCTGTTAGTAGGAATGCCATACAACTCTTAGTAGGGTTAGTAGGAATGACAGCTGTTATTAGGAATGCCATACACCTCTTAGTAGGGTTAGTAGGAATTACAGCTGTTAGTAGGAATGCCATACACCTCTTAGTAGGGTTAGTAGGAATGACAGCTGTTAGTAGGAATACCATACACCTCTTAGTAGAGTTAGTAGGAATGACAGCTGTTAGTAGGAATGCCATACACCTCTTAGTAGAGTTAGTAGGAATGACAGCTGTTAGTAGGAATGACAGCTGTTAGTAGGAATGCCATACACCTCTTAGTAGGGTTAGTAGGAATTACAGCTGTTAGTAGGAATGCCATACACCTCTTAGTAGTGTTAGTAGGAATGACAGCTGTTAGTAGGAATGCCATACACCTCTTAGTAGAGTTAGTAGGAATGACAGCTGTTAGTAGGAATGCCATACACCTCTTAGTAGAGTTAGTAGGAATGACAGCTGTTAGTAGGAATGACAGCTGTTAGTAGGAATGCCATACACCTCTTAGTAGGGTTAGTAGGAATTACAGCTGTTAGTAGGAATGCCATACAACTCTTAGTAGGGTTAGTAGGAATGACAGCTGTTAGTAGGAATGCCATACAACTCTTAGTAGGGTTAGTAGGAATGACAGCTGTTAGTAGGAATGCCATACACCTCTTAGTAGAGTTAGTAGGAATGACAGCTGTTAGTAGGAATGCCATACAACTCTTAGTAGGGTTAGTAGGAATGACAGCTGTTAGTAGGAATGCCATACAACTCTTAGTAGGGTTAGTAGGAATTACAGCTGTTAGTAGGAATGCCATACACCTCTTAGTAGAGTTAGTAGGAATGACAGCTGTTAGTAGGAATGCCATACAACTCTTAGTAGGGTTAGTAGGAATTACAGCTGTTAATAGGAATGCCATACAACTCTTAGTAGGGTTAGTAGGAATTACAGCTGTTAGTAGGAATGCCATACACCTCTTAGTAGGGTTAGTAGGAATGACAGCTGTTAGTAGGAATGCCATACAACTCTTAGTAGGGTTAGTAGGAATTACAGCTGTTAGTAGGAATGCCATACACCTCTTAGTAGAGTTAGTAGGAATGACAGCTGTTAGTAGGAATGCCATACACCTCTTAGTAGGGTTAGTAGGAACGGCAGAACCATGTTGACCCCTTATCACTATTAGGATGAAGCTGTAACCTCTTCTCTTTTCAATGTGCGCCTTGCGGACATTCATTAAAGCTAGGGTTTTGTCCTCCAAGAGGCATTTTTAAATCCCTTTTCTTACTTTACTTAGGAGAGCACTAACTTCAGAAAGATGTTAAATAAAGGGGCAAGTGTTTATTTACAAGATAACTGAAGAAAAGAAGCAAAAAAAGGTACCCTGAGCACTTCACTGCAATGGTATTGAAATGTTGCCACGTGTCTTTGGATTCGCACACCAGGGGAGGGGTAGGACGGACGTCATGATGTAGAAACGATTGAACTTTGAAGACGAAGAACTGTACAAACTCCTCTGGTTTTGTTGGTGCGTCTTCAAATTTGATGGACGTGGAGGGGCCGTTGGGAGTTTTGACCAGATCGAAGAGTTGTTTCGGTCGGTTCTTTGCTGAGTCCAGGAGGGATCTAAAGTGGTTGGATTTCTCCCAAAAGAAGTGTCTTGTACAGGAGCCTGGTATTTTTGAGACCGGTGAGGGTATTGGTGGAGGCCAACCATCTCCATGTTTCTCTGAGATTTTTAAGGCTTTCCTTTCCTTGCACAGGGCTTTGTTGGACTATGGTGCTGATGGTTTAGGTCGGTTCTTTTTGCTTTGGAGTGGAGCTACTTTATCGAGCAGATGAGAAAGGCATTCAAACCTGTGGGAAGTCGAGTCATTCATATCTGTGGTGGGGGCGATGGGGAGCAGTACCTCCTGAGCAGTGTTGCTAAGTATACTGATGTCCATGTTCTTGGAGTTTCGAAACCAGGTAGCTGCACTTTTCGGTTGGCCCGATATCACAGTATTGGAGTCGCAAGGTGAAAGGAATGAGGGAGTGATCAGATCGTTCACTCAGAGGTTGTTTTCTTTGGAGATTATTAGGTCAAGTATGTAGCCTTTTGTGTGTGTAGGTTTTAGGTTGTGTTGGATTAGATCGTTGAAGAGCGTGGAGGCGATGTTGTTCACTGCAGAGTCTTCTATGGTGCCCCCTTGTAGATTGAAGTCTCCCAGTAAGATCACTTTCTTGCTTTGCGTTGTCTGGTCAATGGTGAGGTACATACGCTCCTCGACAAAGGCTGCGTTACCACCTGGAGAGCGGTAAATTGCATTTATTCTAAAATGAGGATTGGTTTGAAAGCATAAGTCCAGAGTAAAGCATCGCAACGTGGAGAAGGGGCCATTTGGTATCTCCTTTCATTGCTGTGAACCTCTGTACGTGACTGCAATTCCCCCCCCTACTCTGCCTACTTGGTCCTTTCTGATGGAGAAATTTGGATAGAAGATCAAAAGTGTTGTTGGACTTGTCGTTGAACCAGGTCTCTGTTATGTTATGTTAAAAAAAATTATACAGCTCATGAATACCAGACGGTGGCTTGGCGCTAGCAGAACCAGAAGGGGTGAGCCGGAACACTATTCGACGAACAGCCAGGTCTTAATGGCCTTCCTGAACAGTGTCAAGGAGGGAAGATTTCTGATGGTAAGAGGGAGGGAGTTCCAGAGCCTTGTAGCTCCTACCGCAAAGCTTCTACCCCCCCAGTTTGATTTAAAGACTCTTTGAGGGAGTATCACTTTTGCCCCTTGAGATCTGAGGCATCTGGTTGGAGAGTACCAATGAAGTAACCGCCTCAGAAACTGAGGACCGGTCCCGTGAAGTGCCTTGTATGTAATGCACAGGGTTTTAAATTTGATACAACTTTGGATTGGCAGCCAGTGCAGACTCTGGAGGTGTTTGCCCACGGACTGAAATTTGGGAATCCCCAGGAGGATTCTTGCAGCTGCATCTTGGATCATCTGGAGCCTTCGTACTTGCTGTATGGGTACACCGAGATATAGCCCATTACAGTCATCGAGTTTGGACAGGATTAATGATGTGACTACAGTTTTCCTGCTTTCTGTTGGAATCATAGGCAGGATTTTCTTGATTGCTTTAAGGATGAAGAAACTTGATGTTGTAACTGTCTTGACTTGGGCTTCAAAGTCCAGTCTCTGATCTATCATCACACCCACATTTTTTGCTTTGGGGACTGGGGTTGGTGCTGTTCCCAGGTCATCGGGCCACCAGATCTGAGACCAGGAAGGGGAGAAGTTGCCGAACAGAATCACCTCAGTTTTCCCGGAATTGAGCTTAAGGTAGTGCGAACTCATCCATGAGCTGACTGCTGTCATACAGTCCCTAAATCTTTGTACTGGAGGTTGGGTATTTTTACTGATGGATACAACAATTTGGGTATCATCTGCATAGGATGTTATTTCCTGTGAGAATTACGAGGTCAAGGTTGTAGTGAGAGATGTGGTTGGAGATTTCCAGTGTGCGCTTCATTACAGATCCACAGTTGTGAAGCATGCAGGTAGAGCGGAGGTAATTGATTGGGTGTGAGGGATGTCAGCGGATTTGGTTCTGATTGGAATGTTGTTGCTGTTAGGAGGTGTCTGCTTTGGATGGGGATGGTGTTTGGAGTGGGTGTGGAGACGGTTAGAATTCTGTGCTGGGTGGAATTGTCTAGAGTGGAGGTGTAAGTAGGCCTGGAGGGAGTAAAGGCGGCTTGAGGTAATGGGGTGTTGTAACTTGCAAGCAGGTTGACAATGTCAGATTGGGAGGGAATTGGCGGGAATCTTGTGGGGCCAAAACTAATGTGTCTTCAGCTGGGGGGGAAGAGGGTCTGAGCGAGGAGATGATCTGGAGCTCAGCTGGAATATATTCCCGTCGAGCTGTGAAACCTGAGTTGAGGAGATCAAGTTGGTGTTCTAGGAAGTAGGTTAATGGACGTGAGGGTGTGGGGGGAGTGGAGGTTGGGCGGGAGAAAGTGCGGTGTGAGGTGGTAGTGGGTGCGAGGAGATTACGTTGTGTGTGTGTGTGTGTGTGTGTGTGTGAGCGAGGCTGAGAGGAGTGAACAGTGCAGTGTAGACGAGCCCCATGAGGTGATGTGTGTTGGGTGGCTTCAGAGGGTTGTCTTAGTCATGGTAGTTAACTGACGTGAGGTTGGATGCCATTTACTGTGTTCCAAAGTCATGTGAGGACTGAAGTGAGTGATAGCGAGAGAATTGTGCTAAGGGTATGTGAGGGGGGATGTGTACAGAACCGGCACAAAGTAGCTTTAGGTGAGGTTGAGCGTTCAGGTGAGCGGGTGTCCTTGTGGAGATGCACTGGTACGATTGTAGATGTGTGGGTTCAGCATGGGAGGGGGATTATTATGAAGTAGATTGAGGGGGGCAGGAAGTAGGGTGCTGTGAGCAGAAGTCATCCACGGAGGTGGTGTGTAATGTGAAAGATCAGAGGGATTGTGGCTGGCGTAGATGAAGGGGGTGGAGATGTTGACGGGGTAGAAGGGACTAACCCGCTGTGGGCCACTGATGTGTGTGTGTGTATGTATGTTTGTGATGTGAGAGGAGTGTGGGATGTTGGGGGGGTTGTCATTGCTGGACGGGAGTGTTCTATGTGTGTATCAGCAAGGTGAACAGTGTGTGGGAGTGGTTTGATAAGAAGGGTTGATCTGTGTGTGATCTGGCAGGATGGGTGGGGGGTGCCTGAACTGTCTGGTAAAGGAGGTTGCTGATTGTTAGGAGGAGTTGAGTGGAAGTAAATTATTAGCTAAAAAGGAGGGAGTAAGAGAATAGGGGTATTTTTGGTGGGTGTAGTGGACGTAAGGATGTACGCTTGGGAGGGTAAGCGCACCCTGGTCGGAGTGGCTATCGAAGCCCCTGAGAGTGGATTAATGGGGGCCGAGGTGTTGAGCTAAGCGTGTTTGGGGGAGAGTCCGATGACATGTTTGGGGGAGAGTCGGAGGAAGCTTGCAGTAGGGCACTGAGCAGGACCGGGGATATGTGGTCCAATGAGGAGCGTGCAGATCTGTGGTCTGGGTCAGAATCTCTGCATTATTGTGGGTGGAGATAGTGATCGATCCATTGAACAGTGCTGAGGGAGAAACCGGAAGCTTGCGGCCATGAGGGGTGTTGGTAGGAGATGTCACAGTAGGTTTGTTGTGGACCATGTTGGACCAGGATGTAGTGTTATGGGTAAAGAAGATGAGGTCTGCTTTAAGCTTCCCATATCAGACACTGACACTCATCAGCATACGGGGTGCCTGGGAATTCTTCCAGGGGGCTATGTTTACATTTTTGGGCTGAATTTTGGGAGAGATTAGGAGTTTATATGATTTTAAATGACTTTATTCCAGCTTTCTCCATCTTTGCAGTGATTTAGGGAACCTCAGTCTTCCTCCCATTGCTTCATGCTCTGCGTTAATCCAAAAATGTGCAGAGTTTCGTTGCGGCCTTTGACTCTGGTCCGGAGGCCCCAGCGCCTTCCAACAGGAGTAGGCGCTTTATAAATCTCTCATTCCTTCAACAGGGCCAGGACGTCTCCCCTGCCCGAGCCGCTGAGGACCCGCGTACGACGCCCCAGGTGCTGCTCCTGCCGGGGCACATGGAGCAGCACGTACTAATGTGTATTTAATACAAACAAAATTGCTTTCTAATTAGACATTTTATGTGGCCTGAGGAAGGAAGGCGTGAAAGCTTTGGTATCAGCAACCTTGGGCTGGCGTTAGCCATGGGGGAGCTGCGCTGACAGAGAAGAGCTCCGGCCTGGTGGTGCGTCTCTTCAAGCACCCACCTGCCACTGCCCCCAGAGTCTGTGCCACATCATGCCATGGGGGGAGGGGCTCTAACAGAGGAGAGACTGAGGAGAGACAAAGCAGAGACTGAGGAGAGACAAAGCAGAGACTGAGGAGAGACAAAGCAGAGACTGAGGAGAGACAGAGCAGAGACTGAGGAGAGACAGAGGAGAGACAAAGCAGAGACTGAGGAGAGACAAAGCAGAGACTGAGGAGAGACTGCCCCTCCCCCCGCCTCTTCAAGACCCCACCTGTCACTGCCCCCAGAGTCAGAGCCCCTCCCCCATGGCATGATGTGGCACAAACAGAGGAGAGACTGCCCCTCCCCCCGCCTATTTAAGCCCCCACCTGTCACTGCCCCCAGAGTCTGTGGCACAGCATGCCATGGGGGGAGGGGTTGTGACAGTGAGACTGAGGAGAGACTGCCCCTCCCCCCGCCTATTTAAGCCCCCACCTGTCACTGCCCCCAGAGTCTGTGGCACAGCATGCCATGGGGGGAGGGGTTGTGACAGTGAGACTGAGGAGAGACTGCCCTTCCCTCGCCTCTTCAAGACCCCACCTGTCACTGCCCCCAGAGTCTGTGGCCCATCATGCCATGGTGGAGGGGCTCTAACAGAGGAGAGACAGAGCAGAGACTGCCCTTCCCTCGCCTCTTCAAGACCCCACCTGTCACTGCCCCCAGAGTCTGTGCCACATCATGCCATGGGGGGAGGGGCTGTGACAGTGAGAGACTGAGGAGAGACTTAGGAGAGACCGCCCTTCCCTCGCCTCTTCAAGCCCCCACCTGCCTCTGCCCCCAGAGTCTGTGGCCCATCATGCCATGGGGGGGGGGGGGGGCTGTGACAGTGAGAGACTGAGGACCGACTGAGGAGAGACTGAGAAGAGACTGAGCAGAGACTGCCCCCCCCCTCAAGCCCCCACCTGTCTCTGCCCCCAGAGTCTGTGCCACATCATGCCATGGGGGGGGAGCTGTGACAGTGAGAGACTGAGGAGAGACAGAGCAGAGACTGCCCCTCCCCCGCCTCTTCAAGCCCCCACCTGTCTCTGCCCCCAGAGTCTGTGGCCCATCATGCCATGGGAGGAGCAGCTGTGAGGGAGTTCACCTTCTAAGGGCGTGGTAGTGGCATAATGTAGTGAGGTCCGACTGAGACTCCCATAACACACAGATATTCAAAGGGTGTGGGGTCAATAGGGGCCCCCGAAGAGTGGGGACCCCTCCGTGCGTCAAGGGTTCTAGCGCCTGCGTTAGGCCCCTGACGGTGCACATCTACAGAAGAGAACACGTTTCAAACAAACTGAGCCAGGGCTTTTCTTTACAGTTTCACTTTTAGGATCAAATCTTTTTTATTGACACATAATTAGGCAGGTCACATACACAGCTTGTCGCCCGACGCCTACAACCCCTTTCGGGCGGCCACTACATTCAAATGCATGTTGAAAGGCAGAGCGTGACTCATTAGAGAGGTGACCACGAGCTAAGCGGAGAATACACAGCTTGTCGCCTACAACCAGATCGGGCCGATGGGAGGCAGACGGTGAAAGACGTCCACGTGCAATAAAAGTGCAGGAATGGTCATACACTGCTGTGGCCCTCATTTGCTGAGTGCTTTGTAGGCTTTGCATCCCAAGGGGAAAACCAAAGTAAAACCGGTGTAAAGTAACATATAAAAATGAACAAGACATCCCACCCTCTCCCCTTCCGACTAGGCCATTCAAAGTGTGTAGAATTGCTAGGAAGATCGCCACGGGTCCGGGGCAATGTGATTTTGGCGCCTTACCTTCTCCCTGTTCGGGCGGTAATAGCTTAAGGATACCCAAGCAGGAGGGGCAGGTCAGCTCCCTGAACTCTTTGGACAGGATCGTGATAAACGGGGGCCATATTTTCGCATACATTGGCGGCCATCGAGAGTCTTTCCATCCCCAGCAATGTCCATAGTTGAAGCCATTGCCTAAGGTCCCGAAGTTTGTTCGAGCCCCAGTTTGCCAGGAGTAGCCTGTGCGCAGCATTAAGGGCCATAGCTATCTGTCGCCCCCTAATGGACCGGAGCGGATAAGTGAACATTGGGCAGTCCCAGGAGTCTGTAGGCGGGGAATCGGGGCAGCTCCGTTTTTAAAAACGCTGTCTGTCATTCAAAATGAACTCCCAGAATCTTGTGAGCTTGGGGCAATTCCACAGGAGGTGCATTAGTGTCCCGGGGTTGCCACAGCCTCTCCAGCACTGACCACCACAAAGCGTATTCCATTTCTGGATGCGCGCCGGGGTGTAATACCAATATGAGCTCATTTTATATGCTGTTTCAGTGTGTCCTGTATTATATGCCGTGTGGTGGGCCCTATAGAATATGTCTCCCCAATCTTTGTCAGAGAGACTACGCCTAAGTTCTGCCTCCCAGCGAAGTTGACCCGGGGTCCTATATGTAGGAGGCGCTTTTGTCAGGTAGCGGTAGATTTCTGAGGTAAGTTTCTTGTCAGCCATTTTTCAAAGGGGGTCATTGGTCGGCTTGCTTTAGGGTGCGTTTCTGGGCTGAGCAGCCAATGGGTGAGTTGGGTGTGGGTGAACCTGTCATTTTCCGGTAAAGAGAATTGTAATTTAAGTCGGTCAAAAGGGATGGGATCGTTGTGATCGAAGAGACAGCCAACCCTCTTACAGCCGCCCGCCAGCCACAGTTTGGCGACGCCCGGTGATAACCCGGGAGGAAACTCCGGGTTTGCGAATAATGGGGTCATCGGAGAGGGGAATGACGAGAGCCCAGCGGCGCTCACCACCCTGTTCCAGACTTTTAATGCAGGGCTAGTAACCGGGGATGAGTAGAGACACAGCTCCCCGGTAGGGGGAGAGAGAAGAAGCATCTGGAAGATGAAAAGGGCCCGGGTAGCATGTTCGTCTTCACCGTGGCTATCCTGCCTAGCCAAGATCGAGGAAGTCGCAGTCACCGGTCCAGGTCTTTATGGATTGTGGCCCTGAGTCTAGAGTAGTTGGCATGCGCGGTGTTAGGGAGGCTCATGGCCAATACTATTCCCAGGCATGGGAGATCAGCTTCCACCCATTGAAAATCATACCGTGTGCCTAGAGCTTGCTCTGTGTCTGGTTTGATGGTAAGATTTAAAATTAGTGATTTCAGCAGGTTAATCTTGAAGCCTGACACAGACCCGAACGCATCCAGCTCTGAGATGATAGCAGGGAGTGAGGAGAGGGGCCGGGCGACGGAAAAGATAATGTCGTCCGCGTAGAGGCTAATCCGATGTTGATCAGCTCCAAACTTAATGCCCACTGCGTTGGGGTCGTCTCTCAGTCTTTGAGTGAAGGGTTCCATATATAGAGCGAAGAGGAGCAAGGAAAGCGGGCAGCCCTGCCTTGTGCCTCGCTCCAAATTGGACCTGTTGGAGCTCACTCCATTAACCCGAACAGTTGCACTGGGTGCGCTGTATATACTGTGTACTCAGTTCATAAAACGCTCACCCACCCCGAAGCACCTAAGAGTCGCAAACAGATAGGGCCAATGCACTCTATCGAATGCTTTCTCCACGTCTATTGCCAGTAAAACGGCTTCTTCCCGGGAGCGCTGGACTTTGTCGATGAGGTGACACACACGCTTGGTGTTGTCCCCACACTGACGCAAGGGGATAAACCCAGCCTGGTCCGGGTCGACCAGGCCGGGCATCAGGGGATTGAGGTGGTGCACCAGGATGCTAGCAAACAGTTTTGCATCCACATTGAGCAAGGATATCGGGCGATAGGAGCTGCACTGTTGGGAATCTTTCCCAGGTTTCGGGATTACCGAGATAGAAGCCTGTAGCATAGATTTAGTCAGCGTTCCGGTCTCCGTGAAGGAATTAAAAATGCGGGTTAACAGGGGAGCTAATTCAGAGCAGAACGTCTTGTAAAAAATAGAACTGAATCCGTCCGGACCCGGTGATTTCTTGGGTTCCAGCCTTGTGATCGCAGAGATCACCTCTTCTATTCTGATGGGCTGATCAAGTGCCTCTGATTTCAGAGGTGGAAGCGGGGTGATGGCAGCAGACTGGACATAGAGCTGCGGGTCAGAGGTTGCTACATGGTTTCCCTTGTACAGATTAGCATAAAACGCCCGTAATTCCGCCGCAATGGCCAAGGCATCAGATGTCGTCAGGCTCGATCGCGTATGAATGGCTTTGACTGCGTTTGCATGTTGCTTGCTACGTAGGCAATGGGCTAGCATCCGTCCCCCTTTATTAGTCCCTACATGAAATTTGTGTTTGAGGCGGAGCATGGCATATTCAGCTCTATCGAGGCGCTTGAGCTGAAGTCGCTCCTGTTCCAGCTTGTGCCAGATTCGGGGAGCTCTTGGGCGCTTATGAATGGACTCAAGTTCTAATACGATTTACCCAGCTCCTCCCTCTTATCCCTCCGGGCTTGTTGTCATGTGCCGCCTTCGCTATAAGAGCACCTCTGGCAACCAATTTGAGGTCTTCCCAGACTGAGGAAAGCGGAACCTCATCTGAATCATTAACTTCTAAGTAGTCAGTGATCGTTTGCCTGATTGAGGACACTACGTCAGGGGAATGCAACAGTGTTTCACCCAGGTGCCAGGGTGGTCGCTGAGAGGGGAGTGTGTGAGTTGTAAAGGTGAGTGCGATTGCTGCGTGGTCAGTGTCATTTGTGCCCCTGCCGAAGGAGAGACTAGGAAATGATCTAAGCGAGCATAGGTTTTGTGTGCCGTGGAATAGAACGTGTAGTCTCGTTCATCGGGGTGTTGTAGGCGCCATACATCGTGTAGCCCGCAGTCAGCTAGCCAGGTCAGTCCCTCTGGGGAGAAAGCCCCTGCCTGTTCTGTCCGTTGTCCAGAACGATCCTGCCCCCTGTCCATGACTAAGTTAAAGTCTCCACCCACGAAGATAGCCTGATCTGGGGTCTGAAGAACCCCTGCGAGTGCCTCCATAATAAAGTTCTCATGACATTCGTTGGGGGCGTATAGTGAAGCTATTGTGAAATGAATTGTACCTAGTTCCACCTGGATGGCCAGTAAGCGACCCTTTATCTCAAAACAAGTACCTAAGATTAACCCCTGGAAGCGACTGGAGAAAAGAACTGCCACCCCCCTCTCTTTCCCGTCCCCGACGACCAAAATTGGTGTGGGAATCTCCTAGTATGCATTCCATGGGTGTCTTGTGCTAGCAAATGCGTTTCCTGAAGCAAACAAATATCCCCTTGTGAGTGTTCTAAGAAAGAAAGTATCGCAGATCTTTTAATGGGATTGTTAAGGCCTCTTACATTAAGACTAAGCAGTTTGACCTCCGTAGTACAAATGGTGGAGAAAACTAGGCCAGCGTAAGAGGGAGGCCCAGAATGCTAGCTACACCGTAAATGAGAGCCAGCGCTGGGATGCTTCCGGGTAGCCATGCGCTTTACAAGTGTTAATTCAATTCAATACAGGGTGCGGTCGCAGTGATGCATAGATACATCGCTAGGCCCATAAGTGGTCAGTTGGAAGGGAAGCCTTTTAACAATACCCCAAACCCTCAACAAGAAGCAAAAAACTAAAATGAACAAATAGTCCATAAAGGCTTTTGTGACTTGGAAGTCTGGATCCATGAGGTTTACCAGGGCAGAGCGAGCCAACACTGTTCGAAATTGGTTAACGCCTCAGCCCTCAGCCCCTATGTCAGCAACCCTTCTGCCAATGCACAGTGTCTTATGAGGGGGGGGGGAATCAGCATCTTGATTGTCTCTGCTGGAGAGAGAGACCCCGCCGGGGCCCGCGGCCATTCCCGTCCCGGACCCTCTCCTCCTGGGAAGGGCGCAGGAAGACCGATTCGGAGGGTGCGATCTCGAAGATTTTGTAGGCCTCTGACAAAGAACGTAGTTGGTGAGTTTTGCTGTTCACTTGGAAAATAAGGCAAAATGGATGGCCCCAGGAGTAGGAGATGCCCCGAGAGCGGAGATGTCTGGTGACCGGACAGAATTCCTTCCATTTCAGGAGAGTGGATGGTGCTAGGTCTTGAAATAGCTGGTGGGAGTGGCCACGAAACTGAATCTTCTGGTCTGATCGGGGCACCTTAAGGATTGCCTCCTTCTCCGTAAAGTTGTGAACACAGACCAGGATGTCCGCAGGTGGACGAGGAGGTGTCCTGGGGAGGCCAACTCTATGAAATCTATCTAACTTGATGCTACTCTGTGTGTTGTCTCCCAGGATGCTTCCAAACAGGGCTGGACATAGCCCGCCAGATCCGTTCCCTCAGCGCCTGTGGGGGCTCCCCTAATGCAAATGTTGTTTCTTCGTGACCTGTTTTCCAGGTCCTCGGCGTGAGCCTGGAGATCTAGCTGCTGATCCTGTAAGCGAATGATCTCCTGTTGTAGGGCTTCGATTTCTGCATCTCTGGTTATGGAGCTCTCTTCCAGGACTGCCACTCTCTCTCTCACCTTGTCGATGTCTCGGTGCACCTCCCTGAGCTCCAGCGTGAGATCCTTTTTAACTGTCTGTAGATCCTCCCGTAGAGATGCGAATAGTGCCTCCAGGAACTCGCATGTCACCGAGCCGTCCACACCCCGTCTCCACCTGGGTGCTTAGAGTCCTCCATGTGCGCTTTCTCTTGTTGGTAGTCCGTCATGCCTTTAATCAACATGTCCTTGACGGATCTATCTTTTTTGCCTTTGGTTGAGGCCATGGCTCCGCACCCCTGCGTCGGGGGAGCAAAGAACACCAGAGGCGTGAAGGCGCAACCAGATTACCTCCTGAGGTATCGACCAGTGCAGAGTCGGGCTCCTGCCAGGACCAGTGCGCAGGCGGCAGCTGCCTCCCAGCAAAGCCACGTAGCCTCAGGACGGCCAACAGTCCCACAGTATCCAGCCCAGGTCAGTGCCGGCGTCATGGGAGCAATAGGAGCCTCAAAGAGCCGGGGCGCAGGAGTCGCCCTGTCACTTAGCTGCAAATGTCTGGAGATGCTAGCGGACCCCCAGAAGGATCTGATGAGACACGGTACCAAGGGTTCAGGGAGAAAGCAATCCGCAGTAGGCCGCAGAGGCCCGGCCCGTGCTCCCCCAAAGGTCCAGCTATCCAGGAGGGGAGCTGTATGTGTAGGCAAGACAGCGAGGCCTCAGAGTGCTGGACTGTGCTTAACTGAGGGCCTCAGCCCGCCGCCCAAGGAGCGGAGCCAGGGAACTCCAGAGGTCGTCTTGTGTAGGCCTCGGCCTTGCTGATTAGGGGGCCCCACTCCCACAGTGCCACCAAAGCTGCGGTGCGCACCCGAGGTGCGTCACGGTGGAGGCTGGCCTCTATGTAGATCGTCTTTGGGTGGATGAATGCTCCCTCCGAGCTCAAGGAGCTTTGTAATTCGATGATAAGCAGCTGGGGAAGGCCCCCACAACAAAAAAAAAAAAACATGTGGAAAGGAACGGGCCCACACGTGCTCCCAGCACTTCCACTGCCAAAGGCCCGGACCCCAGCAGCAGGCCCAGGAAGATGTTCACGGGGTTGGGTTCAGGGACGGCTATCCCGCGTTTTGCCCCACCCCCCCCACCGAGGTCCAGGAAGCACTGTCTGGTGTAATGCAGGGAGGGAGGCAAGTGCAGAAACAGCGGCATTGGCGGCTGTAAACTGGTCCCGGGGGCCGAACACGGGCCAGGCTCACTCACCGCTGGAGGTCCGCGGTGTTGATGGGCCCTCAGCGGGGCATGAGCTCGCTCTTGCTAGATGCGCTGCCAGGCGCCGGCAGGGTGCAGGGCCATCAATGCAAGGGTCTCCAGGGACAGCGACCCCCTTCACTTGCCGCTCCCCTGGGGCTGCCGCCCCTCCCGGAGATCAGGCTGCGACCGGAAAGGCGGGCTCCTGTACACGGCGCTCCTCCTGGGAATATCGTCAATTGGGGGACCACCGCTGCCCCTGTTGTGCTCTGCGAGACCCCATCTTACGGCGCAGACCACGCCCTCCATAGGCTGCGGCGAGCACCCAGTCTCGGACCACGCCAAACCGGGGCTCAACCGGCACCCCGCGGCTCCCGAACACTCAACACTCGTCCTCCGATGCCGTGCAGCCCCCCCCTGGGTGCTATTCCAGCCGGGGGGTAGCTATTTTAGGTGCTTGTAATCGGGCGGGACGGAGCGTTGAGCAAGCACGTCTGCTCACTCTATCTTGGCCACGCCTCCTACAGTTTCACTTTTCAGAAGAGCAAGATGGCTTCCAAGTTTTAATAAAGTTTGTGCTCGGAATCCAGAAAGCAAAACGTAGGCCATCCTCCTGCAGCGCCAGACCTGCCAAGTATCAAGTGTCCTGGGTTAGACTAACCAGTGGTCGAAGTGGGGGAAAAAACAGTAGGGGAACTGTGGGCGGAGAATCGGAGGACGTATATAACCTGAGAATTGGGTCAGTGGGCGGAGTCAGAGGTGTGGCCAGAAAGAGAAAAATTCAAATTTTTAATATTTGTTTGCCATTTCACTGACCAGTTACAGCTAATTGCGTTATTGAATTCAACCACATGTTTATTTAAGGTGTAATATGAGTTATTGACATAAAAATACATTCACAAAGTGGCATATGTTTCCAATTTCAGATTGTCCCAAATACGCTTAAAAGTGGAATCACACGCCATCTGTCTCCGAGCCATGCAGTTTCCATCATTAGCACTTCACCTCCCTTTTTCCACAAACATGAATGGCAAAATATCTTAGTTTGCAAATGTTTTCAACATAATTATGGCTCTGCCATATTTGCCACCTAATACATCATCTGCTGCATAATCTGACGATTTTAACAAGAAAATTGTAGCTCAAATGGATCAAACGTTACTAAAAATGTGACTTGTGTTGCTGCGAAGTAAAGGGCCCTTTGCAAAGGTTGAATGGTCACTTTTCTCACTTCTGCATTTGTATGTTACACTGACAGTGCTTAATTTGAGCTGGTGTTTCCGGCGCTCAGCACCCGCACTTAATCATCAACACCGGCGCTTTTCATGAGCACCAGTGAAGGACACATTACGTGATGTGACCAGAATCATAGGACGTTAAGCCGACGCTGAGACTCAAACTGGGTTCCCCAGCTCTGAAGTCAGCAGCTCTGGCCATTACGCCACATCCTCTCCCCACTGTCATGGTTAGTAGTTGGTTCTGTTTTAGGCGGCGCTTACAAGAGAAATGAGCTGTTGCAAGCTGCCTCCTGAGGAGAGCCCCAGCACTTTTGTTTTTGTTACAAATTAACCACTGTCTAACATTGGTACTAATGAGGCAAAATCTTTGCAGAGACTGCTAGTATGTGTAAAAATGTCAAAATAATAAAGTATCAGAAAATGTTCCGCATTATGCTGCAGATTTTTTTTTTGCTGCATAATGTAGTCAACACTGCAACATAAATTTGACCTCCATTGCTGCATAATTCCAGTGGCTCCAAAGCAGGCAGCACATGTTAAAAGTGCTTGTGCATAAAGCAGAGAGACTGGGAAGTTTGCGAACTTAGTTTGGTGTGCGTGCAAATCATGCATTGCTGATCCCTGGTGAGATGCACTACTACTGAAACAAGGCCAATGGAGGTACCAATGGGTGAGGCGGACTGGCCTCAAGGGTCCTGTGACCTCAGTGACAGAGTCACTGTTGCTCTAGGGCATGGGTACTCACAAACTTTCTCTCGGGGGGCCAAATTTACAGTGTGGTTTGTGGCCGATGGCTGCACCGGTGGGGGCGGGGTCAGTGGGGGAGGGGGGCGGGGCTAGAGCAAAAAAAAAAGCTGACCATGAGGTTGAACACAGGCCCCTGCAGCGGACGCCTTCGTCCACTGAGCCACCAGACCCAGCATACACACATCTCTCTCTCTCTCTCTCTCTCTCTCTCTCTCTCTCTCTCTCTATATCTCTCTCTCTCTATATCTCTCTCTCTCTCGCTCTGTCTCCCTCCCTCTCTCTATCTCTCCCTCCCTCTCTCTCTCCGTCTCCCTCCCTCTCTCTCCCTCTCTCTCTCTCTCTCTCTCTCTCCCTCTGTCTCACTCACTCTGTTTGTCTCTCTCTCTCCCTCCCTCTCTCTCTCTCCCTCCCTCTCTCTCTGTCTCTCTCTCTCTGTTAGAAATGGGATCTCTAGTTGGCAAGGGCTTGCACCTTTGTCCAAGTAGGGATCCTTCTTCCTAGTCAGGGTAAGGGTTGTTACACTCGTGAAGTAACCCCTGCTCACCCTCGTGGTAGCTTGGCACGAGCAGTCAGGCTTAATTCAGAGGCAGTGTGTAAAGCATTTGCACATAACCAACAGTAATACAGTGTAAACACTACAAACGGACACCACACCAGTTTAGAAAAATAACCAATATTTTATATACTCAAGACAAGACCAATTACGACAAAAATCCACAATACTATACTTTACGAATGAATACTTGATACGTTAACTTCTTCTTTGCAGGAATAGCACAAAAGCAAAGTTCGTACGAGTCGGTAGCTCCGTCCGAGCCTACCGTGATGCTGAAAACCACAGAGTCTAACAGTTCCAGCCGACCGCGTCGATACGGGCCAGCAGAGTCATGAACAGACTCGGTTACAGTACCTTTCTCGTTGTGGCTGGTACGGAGTGTACGAACCGGTCGGCGTTCGTCGCGGTTGCGGTGCAAGACGGAGCGATGCAAGGTGCGGTGTCCCTCGATGCGGTGCAGGCAGCGGCTCGATGAGCGTCGTGCAGACGGAGTCGGTGAGTCCAAGGCGTGCGATGCAGGGCGAGACGATGCTCGATGCGGTGCGGACAGGTTGCGATGCAGGCGACCTAGCCGGAGTGCGGGAGCTGGCGTCGGACAGCGGTGCGAGTCGGAGCGGTGCGTCGCAGACGTGCGAGCGGTGCCCCAAATGCGGTGCGGTCTCGACTCTTGAGCCAGTTGCAGCGACAGTGTCGGTCTGGTCCGGCTGGCCCAGTGAAGCGATGCGATGCGAACTGCGGTGCCCACAGGTCACGGTGCAAGCAGCGGCTCGATGTTGGCGGCGTCGGACATCGCCCACGGTGAGACCAGGGTTGCGATGCGAAGCGGGGCGATGCGGTCTGCGGTGCAAACAGGTCACCGGCCAGGGATGGATTCGGTTGACGGAGTCGGTTGCAGTTCCCTTCCTCTGTGGCAACTGAAACAGCGTTCCAGAAGCGGTACCCAGAGGCTTGTGAAGTCTTTGCAGTCCCTGAGACTTCTTAACAGGAGGCCAGCTCGGTTCCTGGCCCTTGGAGATACTCAGCACAAGTTCGTAGAAAGTTCAGTCCAGTCCTTTCACTGCCCAAGGCAGAAGCAGCAGCTGCAGGCCAGCCCAACAAAGCAACAACACAGCAAAGGGGCAGTACTCCTCCTGGCAGCTCTTCCAGCTCTTCGTCTTGGCAGGTTCCTTGATTCCAGCGAGATCTAAATTCATGGGGTCAGGGCCCCAATATTTATATCCCAAATTCCTTTGTTCTCTGAAGGCAGAGAGGCCTTCGCCTAGTCCAAACCAGTTCTGGAGCACTTTGTTGACAAGTCTCCGTCCCTTCTTTCAGTGAGTAGGCCAGGGACATCAGACGCACCACAGGAGGTGGAGCCAGCATTGTGGAGGGAAGGCACTGTCCTATTCAGGGCCCAGGTGCGACCCCTCCCACCCATCTACAGGTCGATTTGGCTATTCAGCCCTGCGCTGACTCACCCTGTCTCCTGGCATCCCCCAGCCCCGGTCACTCACATTCCAGACACGGAATACACAACCTCGCAGAGGCAGGCTTGGATGGTTAGGCAAGAAAATACCCACTTTCTAAAAGTGGTATTTTCAAACCCAGAATGGTAAAACCAACCTTACTAAAAGCTGCATTTTATCATTCTGAGTCCAGGCATACTAAACTCGAATTTCTACCATGTTCCCGGGGTCAGTTAGGATTATATATTGTAATAATCAAAACCGCCCGTTCTGGCCTAGGGGAACAGGTAGCCTTGCAATAGTGAAAAACGAACTAGGCTGTAATTCACTATCAGGACATGCCGCACACACCCGGGCATGTCCTACCTTTCGCATACAACGCACCCTGCCCACAGGGGTACCTTGGGCCTACCTTAGGGGTGACTAACATGTAGCAAAGGGAAGGTTTAGGGACTTGCAAGTGTGTGCACTTGCCAAGTCGACATGGCAGCCCCAGGCTGCGCACAGGCTCTGCGATGGCAGGCCCGAGTTACACTTTACGGGCTGTTTGCGTGGGTGGCACAATCCAGTGCTGCAGCCCACCAACAGCATTTGGTCTATAGGCCCTGGCACTCGCAGTGCACTTTACAAGGGACTGATACATAAACCAAATAGGCCAATCATGGAAACACCAATCCATAACACATTTTATACAGGAGCACTTGCACTTTCCCACTGGACCGCAGTGAGGAAAGTGCGCAGAATCATCACACCAGCAAAAACAGAGTCAAAACCGGGAGGTCAGAAAGCAAAAAGTCAGGGGAAACACGCCAAAAGATGCCAAGTCTAACACTCTCTCTCCTCCCTTTCCCTCCCTCTGTCTCCCTCCCTTTCCCTCCCTCTGCCTCCCTCCCTCTGTCTCCCTCTCTCTGTCACCTTCTCTCACCTCACCCCCCTCCCCCCCCCCCCCCGGTCGTGTGTCAGCCGGGGCTGAGACAGCTTCCCGGGAACACACACAGCCGCACCCGAGTACTTCACAGGTCTTTAAAAGACCATTCACTTGTTAATGAGGCTTTGTTGTATTTCACCTCTTCTTAGCGCCCCTGCATCTCCACTCAGAGTGGAGATGCAGGGGCGCTAAGAAGAGGTGAAATGCAACAAAGCCTCATTAACAAGTGAATGGTCTTTTAAAGAATCGCCCGGCCCCCATAGAGCAGAGTCTCTCAGAGTCCGCGCTGCGGTGTTTGCTGACACTTTAAAAAAATACACAAAAAAAACAGGTACGATGTCTGCAAGGTCCGCGGGCTGCCAAGGAAGGCTTGCCGGGCCGCTGGCGGCCCGCGGGCCGTACTATGAGTACCCGTGCTCTAGGGTGTGCTGCTTCGTAGTCCTGCCCACAAGACTGTAGGTGAACTTCAGTATGGATTGTGGTGACAGGCCTTCAAGGTTAACCCACGCTTGCCGCCGCTAGGGTCCACCTGCTGGTGCTAAGACACCAGGGCTTCTAAGGTCTAGCATGGGAACGTGCTTCCTCAGGAGAGTGGTCTGGTGGACTGGTCATGAAGGCTGAACCTGGTTCCCCAGTTCCAAATTCAGCGGCTCTGTCCATAGTGCCACATCCTCTTCCCCCATTGAACACCATACTGCCCACTGAGAGAAACTCACACTGCCTTCAACTACAACCCAATTGTGCCCGCTATAAACACCTGGATGTGACTCAATTCAAATTATGCACTAGACAAGAGTAATATGCTGCCTGGAAAAAAAAAGTAACAACATCCTGGAAAAAGCAAACACTCATAGGGAATGCAAGATTAAGTAAAGCATGTGAAGTGTAAGCAGGAACGACAAGGTTACCGTAACGCTTTTACACTCATTATTCAGAAATCAGTGAGTGCTTCTGCCTGAAAAGTTAAGGACCGGACTACAGGTCCGGCAAGGGACCCTGTTTACTGTCCATTGCTTCTATCCTTACAAAACATAACCAGTATGGTTTAAAAAGACCACATCCCTGAACCCAGAGCTGTGGTGCTCATTTTATGAACTAAAATAAGCAAAACAGCTGATCAGGATCACATTAAACGTTTTCCACTCCACCACCAGCCAGATATTGCAGGACCACCAGGAATGGTGCACTCCACCACCAGCCAGATATTGCAGGACCTCCAGGAATGGTGCACTCCACCACCAGCCAGATATTGCAGGACCTCCAGGAATGGTGCACTCCACCACCAGCCAGATATTGCAGGACCACCAGGAATGGTGCACTCCACCACCAGCCAGATATTGCAGGACCTCCAGGAATGGTGCACTCCACCACCAGCCAGATATTGCAGGACCTCCAGGAATGGTGCACTCCACCACCAGCCAGATATTGCAGGACCACCAGGAATGGTGCACTCCACCACCAGCCAGATATTGCAGGACCTCCAGGAATGGTGCACTCCACCACCAGCCAGATATTGCAGGACCACCAGGAATGGTGCACTCCACCACCAGCCAGATATTGCAGGACCACCAGGAATGGTGCACTCCACCACCAGGGAGATATTGCAGGACCACCAGGAATGGTGCACTCCACCACCAGCCAGATATTGCAGGACCTCCAGGAATGGTGCACTCCACCACCAGCCAGATATTGCAGGACCACCAGGAATGGTGCACTCCACCACCAGCCAGATATTGCAGGACCACCAGGAATGGTGCACTCCACCACCAGGGAGATATTGCAGGACCACCAGGAATGGTGCACTCCACCACCAGCCAGATATTGCAGGACCACCAGGAATGGTGCACTCCACCACCAGCCAGATATTGCAGGACCTCCAGGAATGGTGCACTCCACCACCAGCCAGATATTGCAGGACCACCAGGAATGGTGCACTCCACCACCAGCCAGATATTGCAGGACCTCCAGGAATGGTGCACTCCACCACCAGCCAGATATTGCAGGACCACCAGGAATGGTGCACTCCACCACCAGCCAGATATTGCAGGACCACCAGGAATGGTGCACTCCACCACCAGGGAGATATTGCAGGACCTCCAGGAATGGTGCACTCCACCACCAGCCAGATATTGCAGGACCACCAGGAATGGTGCACTCCACCACCAGCCAGATATTGCAGGACCACCAGGAATGGTGCACTCCACCACCAGGGAGATATTGCAGGACCACCAGGAATGGTGCACTCCACCACCAGCCAGATATTGCAGGACCACCAGGAATGGTGCACTCCACCACCAGCCAGATATTGCAGGACCTCCAGGAATGGTGCACTCCACCACCAGCCAGATATTGCAGGACCACCAGGAATGGTGCACTCCACCACCAGCCAGATATTGCAGGACCACCAGGAATGGTGCACTCCACCACCAGCCAGATATTGCAGGACCACCAGGAATGGTGCACTCCACCACCAGCCAGATATTGCAGGACCACCAGGAATGGTGCACTCCACCACCAGGCAGATATTGCAGGACCTCCAGGAATGGTGCACTCCACCACCAGCCAGATATTGCAGGACCACCAGGAATGGTGCACTCCACCACCAGGCAGATATTGCAGGACCACCAGGAATGGTGCACTCCACCACCAGCCAGATATTGCAGGACCACCAGGAATGGTGCACTCCACCACCAGGCAGATATTGCAGGACCTCCAGGAATGGTGCACTCCACCACCAGCCAGATATTGCAGGACCACCAGGAATGGTGCACTCCACCACCAGGGAGATATTGCAGGACCACCAGGAATGGTGCACTCCACCACCAGCCAGATATTGCAGGACCACCAGGAATGGTGCACTCCACCACCAGGCAGATATTGCAGGACCTCCAGGAATGGTGCACTCCACCACCAGCCAGATATTGCAGGACCACCAGGAATGGTGCACTCCACCACCAGGGAGATATTGCAGGACCACCAGGAATGGTGCACTCCACCACCAGGCAGATATTGCAGGACCTCCAGGAATGGTGCACTCCACCACCAGGCAGATATTGCAGGACCTCCAGGAATGGTGCACTCCACCACCAGGCAGATATTGCAGGACCTCCAGGAATGGTGCACTCCACCACCAGGCAGATATTGCAGGACCACCAGGAATGGTGCACTCCACCACCAGCCAGATATTGCAGGACCTCCAGGAATGGTGCACTCACCACCAGCCAGATATTGCAGGACCACCAGGAATGGTGCACTCCACCACCAGCCAGATATTGCAGGACCTCCAGGAATGGTGCACTCCACCACCAGCCAGATATTGCAGGACCACCAGGAATGGTGCACTCCACCACCAGGGAGATATTGCAGGACCACCAGGAATGGTGCACTCCACCACCAGCCAGATATTGCAGGACCACCAGGAATGGTGCACTCCACCACCAGGCAGATATTGCAGGACCTCCAGGAATGGTGCACTCCACCACCAGCCAGATATTGCAGGACCACCAGGAATGGTGCACTCCACCACCAGGGAGATATTGCAGGACCACCAGGAATGGTGCACTCCACCACCAGGCAGATATTGCAGGACCTCCAGGAATGGTGCACTCCACCACCAGGCAGATATTGCAGGACCTCCAGGAATGGTGCACTCCACCACCAGGCAGATATTGCAGGACCTCCAGGAATGGTGCACTCCACCACCAGGCAGATATTGCAGGACCACCAGGAATGGTGCACTCCACCACCAGCCAGATATTGCAGGACCTCCAGGAATGGTGCACTCACCACCAGCCAGATATTGCAGGACCACCAGGAATGGTGCACTCCACCACCAGCCAGATATTGCAGGACCTCCAGGAATGGTGCACTCCACCACCAGCCAGATATTGCAGGACCACCAGGAATGGTGCACTCCACCACCAGGCAGATATTGCAGGACCACCAGGAATGGTGCACTCCACCACCAGCCAGATATTGCAGGACCTCCAGGAATGGTGCACTCCACCACCAGGCAGATATTGCAGGACCACCAGGAATGGTGCACTCCACCACCAGCCAGATATTGCAGGACCACCAGGAATGGTGCACTCCACCACCAGCCAGATATTGCAGGACCTCCAGGAATGGTGCACTCCACCACCAGCCAGATATTGCAGGACCTCCAGGAATGGTGCACTCCACCACCAGCCAGATATTGCAGGACCACCAGGAATGGTGCACTCCACCACCAGCCAGATATTGCAGGACCACCAGGAATGGTGCACTCCACCACCAGCCAGATATTGCAGGACCACCAGGAATGGTGCACTCCACCACCAGCCAGATATTGCAGGACCTCCAGGAATGGTGCACTCCACCACCAGGCAGATATTGCAGGACCACCAGGAATGGTGCACTCCACCACCAGCCAGATATTGCAGGACCTCCAGGAATGGTGCACTCCACCACCAGGCAGATATTGCAGGACCTCCAGGAATGGTGCACTCCACCACCAGCCAGATATTGCAGGACCTCCAGGAATGGTGCACTCCACCACCAGCCAGATATTGCAGGACCACCAGGAATGGTGCACTCCACCACCAGCCAGATATTGCAGGACCTCCAGGAATGGTGCACTCCACCACCAGGCAGATATTGCAGGACCACCAGGAATGGTGCACTCCACCACCAGCCAGATATTGCAGGACCACCAGGAATGGTGCACTCCACCACCAGCCAGATATTGCAGGACCACCAGGAATGGTGCACTCCACCACCAGCCAGATATTGCAGGACCACCAGGAATGGTGCACTCCACCACCAGGGAGATATTGCAGGACCACCAGGAATGGTGCACTCCACCACCAGCCAGATATTGCAGGACCTCCAGGAATGGTGCACTCCACCACCAGCCAGATATTGCAGGACCACCAGGAATGGTGCACTCCACCACCAGCCAGATATTGCAGGACCTCCAGGAATGGTGCACTCCACCACCAGCCAGATATTGCAGGACCACCAGGAATGGTGCACTCCACCACCAGCCAGATATTGCAGGACCACCAGGAATGGTGCACTCCACCACCAGCCAGATATTGCAGGACCTCCAGGAATGGTGCACTCCACCACCAGCCAGATATTGCAGGACCTCCAGGAATGGTGCACTCCACCACCAGCCAGATATTGCAGGACCACCAGGAATGGTGCACTCCACCACCAGCCAGATATTGCAGGACCTCCAGGAATGGTGCACTCCACCACCAGGGAGATATTGCAGGACCACCAGGAATGGTGCACTCCACCACCAGGCAGATATTGCAGGACCTCCAGGAATGGTGCACTCCACCACCAGCCAGATATTGCAGGACCACCAGGAATGGTGCACTCCACCACCAGCCAGATATTGCAGGACCTCCAGGAATGGTGCACTCCACCACCAGGGAGATATTGCAGGACCACCAGGAATGGTGCACTCCACCACCAGCCAGATATTGCAGGACCTCCAGGAATGGTGCACTTCCCCACCCGGGGAAAACAGTTCTGTTCAAAGAAAGACGCGAAAACAAACGTAGCGCTTCACTGGCAAACTCTGTAAAGTGGCGCTAATGTGTTTGGGTGTAAATAAAACCAATCCGGCCACCTTGCAACCACTCTGTCTTGCTTTATTTAGTTATTTTTCATATTTTTAACCTTGTTTTCTCTATGTCCCGAGTCTGCACTTCACTTCGGAATAGAAAAATGTTTGAAAAAGACGACATTTCCAGCAAAAGTGTTTCTTTCTTTTTTGGATCCATTTCACAGGGGAACGAATGAAGGAAAGGAGAGGAAAGAGAGGGTAAGAGCTGTATCTTGAAGTCATGGTTTTCCTTCAGCGAGTGAGGAGGAGCGAGACAGAGACAGAAGGAGAGGGAAAAAGAGGAAGAAAGAGAGGGGGGTGGAGCAGCTGCCAGCACAGAGCAGGAGAAGTGGACACTGTCCTTGTCTTCTCTGGGCAGGAAGGAAGAGACAGAGTCCTTTTCTGCCCCCCCCCCCCCCCCGCCCGTCCCTGAACGCACGAGCCTTATCTTTAGGCCTTCGCTATTTCTGCCGACCTAGGACGAATTTTTAAAATAAAAAATTAGGGGAACAGATTCTATTAAATTGAAAAAGTAGGGGCACGCCGTGCCCTGCCAATCCTGCCCACTTCAACCATTAACTCTAATGCATTTTAATGTTGTGTCTGCATCACTGCACTAAAATGCTTTGCTCACACAATTACAGTGCCGCCTTGACCACCCTGAGGCACGCTGACAGTGGTGTTGCATTAGCTACGAGCACGCTTTTTGCAGGTGACTAAAGGCCAGATGTACTATGCTTTTTTGAGGTCGCTAATGGCCCGATTCACAGAATTGGGTCGTTTGCAACTGCAAAAAGCATTTTTGTATGTACAAATGCCCAATGTGCGATTCGGTAAACTATTATTACCGAATCTCAAACTGGGTTTGCGATTTGGTATTAGGAAGAGGCGTGTTATGAGTGTCCGCTCCTAATACCGATTGTCAATTATATGTGTGAATGTTTTTTCGACCGAAATGCGGTTGCAAAACCGTTCGCATTTTACTGCCACTTCAAGTAGGTGGGAACCTATTCGCTAATGGGAAGGCATCCCCAATGGACCCCTTCCCCTTTGTGAATGTTTGTAACACTGTTTTTTAAGAAGAGGCATTGCCTCCTCTTAAAAAATGTAAAGAATATTTTTCATTTTTCTTTTTGAAACGCATCCTGTTTTCCTTTTAAGGAAAATAGGCTCCATTTAAAAAAGAAAATTAAAAAAAGCATTGCTTTATTTAAAAGCAATCGCAAGCATGGTGGTCTTCTGACCCCAGCAGGCCACCATCCCTGGGATTTGAGTCATTCCCAGTGGGTCGCAAACCGAGACCTACCTCATGAATATTAATGAGGTAGGTCTAGTTGTGACCCACTGGGAATCGCAAAATGTTTCAAAGAAACATTAGTGCATGGGTGTTTGCGATTACCAAATAGTGTATCGCAAAAATGTACTATTTGGTAATCGCAAAGCCAAACCTATGCACATCTGGCCCGAAGTGCATACAGTACTGACTCACTGAGCCTTCTGCAGTTGAAATACATTGGCCTCTGAAAATATTCACAAAATCTGATATTAAAACAGGCTCTAAAGATCACACTAGCACTAAGTTTATTTACATTAGGCACCGCCGCAATCAATCAATCAATGAAGCCAAGCCTGGGGCCTCAGCTTACCGCAAGGTCTGTCACTCACATCACAGGTAAACACAAACACAGGACTAGGATAACTCACCTGAATCTGGGGCGCCGGGGCCTTGCCTGTTGTTTTCCAGAACTGGCGCCACCTCACCTGGCGTAGTAAATTGGACCTTTTAGGTCATGGAACCGGCGGGCAGCAGCTTTGTTTTCTGTGGTGCCCACTGGTCCACACACGACCCCCTCTTGCTGCCCTCTGTGAGGAGGTGGGTGCTCGTGACTAGCATGAGCGTAGCTTTGAGGGGGGGGGTTTGGGGTGTTGCACTGCCCTAACAAATGTATTTTCTGATAAATAGTCGGGTATTGTGAGATGTCAGTCGGATTTCAGCAGGAATCTTTGCATACACACAGACAAAAATGCACACACACTCTCTCACGCTCTGTTTTGAAAGTCCTCACATATTGGTTATTTTACCGAAATATTGTGTTTTTTCTCTTAGTGCTCCTACCAATCTGCACTCCTCTCCCTTTCCACTGTTCCTTAGGCCGCTCTCATACACCTGCTTGTCGTATAATGCAGTAGCGGCTCCTCTGCTAAAGCTGAGGAGCGTCGCCCCACTGCTCTCGGAGCAGTGTAAAGTAAAAAAAAATGATAATAAGAGAAGGTATTTCTGTTATTATCATTTTATTTTCAATATCAGCCAGGTTGGGCGGGCGGGGCTCCCGTAATATCTGGGAGGAGGAGGGGTTGATGCACTCCAAAGTGGTCATGACTGCTTGGCCGGCCCTCTTGGGCTGGCCAGTCATGCACTCTTTCCATGTTCCCCACCAGGCTGCAGTACACAGCCCGGTGGGGAGCATGCCCAGCCTTCCATTCCCCGTCTGAGCGCCGAGCCACGGCGCTCAGACCAATCACAACGCTGTATTGCTGCGTGTAATTGGATTAGGGGAGGGAGCATATGTGCTGCTTGGTTCCTGCTGCCACAGAGAGACGACGAGGGACAGCAGCAGCAGTGAGGAGGTAAGTGTGTGTGTGTTTTTTAATTTTTTTTATTTATTTTGTACACTCCCCGCGATCCCCCCTTCCCCGCCCCTCTACTCGTTCCCTGCCAACCGCTACTGGTATAATGTATTTAAACGTTATATGCCAGCGTGATTGTCAGAAAATCTGAAGCTCACCCCCCACCCCAAATCTTACTGCCCAGGCCACGCCCCTGGTGACTTGCACGAGGCAGCATGTTTGCAAGTCCAATGCTGAGCAGCCGAGGAAGACCTCTGCGGCCTTCGCAGTGGGGCTCGGGATAACTATCCTCTCACCCAATCTCCGCCTCAAGGGGAACGGCCTCTTGCTCAGCACCACGGGAGATTGCTGTAGGCGTGTCTTAAAAGGAAAGCGTTGCTATTTAGCACCTTAAAAACTTTTAGAATAATTTGCAAAATATCAACTGCTAATGGTCTGTAAGAAGGATCACAGCCTCCTTTCACCTCATGCTCGCAGCTGCCTGCAATCAGCTGTTGCTAGGAAGAAATCAGTGTCTACGACTGCACAAACACATTGGGCTCACTTTGGACTTTTAATGAACACAGAAGCCTGATGTCCACACGCACCAAGAATCCCATTGGCCTACCTGCACATCTCAGACCACACACCTCTCCAGCACCTGGAGGGGCACAGATCTTTGTTTTCTGGTAGCTTCAATTGAGGAGGGCTTTTTTAACTTATTTTTTTAGATTTTATTAGTTTATTGATTTTAGGAACAAGTTAACATTACAGTTCAGTTACTTGTTCCACCCCCCAAACAAGGAGAGAGACGCGGGTCACACCATATACAAGTGAATATAATTACATTTGGATTGCTTTGGCAGCATAACTGGTACCCCAGCATCAGATTACAAGTCAACATCAATCAATCAGTACTTGTTAAGCGCGGCTACTCACCCGTGAGGGTCTCAAGGCACTGGGAGAGGGTGGGGGGGGGGGCTACTGAACTTTCTGGGCACAGGGGTTCAGTTGAAGAGCCAGGTCTTGAGATCCTTCCTCAATTGGGTCAGCGACGGGGACAGCTTGAGCGGAGGCGCAGGGTGTTCCAGGTTTTGGCGGCGTGGTAGGAGAAGGATCTTCCTCCGGTCCTGGTCTTGCGGATCCGTGGGACGGTGGCCAGGGCCAGTTGGGCAGAGCAGAGGTGTCTGGTGGGTACGTGGAATGAGAGGCGGTCATTCAGGTATGCAGGTCCGGCATCATGGAGGGCTTTGTAGGTGTGTGTGAGGAGCTTGAATGTGACTCTTTTGCTGATTGGGAGCCAGTGGAGTTGTCGTAGGTGTTCAGAGATGTGGCTGCGGCGGGGAATGTTGAGGACCAGTCTGGCTGCAGCATTCTGCACGTTCTGTTGTTTCCTGAGGAGTTTCTGGGTGACGCCGGAGTAGAGTGTGTTGCTGTAGTGGAGTCTACTGCTGATGAGTACTTGGGTGAGCGTCTTCCTGGCCTCAGTGGGGATCCATCTGAAGGTCTTCAGAAGCAGGCGAAGAGTGTGGGAGCATGATGAGGTGATGGCGTTGATCTGGTGGTTCATGGTGAGCGAGGAGTCCAGTATGATGCTGAGGTTTAGTGCGTGGTCTGTGGGTGTGGGGGGCGGGGGGCGGTTCCTAATGCGACAGGCCACCATGAGTCTTCCCAGGCGGATGTGTTGGGCCCCAGGATGAGGATTTCGGTCTTGTCCGAGTTGAGCTTGAGGCAGCTGTCTCTCATCCAGGTGGCGACAGCCTTCATCTTCTTCTGGAATTTGTTTCTGGCAGTGGTGGGCTTGTTGGTGAGGGAGAGAATCAGCTGGGTGTCATCGGCATAGGACGCAATGTTGAGTCCGTGGCTTCTGACGATGGCTGTGAGCGGGACCATGTAGATGTTGAAAAGCGTGAGGCTCAAGGAGGAGCCCTGGGGCACTCCGCAGCTGATCTCTGTGGGTTCGGAGAGGAACGGGGGAAGTCTGACTCGTTGTGTTCTAACAGTGAGGAAGGAACAGATCCAATCCAGGGCTTTGTTGTGGATGCCAGCGTCGTGGAGTCTCGTGATTAGGGTACTGTTGGAGACTGTGCCGAAGGCGGCCGAGAGTTCCAGAGGGATGAGGGCTGCTGTTTCTCCTTAGTCGAGGAGGGAGCGGATGTCATTGGTGGAGGAGAGGAAGGCGGTCTCTGTGCTGTGGTTGCTTTGGAAGCTGAATTGAGAGGTGCCGTTGGCTTCGATGAACTAGGAGAGTTGGGCCTTGATGGCCTTCTCGATGACCTTGGCTGGGAAGGGGAGGAGGGAGCTGGGTCTGAAGTTCTTGAGGTCTGTCAGGTCGGCTGACGGCTTCTTCAGCAGGGGTTTGATCTTGGTGCATTTCCAGTCATCTGGGAAGGTGCTGGTTTAGATGGAGCGGTTGATGGTGTGGCCTAGTTCGTAGGCGATGGTGGTGGCGGCTCTGGGGAAGATGTGATACGGGCAGAGGTCTGAGGGGGCTCCGGAGTGAATGGTCTTGAGGGTGTCGTCTGTGGTGAGCGGGGTCCAGTTGAGCAGGATCTGTTGAGGGGCATCAACGTCACGTGAGGTGGTGGCGTGAGCGATGGGTGGGTCTTGGGTGTCAAAGCTGTTGTAGATCTACTTGATCTTGTGGTAGAAGTAGGTGCCGAGTTTGTTGCAGTTGTCTTGAGAGGGTGGGACTTCTGTGGTCTCGTTGTGGGGTTTGGCAAACTCCTTGACGATGGTGAAGAGTTCTTTGCTGTTGTGTGCATTGGTGTTGATTCTGACTTGAAGGGCCGTTTTATCTGCGGTTTTGAGGAGGGTGTGGTGTGCGAAGATGGCGGCTTTGAAGGTTGCATGGGTTTCTGAGCTTTTGTTGTTCCTCCATCTCTTCTCGAGCCGTCTACAGGTGCGTCTGGGCTCCTGGAGGGCTGGAGTGAACCAGCTGGCTTTATTGGAGTGCTGCTTGCCGGGTGCTGTCTTGAGGGGCGCCAGTGCGTTGGAGAAGTTGAATATCCACCAGTGGAGGTTGCATGCTAAGGTATCCATGTATGTCGGCAGTATGGTATCTATGTATGTCGGCGGTATGGTTGAGCTGAGGGAGGCAGTGAGATGTTCTTCTGTGACCTTGTTCCAGTTGCGACGGGGGGCGGTGGGTGCCTTGATGTACGGTGGATTTGGTGAAGGTAAAGTGAACGCAGTGGTGGTCGGTCCAGAGGAGTTCGGAGGTGTGGCTGTAGGTGATGTTTTCACTGGCAGGGAAGACTGTGTCGAGCGTGTGTCCTGTTGCGTGGGTTGGGGAGGTGACTAGCTGCTTGAGTCTGTTGGTGAGATTCTCCAGGAGGGATGGAGTATTCTGGTCATTGGGGTTGTCCAGGTGGAAGTTGAGGTCACCGAGTAGGATGTAGTCGGTGGATGCGAGAGCCTGAGGTGCGATGAAATCGATGATGGCATCGGTGAAGGGAGGACGGGGGCCAGGAGTTCTGTAGATGAGGGTCCCACGAAGGGTGGCATTGGGGTTGGTCTGGACCTGAAAGTGGAGGTGTTCTGTGGTTGCCGTGGTGTCATCCGAGTGAGTGGTCAGGCGGAGGGAGTGTGGATGATGGCGATCCCTCCTCCAGGTTTGTTGGTGCTATCATTGCGGGCGATCTTGTAGCCTTCAGGATTAGCGATGTCCGGGCCCGAGCCAGAGTTCGTTCAGGTTTCCGTGAGGAGGGCGATGTCAGGGGAGACCGAGTCAAGTAGGTCCCAGATTTCTGTGGCGTGTCTGTAGAGGGAACGCGTGTTGAGGAAGATGCAGCTGAGCTGTGGGTCTGCCGGGCGCAGCTGGAGTGTGGAGGTAGGTGAGTGTAGCTGCAGTTTCGGCAGGAGAAAGGTCCTTGGGTGTCCTTCCGCGATGAGAGGTGGCAGGCGGCATAGAGTCTGGTGTTGAGGACGAGGAGGGAGCTGGCGCTGTATCAGTAGAAGGTCCAAGAACCAGGGTCTGTGGTGCAGTCCAGGCGCGGACGGGCGCAGACAGGCTTGCGTCTGGCGCGCCTTCGGTGCAGCCGCCATTAAGTAGTGTGAGGGGGAGGGCTGAACAGCTGGGAGGCGGGAAGCGGGAAATGCAGCTCTAGGAAGGGGGCAGGGCTGCGGGGTGTGAGCAGCAGGAGCAAAGAGTGAAAATAGCAAAAGTGAGAACAGCAAAGAAAAGGGTGAAAAATGCAAAAAGAGTGCAAAAGAGGCAGAAAGCAGAAGGACAGAAAGCAAAGGCAGAAAACAGACCAGCAGCAGAGCAAAGATGCTCCCCACTAGCCCACCAGGTGGAGGAGGGCCTCGAACCACCAACCAGCGAGGGTTAGTGAGCCTGCAAGGGGCAGCAGCTACCCGGCGGAGATGTGCAGGACAAGGTCATCACAGACCCATCCGCAGAGGATTAATCATCTGTTCCTTTTACCTCTTGTCTGGGGTCAGGGCCGCCCATTTCCTGTTGTAGTCCGACTACTACTAACTTCCATTGCACACAGATCTAACTTGTCACAGGACACAACAACAACCAAACTCCCTAATTTGCAAGCGGGACCCCTTGTGTTCCATGGATTCCATCCGCGCCGGGACACTCCTGAGTATCCGTGCGCGTTATAAATGCTTGTAACATAACATAACTATGCTATGAGGTCACCGGAATCCAAGGCAGCCCTCTCCACCTCACCTCCCATTCCCGCAGAGGCGCCAACTGTGAACAGGAGTCACAAAGACTTGGGAGAGTTGAGGCAAGAAAGAGAGACAGACAATTGTACAAGGAGTACAAGGGGGGGAAAGCGGGACAAAGGGAAGAGCGTGAGCTGAGAAGGGAGAACGGCGAAGAAAAGAAACAAATGGGTGATGGGAAAGAGCTGAAAGGGGGATACAGACTCCAAGGAGTAAGAAGACTTGGAGTATAGGAGACAAACTCAGAGAGAGTAAGGAAGAAGAAAGCAGAGAGTACTGGAGGAGAGAGAAAGGAGGAGGGAATGATGGAAAGAAGAGACAAAATGAGAGGTGAGATACTGAGTGAGGGGAAATGGGTAAGAAGCAAGGGGACATGGGAGGAGGGAGAAAGGAGGGGCTTAAGGGCAGGAGAGAGTAAAGAAACTAGTGAGGACATGAAGGAGAGGAGCAGAGAGAAACAGAAAAGTATGGCAGGGGTGAGAGGGAGAGAACAGAGGAAGGAACAGGAAGGATGAAAAGAGCTAGGGAAGAATAGAAAGACAAAGGTGAAACGAAGGAAGAAGTGAAAGACACAAGAAGGGTAAAGACGCAAGGGAAGAAGTTGGAGGACAAAGTTAAAAGATGAGGCGAAAAGCAATTGTAACAGAGTAGGAGGGAGTAATGGAACCAGAGCAGAGAAGGAAAAGAGGAGGACGGATAGGAAAAGCAGAGAGCAGGGAAGTGACAAGGGAGAGAGGGAAAAGTGAAACCCAAAGAAGAGGATGGAAAGAGGAGGCAAGAGAAAGGGTAAAGGAAGAGAAAGGGAACCATGAGTTTCCTTCTCTGTAGAAAGGAAACCGCAGATAGTGCCTCACACGCACTAACTTGGCTTCCATGTGCTCTGCCTGGGTGAAGCATTGATGATTCAGAGGTGGGCGCTGATGGAGAATCCCCCAATTCTTGGAGGTGGTACTAAATTTGAAGAAGAAATCACAAAGTTGGGATTCCTAAACCCCAGTATTCATTCCACCTGTGCACTTTCAGCATCAGGCCATGAGTTTATTGACTGCTGGTCCTTTGTGCCAGGAGCCAGGATGTTGGGCCCTGCTGCTCTAAGCTGTCTCTGGCTCTGACCAATGCTTGACTCTTGACAGGCTCGGATGCAAGAGGAGAGGCTCCCAGTTTCAGCTGTGAATATTCCGTGCCTCACAATATCCTGTCTGATACACCCCTGTCCACATCACTTGTGTCTAAGGGTTTCAGCTGTTGTGGCTTTCATAGCTGCCAGGTTTTCAGTATGCACATACGTGACGTTCCTATGTTTTCATTTTGCGTATGAGTGACATTCACGACACTTCGAGTCATTTATCGAAAGCAATTACCAGCCCTAAATCCATGTTTTAAGATTCTCCCAAAACACTGACCTGATCCTTAAATAAAACTTTATATAAAATCATCTTTAACATGGCCCTTCACTCTGCGTTTACTTTAATTAGCAGCCAGGGATCATTAAGGAAGCTGTAGAACACCTTTAGAGAGCTTCCCTCTTATATTCACTGCTTAAACTATGCACTCGCAAGGAGAAACAATACCTGCGTGCAGTCCCTGGATTAGATTACCAACTGCTACTGTCGGAGGACAGAGGGCTGCTGGCATTGGCTGGACTGCTGTGAGATGGTTAGATCGCTTGTAAATGCTACTTTACATGCCAGGGCCGGGCACTGTGTGCCCCCAGCCCTCACAGCCAACAACGGTAAGGAGCAGGCGAGGAGCTGACTTACTTCTTGTCACCCAGGGAAGCTGGCAGGCAAGCCCTGGCAGCAATGTCTCTGGCAAGGAAAAACAACAAGGCAGTGCTTTATTTGAGCCGGTGGTTTCCGGTGCTCGGCACAGGTACTTAATTGTCAGCACCTATGGCGGTCTGCCACATAGTGGGGCTGTTTATCTGATTTAGAGATTGGCACAAGTGATTATAAATTCAATATGCATTAAAAATGACTAATACCCTCCACCGAGCCATTCTAATAGCTTTGGTGGCCTGGAACAGTCTGAATTCTCACATTTGTAGGAGTGTGATGGCTAGTAGGTGTGTTTGTAATGTCGTTGGCAGTGCTGGCAGGGGAAATCAGTGGGGCGAGCTGAAGTGGCCCCCTGATGAGTGCCCTCGCACCTATTTTTTTTTTTTTTACAAATTAATCACTGTAACATGGTAAGGCGTCTCCCAGATCCACAATGACTGCAGTTTACCAGGCGGCTCTGTTTTGCTCATTAATTATGTTTCACTTTCCCCCACGTGGCTGGGACAGAGACCGCGTGGTCCAGGTCTGTCAAGTACGCGGATGGTCTCCAGCTTGTCCAGGGCGGCGTGGTATGACCAGTGGTGGCCAGCACAGATCTGGGGTGGTGGGGCGAGGGGGTAAGGAGGTATGATTGTAGAAAAAATGAAAATTGACTTACCTCCTCGCCGCTCTGTCCCACGTCGTCTCTCCTCAGAACAGGAAGCAGCCAGGCTCCCCTGAGCCAATCACAATGCTGCAAAGCAGTGCTGTGATTGGTCTTAGCGTTGTGGGTCGGCGCTAAGACGGGGACTGGGCATGTTCTCCAAGCAGGCTGTAATTCAGCCTGTATAGAGAACATGCGAAGTGCGCATGACTGTTTGGCTGGCCCGAGAGGGCCGGTTAAAGCATCATGTGCACTTTAGTGTGCCCCCCACTCCTCCCCTGCTCTGTCAGCAGAGCAGCCCCGCCCCACGCACGCTGTCGCAGCTGGGAAGAATAAAATAACATTGCGTTATCATTTTATTTTTCCTTTCTTTTGCTGCTGCACAGGAGCAGTGGGGCGACGCTCCTCCGCCTTAGCGGAGGAGCCGCCACTGGGTCTGACCCTAAAATCGAAGACTACCAGCACTGTGGGATGATTTGTCATTTTATGACTGAGGGCAGTCCTGCCAAGTGCCACGCATCACGAGTGACACGAACACATTTCCATGCTGGGTCCCACATCACAGCATTGAAATGTAATTTCACGCATTTGTAGCTCCTCGGAAGTGCTTGAGGCTTTCACAGCGCGACGGTGAGATTCCCAGGGTCAGCTGCGAGCCTGCAGGTGCTGTGTTCACTGTCGGAGCCTCCCAGGTCGAGAAAAGGAGCGGTTGTCATCGATATACTGACACCTTGTCATGACGCATTTGGTGGTGGCTGGGATTTTGGGACCGTTTCTCCCTCCTCACTTTATTTCCACCCGAGGCGGGCTCTAGGAAGTCCTACACATCTCAGACTCCTTTGGCCTTTGTGCACATGAGCAGCCTGTGCTCTGCCCCTTGGATCCTTCACCAAGCTCCCCTCCAGCAGTCACAAAAGTCCAATACTTGGAGAGGAGACTTCTCATGCACACTCTGTAAGTGGACCATATTTTTATTAATTAAAGAGGGGGTCATTTATGCGGTCTGTCTGTTTTAATAGAATTATAGTTTGTTCTACTTGTGTTAATGTGTCACTTGGCATGTCACACTTTTGGCAATAGAATGTCACTCATACGCGCACCGAAACCATGAAAATGTCACACGAGTAGTCTGAGAAATTGGCAGCCATGAGAGTGAGAGCAAGCCCATCTTAGCTTGTTGGAAGGCTGTTCTTAATGATGCAGCTGTGGAGAACTCTGGCGTTATCGCACCTCATTGCGGGGGATCTCAGGGGCTCTAGAATGCGTGACTAATACATTTTAGTGTGGCAGCGGACACCAGCACTAAAATGTATTGGTCTAACCCCTGATGAGTGATACTTGGCAGGGCTGGGCTTTTAAGGACCCTTCTAAGCCATTACATAAAAGAAAAGGGTTTAATTTTTGAGCATTGTCTCTTGACATGGACGCAACTGCCTTATTTCACTGTCAATAAAGTGCCACTCAAAGTGTCACACATAAGGCCTTGACATGTCACACATAAACACACTCGACACATGGGAATGTCACACATATGCAGACTAAAAACTTGGCAGCTATGCAGTGCGTGCTTTTCTGTGTTAGAGGAAATTAAATAAAAGCAGCATTGTAAAGACATTCCCTGCCCTCCTTCACATATCTGCTTTCAGGAAATAGATATTGTACAAAGAACGCTTCCTAGCCGTGTACACAATGTGGAAAATCAGAGAACCTTAACATTTGCTGCTAAAATACAGAGAAGTCTTTGAAGTGTTTGCAAGGTCTGGTGGGACTGTTTTCACTACATTCTCCTGTCAAGATGGCCGGAGCAGGTCTGGTAAAAATGTAATGCATGGAGCGGTCTCCCTTCTGTGGGCGCCTTTGAAAATGTGTCCTGGTTGCATGGCAGTCCTCGACAGGACACATTTCTCAGAAGGCATTCCCTAAATAGGCAGACACCCCGACGCATCACTGCCGGTGACCCTGTGATGGGTGTGACGCCGGTCGAAGGTTTCTGGTGGAAGAGACAGATGAGGTTCTGTTGTTGGAAAGTTGGTCACCCTGCGGTAGACGGGACTCCGGTCAAAGGTGTCTGGTGGTGGAGCCAGCTGAGGTGCTGCTGTTGGAATCTTGGTGACCCCGTGGTAGACGGGACTACGGTCAAAGGTGTCTGGTGGTGGAGCCAGCTGAGGTGCTGCTGTTGGAATCTTGGTGACCCCGTGGTAGACGGGACGCCGGTCAAAGGTTTCTGGTGGTGGAGCCAGCTGAGGTTTAACTGTTTGAAACTTGGTCACCCTGCGGTAGACGGGACTCCGGTCAAAGGTTTCTGGTGGTGGAGCCAGCTGAGGTTTAACTGTTTGAAACTTGGTGACCCCATGGTAGATGTAACGCCGGTCAAAGGTTTCTGGTGGTGGAGCCAGCTGAGGTTTAACTGTTTGAAACTTGGTCACCCTGCGGTAGACGGGACTCCGGTCAAAGGTTTCTGGTGGTGGAGCCAGCTGAGGTTTAACTGTTTGAAACTTGGTGACCCCATGGTAGATGTAACGCCGGTCGAAGGTTTCTGGTGGTGGAGCCAGCTCAGGTGCTGCTGTTGGAATCTTGGTGACCCCGTGGTAGAAGGGACTACGGTCAAAGGTGTCTGGTGGTGGAGCCAGCTGAGGTTTAACTGTTTGAAACTTGGTGACCCCATGGTAGATGTAACGCCGGTCGAAGGTTTCTGGTGGTGGAGCCAGCTGAGGTGCTGCTGTTGGAAACTTGGTGACCTCGTGGTAGAAGGGACACCAATCAAAGGTGTTTTTCTGAGTTTTATATAGCACAAACTCAACCCGAAGGTATCGCAGCGCTTTACATGAGCACCAGTTTTGTTACGGACTTACACATTCATTTGTTAGGCACGAGGAGATTAAGGGATTTGCCCAGAATCGCAGGATGTTGAGCGTCTCTCCCGAGACTCGAACCCGGTTCCCCAGCTTCGAGGTCGACCGTTCTAACCATTAGGCCACATCCTCTCCCAGGTTTCTGGTGGTGGAGCCAGCTGAGGTGCTGCTGTTGGAAACTTGGGACCTGCATAGATGGGTTGAGGTAGAAGGTTTCTGGTGGTCCAGCCAGCCGATGTTTTACTGTTGGAAACTCATGGTTCCCCGACCTCTAAACGAGGGGGTAGCGCAGCGGGTATGGCAGGGCAGGAGGGGAGGATTTGACGGAGAACCACCAAAATCTAAATGATAGCTCTTGAATTCAGTCCTAGCTTTCTCGCTTTGTCAAACTGTGTGATTCCGGGCAATAGAATTTCCCAGTCATTTAGGTGAGGGTTAAAATGAGCGCAAATTGCATTTACATCGGTTTTAGCCCTAATTGAAAGGAGAAACTGAGCGCAAAATGCACTCACTCCAGGGTTAGCGCTGTGGGATTTGCAAGTGGAAAACTGAGCCCAATACAGTTAGCACATGCTACTTTCCATCTACGCTCGCATTGCTGCAAATCGTGGGCAAATATCAAATGAAGTATTTTTATGCACTTCACAGCGCTATGTCACTGTCATATAAGAATGTCATCACTTCACAGTGCTATAGTACTGTCATTGAGAAATGAATGTTTCACAGCGCTATGCTACTGCCTATAGGAATGTATATATACACTTTGCATTGATATGGTACTGTCATTTAAGAATGAATACGTTTCACAGTGCTATGCTACTGGCGCGTGGCAGTAGATACACAAGACCCAGTAATACCTCTGTTTCCTTCCCAGGTAGAGACGACATTCACCCACCTCTGAAGGCCAGAAGCTTCCAGCTCACCCAAGTAAGTGCCTCTCACAACCTACTGAAACTCTCGACGCCTTTGAAAAACCTTAAGTAGAGCCGGTGGTCTCAAAAGCCCAGTCCTCCATCTACTGTGGGGAGACAATTAGTGGCAGTGGGATGTCACAACATTTGCGCCAAACGTGTCATAGACCGGTTCACACATTTTAACACGACTGTGAACTGAAGTGATGAATCCCGCGCCTGGTGATGCAGTCATGGCATCACCACTGGTTGAAATGCTGCAGTAGAATGTATCATGTGACCTGGTCTGCCCCGGTCCTGCAGCCTTAGGGAGCCCCCTACAGGGGTGAGGGGGTATTGGGAGAGGGGAGGCTCGATTCCACTTCAACACCTCACCGGCTCTCTCCTTGTCCCCCGCAGTATGTCTCAGCACAAGGGCACCGTAATACTGGCCTACAGCGGCGGACTGGACACTTCCTGTATCCTGGTGTGGCTGAAGGAGCTCGGATATGACGTTGTTGCCTTCTTGGTAAGTGCATGGGTGGGGGTGAGAAGGGGGGGGACCTGCGGGCCACCTGGGTGCGACAGGGCAGCATTTGTGATTCTTGTCTGTGGGAGAAGGGCAGTTGTTGGGGAGACCCCCAATCCCATTTCTCTGAGGCTGATGGGGCCTCTGGGAGAGTCGATTAATGGAGTCAAGGTGATGGTTGCAGCGTGGGGAGGGGGTGGTCCCTTCAGGGTGAGCCTGATTGATGAAGAAATGAAAGGAAACTAGTTCAAGGAGGTACACAGCATAGGAGGTCGATTGAAAATAGTCTTTAATAGCCACTAACTGGCTCGAATTGGGACGAAAAAATAGGTCCGAGATCCCCCCAAAAAGTTGCCCACATTTGTAAACCACAAGTATTCCCAAAATATTGCTTAGTTAGTTTCAAGGAGCTAATTTTTCGAACAATGTGTCATAAATAAAGCGTTTTAAAGCTTGCTGGGCCAATTACATTTAGTATAACTGGACTACTCTGAAAATTGATTTTTTTCTTAAGACATTGACACTAAAACACTTATTACCTGGACTCTGTCACATAAATCAGAAATTATGTAAAAGGGCAGAGGGGGTTAGGTTACATTGGGAACTCTGGGACTAGAACCTATACTGACAAAATAGGGAAAGATCAGTTCTGACATTGGTTTACTCTTGAACATCCTGGAGGACAGAATCTGTAATGACAGAGAGGAAAAAGACATTTTCGAGACATGCTGCATTCATTCTGTGGGCTTTAAGCACGCCTACCGCTGTTCATTGGTTCTTTCCTGTGGCTTTCTAAATGCATTACTTCTGAGTGGAAACTAGTGCCCATTTGTCCCTACTTTTGGTGTGCCATTCCCTCCCATGGCCACTGGCCCTGCTATGTCTCATTTCACTTCTATCCATTTCAGTTATTTTCGTGCACAATTTTTTTAGATTGCCTTTGCTCATGTTCTCGCAAATGCACGCAGCTGTTGTTTGCAACGTTCTTGATTTCCCATCCTCCCACCATGTGCTGTCCCCTTCACACCACCACCACCTACACTGTCCTTGTTAGTCTTTGTTTTATTTTTGTGGTTGGGCTTCTTTTAGTAGCATATGACTTTTTGGGCTTCTTTTGAAGGGAGTTATGCTTTTTGTAATTATTTGAATTAAAGGCGGTCAGGGCAAAGCTGGACAGCAATACAGTGCCTGGGCCTAAAACAGCTGCACGGCCTTTGTGATGCGAAATGGCGGTGCCGGTAAGAAGATTCTTGCATGACTTTAGTGTAACCATAGTCGAGAGCCATGTGGTCTTTAAGTGCATCACTTGCACGTCTCCTCAGTCACTGCCTTATGAGCACCCTTGCTCCGGGCACCACCGATGCTGCAGAGTGTCACTTCTGTGTCTAGGCCGACTGATCTTCTGCTTCTATGTAATCTCTCTGGGCTCTTACTCGTAATGAGGGCACTTTTGGCCAGATCCACTATTCTTCCCTCTGAGGTGTATCAATTGAGTTCTGCAGAGTTGTAAACTGCAAGTGTATGTCTGTGTGTGCTTGGGTGTGTGTCTGTGTGTGAGTCCTTATCTGCTTAAGGTTGTCTCTGTGTGTGCTTGAGTGTGTGTGTGTGTGCTTGTGTGTGTGTGTGTGTGTGCTGATTAGCAACTGCTCCATCTTTAATGAAATGTATGGGGTCGACGTGCGGTCAGTGTGTTCTACACTGTGACTTTGCTCCGTATCTCCCACCAGCAGCTACAGTTCGTGTATGACATACAGCACTCTTGCTCTAATCAAGGAACGCTCTGTACTCCACACCACACATATCCACCTTGGCCCCCACATGACCGAATGAAAGCTGTGTTATTTTATTTGGGGATGCTAAAGATATGCGGACAGTGCTGTGGAACTCCAGCTTGGCAATGAAATGATCCCCTTCCCTCTACCATTGCCTTGTCTGTCCGGCTAACCCAGGCTGCTTGCTTGAGCCAGGGTCACTTCTTCTGCGCCTGGCTCCCCGGGTCAGAAGGCAGTGTTTCTCACCAAGCGCCACCCTTTTCCCTTCTGACTGCTCTGGAGTACAGATTATACTGGACTTGTTCACAGGAGGTCGACGCAAGGGGCTGCGGGTCAAAGACCAGCAGCTGGGGATGAGATTTATTCTCTGTTTCGGAATTTTTAAAGTTCTTCCAGAATGAGCTGTTTATTCTTTAACCCTACTCAAGAGGCCATGTTTTATTTCCTTAGCCATTTCGCAAGCTTTACGTAAGCTATTTGCAGATGGGTTGTTGAGTTGTATAAAATGCAAACCTTGCGGCAAACTGGACATTGGCCACCCGCCGGACCTGTGTTTTTCAGAGTCCTATGGTGCTATGCTTTGTTCAGGTGGGAATTTGTCGCCTTGCTTATTTTTTGCCCTATTGGCAAGTCACATGGTTGTGTTCCTCTAGAGCTAACACAGCAAAACAGCGGCCAGTCTCCTCGCTGCTTGGCTGTGGACTTTGAAGGGAGAGGAGAACAGAGCAGCAGTGGTGTATATACAATGTTCATCTTTAAAATGTCTCCCTCTTAAATATACCCCAGATTATAGCGTAGAGGTGCAAAACCTGACACTCTGCTCCCCATGGGGGTTTTCACAGGACCTCGCAGGGATCTTAAAATGCAATTTAAACAATGGAGCTGCACATGCAACATTAAAGTAGAAATAATTTTCAGTTTCACAATGAAACCTCCAAAATAATTGTCTTCTATGGGTTTTTTCTTTATCGATTCATTTGATTCAGTTGCCGACTTACATCTTTCACAAATAGTATTTTCACAGCCCAGCCAACACGGGTTTTGCACAAGGAAAATTACAAAATCAAGGCGTGATTCCTGGGGTGCATTGTTTTGTGTACAGACCCATTGCTAAAATACCTTGAAGGCACTCGAGTGGCTGTCTTATGAAAAATGCAACATGCTAACATTCACATTTTACGTACATGTGGCGACCTTATCCATTTTTTCAGTGGCGGTTTCTCCCCGAGGGCGTCGGGGCTCCGCCCCCGTTACTCATACGCTCATATTTTATTTAAAAAAAAAAATATTACTCATAGGCTCATATTTTATTTTATAAAAAAATATCCGTTAATAATTATTATTACCGTGACAGTGGCCGTTCGTTGTGGCGGCCGGCTGGAGGCATGTCACGTGACGGTCTCCTTGCATGCTCCCCCGTGCGGGCCCAAAGAAGCCTAAGTGTTTGCCGGGCTGATAACCTCACTGCCCTGAAGGCTGTGATGTCATCAGCTCGGCAAAGAACTAGCTTCAGGGCCCAGTCTCCACCCCCTGATGGCGTGGAGGTAAAGTTAGCCCCGGGCGTTTTAAGTCCAAGCCCGGTATCGCTAACCCTCCACGTCAATCAGAGAGTGGAGCCCTTTCCCAACTCATTACAGGGCGTGGTGGAACCCACCCTGTGACGAGTTGGGAAAGGGGTGTGGCAGGTGGGAAGCCGAGGATTCGAGTCTGCGCAGACTCGACCTCAGACTGCTTCCCGCGCGTGGTGGAACTTTCAGGAAAGAAGCCACTGCGTCACGGACACGGACTGCAGTCCCCCGAGACAGTCCATTGCTGCAGTGCACTGTTGTTGCTTGCCGGTGCCACCACAGCAGCACTGACTCGCCTGCAAGGGACTAAAGTGAACTCAGGAGTCACCAGCAGCCCAGGTAAGGCCCAGGCGAGCATTTTTAAAGTTTATGGTAGAGCGCCGTTGAGAGAGTGAGACAGCATTGCAATGGCTGGATGGCAGCAAAGGCAGGCATCGGGGTGGGATTTTGTAATATTCGAGAGATTGAAGGATGGCTGGCTGTGGAGACATTGATCATTCAGATAATATGCTTCCTACCAGCAAGAAACTTGTTGAGCCATGTTCTAATGCAGCTGCTTCTCTGACTGTTCCTGAATGTGCCATTTGCCTACAGACGTGTGTGAACCCAGTCAGTTTGCCATGTAAACATGTATTTTGCTACCTGTGTGTGAAGGGAGCTTCCTGGCTTGGAAAGCGATGCGCCCTGTGCCGCCAAGAGATTCCTGAGGACTTCCTTGACAAACCAACCTTATTGTCTCAAGAGGAATTGAAAGCAGCAAGTAGAGGGAATGGAGAGCAAGCATGGTATTATGAGGGCAGGAATGGATGGTCGCAGTATGACGAGCGCACAAGCCGAGAGCTAGAAGATGCCTTTACTAAAGGCAAAAAGAACACAGAAATGTTGATTGTTGGGTTTTTGTACATAGCAGATCTAGAAAGCATGGTACAGTTCCGGCGCGATGAGCAGGGCAGGCGGCGCAAAATCAAGAGGGACATCACGGACATTCCAAAAAGGGCATTGCTGGTCTCCGGTTAGATTGTGCGCCTACATCTCTCAGCTTATCTAGAGGAAGTTCGGCTGATGGAGCAGATATTAATGTTGCACAGGGAGCTGGATCAGTTCAACCACCAAATCCTGCATTCACCACTGGACCCCTTACCTCCCTCAGTGATCAGCCTACAAGCCTGTTGATGCAATCTGTAGATACTAGCACTTCCATAGAGACTTCTTTTGCCCTCTTGCAAATAAATGCAGAGGGGCCTATCGACTGGAATCATAGGCTAGAAGGTGAAGAGGACAGAATTGAGTCTTCTGGCAGGGTGGCGTCCCCAGATGTTTCTGTGGAAGAAATTGAATCTGATACTAGCAGTGATAGTGAGGATAGATCTGCTGGCCCCCAGATTCACTTGTCATCAGTGCAACAGAGACTGTTAAATTTAAATGCAGGCCACAATGTGCAAGATAGAAGTGGCACTGACAGTGGGCATCCAAGGGCTAACATGGCCTCTAGAAGGCCAGATGGAGAGTGAACAGTGACTGATGCCTAATTGCCCTGCCTACAGAAGACTGTCTTGTGAAATGCTTACAGTCATTAGCATCGCACATGTAACTATCTGTGTTTGGATGGAAATTTGCTCTGTGCCTTAAGTTGTTCCCCCCTTTTCAGCTAGGAAGCTGTCTTAATGTAGGAATCTGTAGGTAGCTTATTCAAGGAGTCTTCATTTTATTAATATTTTCACCCATCTCGCATCTTATCTTATTACATTTTGTCAGTGTATCCCAGCATGCGTCTTGGAACACCCTCATTATCTGACTGCGTGTTTATTAAGTAAGTTTACAAACACTAAAAACAAAATGGAACCATGCAGAAAGTAGGTCATGGGTAAGTGATAAAATTAATGTGCACCATAGTTTTGTGTTTGAGTAACGGAGTGTTTCATGGGTAAACTGTAACCATTCTTCAGTTTTCGTTTGCAGCAGAGAAAGCTAAACGTTGAAATGGAAAAGGCTTCCTGTTTTGATGCTGCTGATCTTTATAAACTCTGTTCATGATCTGGAATTTCTCAAAGGCTTTTGAATTCTTGATCCTTGCCATTTTATTTGTGGTGTCTCCTTTATGAGTTGTGTTTTGTTACGAAATTTATAATTTAATAAAGACGTAGTTTTGGTAGAGCGGCGGTGGGGAAGCAGACTCGAGTCTCGCCAGGGTGGGTACGTTTTTGTGAGTGGACTGCTGCACTCATCTGGGTTTGAGTTCAAAGTCACACATAAGACTCCCGTAAGGTTCTGAATCACGCCTTTATTTAATGAGGTTGACATAACGAGGTCTATTGAGTTCGGCAATAGAAACATCTAATATTTTTATTTGTTTCAGGAGTTTTCATGCGCTGCCCTTTACTTTATGGCTGCTTCGCAGCACAGGCATACATATAAGAGCGCCGAGTGAAATGTTTGAAAAGTTTGAGGGTAGTTACAATGACACATTTATTCCTACTCCTAAAGCTAGTGGGTGCCAATATCACTGGGTGCCTTCCGGTAGGCGCCATGTTTTACTAGGCCTCATGAGGCCATGCACTTGCCCGCTCAGCATCCAGTGGGTTTGTCACACAAGTGCTGTGGCAGTGCTTAGCCCTGCTTCAGCCTGCCTGAGTGAGCTCTGTTGTAATAGAAGATCGGGGCTTAGTGCACTACTGTGTGGTGTGCCGGATTTAAAGCACTCCAATGTAATGATTAGTTGGGGAATTTGGAACACACACGTATTGTGCTCATATGCTAATTGGCGCATTCTACATACTGTAATATGATATCACGAGTGTACTATATCTATAGCAGTGTTAGTTTCACTGATTCTTATTCTGTGGTTTGTGGGTATTATAGTACTGTGTTCACATACCTCTCGTTGACTGTGTTTATTCCCTGGTTTCCGCATTTTGTGCTGTTTTCCTGCGCTTGTCAAACTCTGCTTTGCGAGTTTTACCCATATTGTCCTCAGGCTGTTATTCTCAGAATTGCCACATTATGGTGTTGGATCCCATGTTATATTGGACACGTGGCAGTGTTTATTGGAGTGGCGTGGTCCTCTGCTTAATAATTGGAGTGCACACATTATAGTACCATGTTCATGTGGTCAGTCTCTAGACCGCATATATTACAGCTCCAGGGCCTCTGGAAATTGGAATAATGCAGCCGAGAAGAACCAAATTATGTGGAAGGGTTGACTAATTTATGCGGCATGAAAAAAAGCCAACTATGCAGCAGAGGAGGAATTATGTGGCACGTGCAGCAAGTCAATGAGTATGTGACCATGCTGCTGCTGAAGAATCTTGCAATTCCACTGGCCCTTATTATAGCATTACAATCTTGTGTTTATTATACCACAGAGTGTGTAGACAGTTGGCTTATGTTCCTAAACTATTCTCTTTAACTTGTACTCATTATAGTGCCGTTTTCTTGTGGGAAGTCGCCTGTTGGCACCTTAAAGCAATGTCTACCTCTGTCTTTCCTCTGAGTTGTGTACACTGTAGTCCTGCTTTCTTTGTGTGAAGCTGTGTACTGTGCACCTCACAGGAATAATATCCTGTTGCTTCCCTTTGAGGTGTGCACATTCTTGTGTTATTTTCCTGTGGTAACGTCCTGTGATGCGCACTGTGATTTTCTCATAGTAGTATATCAGTTTTGCCTATTGTACTGCTGTGTTCCCATGAATTGTGCAAATTGTGGGACTGTTTTCCAGTGGAAAAGAGATGTGGTGTGATATTCTATGTGGAAAAAGTAGACATTTGACTCTGTTGGGCCATCTTGCATGCCACTTTATCTCACGTAGGCACTGGCTCAGTAGACAGATCCAACCTATTTATGCAACATTATTAAAATTAATTGTGATTTATTGCAATTTGGAATGGTTCATTCATGAGGCCTTGGAACTGACAATAGTTTGAGGGGAGGCAGTGGCCTCTTTCTGTTTAGCACAGTGGCTTCCGAGAATCTTGAAAATGCACCATTTGGCCACTCATTTTTCAAAATTTTCTCGGGGGAGAACCCCCCGAACCCTCCTTAGGCCGTTCGTGCTCGCTCGCTACGCTCGCTCGCCGTGGTGTGCTCCACCACTAATTTTACGCCCCACTACTTTCAGATGTCACCAGCCGCCACTGCATTTTTTAGGTCTCACCTAGCGACACAGCGCATGTGCTGCTCGCCTTGGCGAGATCTATTGTCGTGGGTTTTGCTTCCGAAGGGGGACAGGAGATACGCACGGCCGGACAGGCGATGTGCACGTGTACGGCTCCCGTCGTTTTAGCATAACGCGCGCATGGCGCGCTTTCACTTTCCTGCCGGCCCATCTGGACAGCCCGACGCCATCTTTGTTTTCTTTAATGAGCGCGCGCGCGCTCGCTTCTGATAACGCAGCTTTTACATCCAAAACGCTGCATGCTACCCTTCGCCTGTGTCCGGCATGCGTGCCAATCTGCTTTTATGGGGAGTTCTGGTGATTAAACGGCAGGGTGCCAATCTGCTTTTATGGGGAGTTCTGGTGATTAAACGGCAGGGTGCCAATCTGCTTTTATGGGGAGTTCTGGTGATTAAAGCGGGCCTCCGCCGGACAGCTGCGGCGCTGCCACACTGCACACCACTCCCCTGGCACATCCATCATCCTGACACGGCACACATGGCAGGCTGCACCCGGCCTCGCTGCTTCCACCGCGCGCTCAACTTTTAATGGCCAGGCTGGGGCGGCAGAGTCCATTAAAACCCCTCTTCCTCGACGCTGCATTAACAGACTCGTTCACAGCTTTACAGCCTGGGGTATGTGTGTGAGCAGCACTGCCAAGTATCCCTGCAAACGGCTGGAGCTAGCAAGCTTGTACGGGGAGGAACATGACATTCACCAAAGGCGGGTTTAAGAAAGTGATTTTTGCCTCAGATAAACACCCATTACAGCGCGTGTGACGCCATTTGAAACCTTCCTGTAGATATGAGTGCTGGCACAACTTAACATCTGTGTCATACTAGCAGAATGAAAAACTCCGCTGCTTCAGCCGTGTGCGCAGATAGTTCAACAGTGTGTGCATAAAATAAGTCAGTAAGTATCTACACAGCGCCAAGACACTGCCTAAGAGTGAACGTTGCGCTAAATAAATATCCCAAATAAATAATTTACCAATAATATTTCTTTTAAGTTACTAGTGCAAAGAAGCTGTATTGCCTCCATGATTATTAGGTGCAGTGATTAGCCCAGCTTAGTGGCACTAAGGAAGGATAAAGAAGGATGAAAGTCCCTATCTTTAAGGTTGCAAGCTGAGCTCTGCAGTATGCGCATTAACCCACTGACATACTTTACAAGCTTCAAAAGGAATTCAATTTCAGGCAGCCCACACAGTGTTCCAGCCCCTAAGCGTCAGAGTGCATACTTAGCTCTCCCGTATGGTATATGCATTAACCGACTTATCGGCATGAGAAGGATGAAAGGCGGCAGCTGACGATCATGCAACTCCTTGCCACTTCCTACCAGCATACACACCAGGAACACAGGCAGAGAGAACGAGAGAGAAAGAGAGAGATATCAGCAGTGAACGCTCACTCGCCCAGCTATGTGAACGACCAGTGCGTCACCACGCACACTTCAATAGTCTCAAAATAAACCACAGAAATCGGTCTGTTTGTCAGACTGTTTTAAGCTTTGTGACCTGTCCAGTCAAGCGAGTCCAAACCGTAGAAGTCTGACTTCAGGGCAGTGCTTACCTCGGGAGAAAGAAAAGGCAATGGCGAATTATTTACAGGCTCACTGAGTATTTAACTTCACCCCGCGCCATGACAGGCAGTCACGTGATGGTTATTTGAATACTAAAGAGATGACAAGAAGTGGAAGGGGATGGTGGGGCGCGTGATACTGATGGTAAGATGTTTATTTCCTTTTACTGAGTAGGGCTGGAGCAGCCCTATGCCTCGTTATAGGCCCTCAGTCAGCCAAGCATGAAAACCAGGCAGGGCTCTCGTTCGTTATTGGCTGGGCACGAGCAGGCAGCGTCCCTGAGATCAGTGCGTTCTGTGGCATAAGAGAGAGGAGAACTCTGGGCTTCAATGCTCTTTCTGGAGAGATCTGTAAGTTGCCTAATCACAGCTTTGACTAATCACAAAACCAAATAGAAAGCTATTGTGCATGCTGCGAAGCACAGCTTGTAGCAGGCGCTACACAGATGTGCATTTTATGCAGGTAGCTCGGAGGGTTACAGCCTATGTTGCAGAAACACTACTGTGATACAAGTTCTGCAAGTAGTGCCTTAGCCCACTAAGCTATTAAGGGCACAGGGTTTTGACAGAAGGTGACAGTGAAGGAGAAAGCGGAAGAAGCAAGCAACAGAGTAACTTGAACAGACTGTGCCTACTGCAATCGGTGTCTAGTGTCGGAGAGAGGACTTCTTGTCTGGCACTCTGTCTCCACTTAAGCGTCGGTAACTCCTTCATTCTAAGTCCTATAGGCAGTGCTGAAGCTGTGTTTCTGTTCCCAATGGTAATTCCCCATTCTCATTCCCCTAGGCAGTGCTGCAGCTGCATCTCTGTTCCCACTGATAATTCTTCATTCTTAGTCCTCTGGCCAGTGCTGCTAGCTAGTTCTCTGGTCCCAGTGGTAATTCCTCGTTCTTACTCCTCTAGACAGTGCTGCAGCTGCTTCTCTGGTCCCATTGGTAGTTCCTCATTCTAAGTCCTCTAGGCAGTGCTGTAGCTGTATATCTGTTTATACATCCACTACAGTCCAAACCAAAACACATAGATAAAAGACAGTGTCATTTACAACGCCAATAGCTCTAACTCTGACAAATGCGAGACCTATTGCATTGCAAATGCTTGTTAGACCAGTTTCTTTTTAATGGTGATTATAACTTGCAAGTAACTTTATACTATAAAATATCATGAGCGAAGGCAATGCCTTTTCATTTTGCTCATGCATAGGAATTTTTGCTTTTTAATATTGCCAAGAAGTGTTTTAGGTCTTTGTTTTTCCCCGTCTGTTGACATAAAACTGCAGCGTCACGGCTGCCGCACTTCTCCGCACAAGAAGTGTGCACATGGCTGGAACAAACACGTGTGCCTGAACACTCCTGCTTTCACTGCTGAGCGCCCCATGCAATCCAGCAGCCACCATCGGCTGACACCCAGCAGCTGGCTGACACCCAGCAGCTGGCTGACACCCAGCAGCTGGCTGACACCCAGCAGCTGGCTGACACCCAGCAGCTGGCTGACACCCAGCAGCTGGCTGACACCCAGCAGCTGGCTGACACCCAGCAGCTGGCTGACACCCAGCAGCTGGCTTCCATTGCACTCAGTCCGTGCTTCCTCCAGGGTTCTTTTTATTTTATTCTACGGGCGCATATGCACTATTCTTTACCTGTTCTATATTTTGTTTTACATTTTTAGGGTATAACCCTAATTGCACCGTATGTGATGGCTGTGTGGTCAGAACGTCACGTCCTCTGACCTCACTATGGGACTCATTATGATGGCGGGCGGACATCAGTCCGCCCGCCATCATAGCGGTGATGGGACGGCCCGCCAGACGTGCGGCGGTCCCACCAGCCCAATTAGGATGCGCCCGCCAGTATGGCGGGCGGATCCTGGCCTTTTAACATTGCGGGCGGTGCTGCTGGCTGCAGCACCGTTCGCAATGCCAAAATGCCACGATGTGTATTCCCATGCACAACGTGGCAGGCACCACGTGGTGCCTGCCACCTTGTGCATGGGAATGTAGGGGGGTACCATGGGTACCCCCCCCAGTGCAACTACACCCTCCCCCCCACACTGAGGGGGCCTGCAACGGGCCCCCAAATCCAATACACGCCAGCCTTTCCATGGCGGCAGCGCCGCCATGGAAAGGCCTCTTCCAGGGCACATCATAATATGGCGGACGGGGCCTGCTAGGCACCGCCACCATATAAGTGGCCCTTTTCCGTCCGCCAGGCAATCGGTTTGATTGCCTCCGGCGGAAAAGGGGCGGACGGACTTTGCGTCCGCCGCAATACCCACCGCCATCATAATTTGGTGGTGGGTAAAATGCTCAGTGATGGCGGAAGGACCGCCACCGCCGACCCGGCGGTGGCGGTCCTTCCACCATCATAATGAGCCCCTATGGGCGGATGTAAACCCCGCCCAGCCCTCTGCCTCCAGAGATGCATGCATAATGTCCCGTCTGCTGGTGAGCTGTTGGCTGTTACCTGTCAACCAGCATAAAGTATTTCAAGCCCACGGAACCGTATATGGATCTCTAGCAGGCGTGAGCTGTTCAGTTTTCTCCGGACTTCGACCTCCCGAGCTTAACAAAGTGAAAATAAATATTTGACCAATTTCCTAAATAAAAACCAATATCTTTGCTGGTTGGCAAAGTAATCTTTGGGTCCTACATTTTCTGACCCATGTGGTGCTGTGCCTGTTAGTGTTGCTGGTGCAGCAGAGCGGGCAGCAAAAGAGAGATGGAGGGGGCGCTGGTCCTGGTGGTGACTTGTCGATCGCACGATCACTCATCGGCTGCTATAAATCCGTTCAGCGTCCGGCCTGCGCGCCAGCTTTAACTTTCTTGGTCTCCGTTCCCCTCGCTTCTGTGTGCCTCGTCATCCATCTGCTTTAATCATCTCTTCTTTCTCCCGCCCTCTTTTTACGCGTCCCACGCTCCTCTTCTATTCTTTCTTTTCTTCTTACACTCACTCTCTTATCACTCGCCCACCTCTCGTCGGCCCTTCTCTCCTTCCCGCGTTGTGTTTCTCTCTTGCTCTCCCCATCTCTCTCTTTCCTTTCTCGTCCTGTCTCTTATTTTCCTCTGCTCCCTCTCTCTAATTCCTATCCCTCAAACCCACGCTCTCCTCCTCTTCTTGGGGTGTCTTCTGCGTACACAGAAGCTCCCTCTTAAGTGTCCGTGGTCTGCTCTCTCGCTCTCTCGCTCTTTCTCTCTTTCTCTCACACTCCTGCTGCTCCTCTGTCTGGAGTTCATTCACCACTTTGTGCACAAACTTCCTATCCCTCTCTTCCTTCCTTTCTATCTATTCTGTGCAGCTCTCACCCCTATCTGTTCGCCATGCCACATAATTCCACTACACAAATACACTACACATAACACAATTCCTCCCCAAACAATTCCACAACTAACGATTCCAATTCAACCCACATGATTCCACTCCAATGCACATAGATCCACTCCAAACCAAAACACATGGGGAAAAGACATTGTCATTTACAACGCCTCAAATGTGAGACCGATTGCATTGCAAATGCTTGTTACAGTCTGGCCAGGACCCGAACTCGCGGCCTATTCCAGAACATCGCACAAAAGGTCTCCGTGGAATGTGTGCGGTGACACAAAGACACAGGAAAAGCTGTGGGAAAGTACATGTCCAGCTACTGAACATTCGTTCTGTGGCGAGCTTAAAAAATCCCAGCGTTTGCACATTCTGGCCTGGATTCTAAACACGGCTGATCTGAAGGCATTCACAAAAGGGCCCATTGAGGGAACAAAATGAAAACACAAAATACGTCCAGCAATGAACTTCAAATCGTCCTGGTGGGTGCTGTGTTACTTAACCCTATTCCACATTCTGCGTAACACGCAGCTGATGGCACATATTCACCCGTGGGTATCTTGGCACTGAGTAACATATGTTTACTGTTACCCACTTCAATGGCAGTGAAGTCTAGTCAATGAGGGGGGCCGTTTGCCTGATTTCTAAGGTACTAGTACTGTTACTAGTACCTTGGGGGTGGGGGGCGTTTGCCTGATTTCTAAGGTACTAGTACTGTTACTAGTACTGTTACTAGTACCTTGGGGGGCGGTGGGGGCCGTTTGCCTGATTTCTAAGGTACTAGTACTGTTACTAGTACTGTTACTAGTACCTTGGGCGGTGAGGGGGGGCGAGATCCCTCTCTTGTGACGTCCACACTATGCAAGATCTTCCCACCTTTATTCAAAATGCCAAGAACCAAAGGCCCTTTCAAACTTCTGGAAGACACAGCTCTCCCCCTAAACCTGTCTCCTTGACTACTGCATATCTCCACCCAGACTCTGCCACCCCGGGCTGCCCCCTGGCAGGAGGCAAGCATGTAAACCCCTTCACATGACATCACATTTCAAATGTGCTTCCGTGGGCCATGTCCAGCTGGTCCCAGCCTCCTCTGGCCCAACAGCAGGGCCTCTTGAGGGCTGCATTGTCTGTCAGAATGTCAAAGGCAAAAATAGTGCCAATGCCCCTAGGTCTGGCTTCAGTGTGCTACACCCTGCACTCACATTGGCATTCAACCCATACTACACTCATTTAGGCACACTGCTCACCATACACACACCCAGATACAGGCACACTTCTCACCATACACACACACACTGATCACCGTACACACACACACAGATACAGGCACACTGCTCACCATACACACACACACACACACCACTTGCTACACTCAGACACAGTCCTCCCCCTGTGCTCAGTCTTCTCACCCTGCACTCAATCACAACCCTGATCTTGCACTCAGTCACAGCCCTCCCCCTGTGCTCAGACATTTACAACCTTCACCCTGCACTCACACAGTCACAGCCCTCACACTGCGGTCAGACATTTACAGCCTTGAACCTCCACTCGCACAGTCACCCTGCACTCACACAGTCACCCTGCACTCACACAGTCACAGCCCTCACCCTGCACTCTCACAGTCACCCTGCACTCACACAGTCACAGCCCTCACCCTGCACTCTCACAATCGCAGCCCTCACCCTGCACTCACACAGTCACAGCCCTCACCCTGCACTCTCACAGTCACAGCCCTCACCCTGCACTCTCACAGTCACAGCCCTCACCCTGCACTCTCACAGTCACAGCCCTCACCCTGCACTCTCACAGTCACAGCCCTCACCCTGCACTCTCACAGTCACAGCCCTCACCCTGCACTCTCACAGTCACAGCCCTCACCCTGCACTCTCAGTCACAGCCCTCACCCTGCACTCTCAGTCACAGCCCTCACCCTGCACTCACACAGTCACAGCCCTCACTCTACACCTCATCCTCCACTCACAAACCCTTACCCTGGGCTTACACAGTCCTCTCACCCTGCACTCAGTCACAGCCCTCACCCTGCGCTCACCCAGTCCTCCCATCCTACACTCAGCCACAACCCTCATCCTGCACTCTCAGTCACAGCCCTCACCCTGCGCTCACACAGTCACAGCTCTAAACCTACACTCAGTCCCAGCCCTCACCCTGCACTGAGTCGCACTCCTCACCCTGCACTCACAAAGTGCAGGGTGAGGGCTGGGACTGAGTGTAGGATGAGAGAGGTGACTAAGTCACACTCCTCACCCTGCACTCAGCCACAACCCTCATCCTGCACTCTCAGTCACAGCCCTCACCATACGCTCATACATCCACAACCCTCATCCTGCACTCACACAGTCACAGCCCTCACCCTGCGCTCACACAGTCACAGCTCTAAACCTACACTCAGTCCCAGCCCTCACCCTGCACTCAGTCGCACTCCTCACCCTGCACTCACAAAGTGCAGGGTGAGGGCTGGGACTGAGTGTAGGATGAGAGAGGTGACTAAGTCACACTCCTCACCCTGCACTCAGTCACAGCCCTCATCCTACACTCAGTCACAACCCTCATCCTCCACTCACAGCCCTCGCCCTGCATTCACAATCACACTCACCCTGCATTCACATAGTCATAGCCCTCATCTTACACTGTCACATCCCTCATCCTCCACTCAGTCATCACCCTGCCCTCACACAGTCACAACCCTCACTCTATACTCAGTCACAACCTTTACCCGCCACTCACGTCCCTCATCCTACACTCACATAGTCACAGCCCTCACCCTGCATTCAGTCCCAGCCCTCACCCTGCATTCAGTCCCAGCCCTCACCCTGCACTCAGTCCCAGCCCTCACCCTGCACTCAGTCCCAGCCCTCACCCTGCACTCAGTCCCAGCCCTCACCCTGCACTCAGTCCCAGCCCTCACCCTGCACTCAGTCACACTCCTCACCCTGCACTGAGTCACATCCCTCATCCTCCACTCATAGTCGTCACCCTGCCCTCACACAGTCACAGCCCTCACTCTATACTCACAATCACAACCCTCATCCTCCACTCACAGTCCTCACCCTGCAGCTCTTAATGTAGCCATCAGATACAAAAATGTCAGTCAGTCAAGAATTCTTTATTTCGGCCATTAAGACCATAAAAGCACAGATTAAAAAAGTACAGCACAATTCATTCATTTGATTTACCTAATAACAATTCCATTGCTCGCCATACCAATATCTTGATAAAGTGCACTTCAATATCATTTTACAGCAATTCCATTAAGAAAGTTTACAAAAAATAAATAAAAACAAGATACAATCTTACGCCATTAAAATATTAAAAAGGCAACTTAAAAAGAGCCAAGCTCAATGGTAAAATGGGATGATCAAATCAAGCAGGGTCTTGCTTTAAAATTGCTCGACGGACACACCACATGGAAAGTAAAAAACGTGAGACTGAGTATACAATCGGCATGCTAGTGTCGTATTTTAGTATCGTAAATGCCTGCATGCAGTGTTTAGTTCCTAAGTTTCTGCATAACTGCAAAAGCCATCGGTGTCTCGCCTTCTTGTACCCTTGGCAGAATAGTACGTGATGATCTGTCTCGGGTGCAGTATTACATGCCGGACATTCCATAATTGATGTACCCCCCCCCCAATTGTTTGTGAAGACACGTAATGGGAGTACCCCGTACCTAAATTGTAAATAAAGCTTTTTTGTAAGGGCCGGCTGGATATCATCAAGGATGGGCTCTAACCTATATTGGCTTTTTATCTCTAAAAACATTGCAGTCAGTACACCAGGCGCAGGCCTACCCTGCATTCGGGAAAGTTTATACTCCCTATAACTCTCTATCAGAGCCTTCCTAGATGTTATCGAACAGTTTTCTTCAGGGTTAGCCCACAGATCACCCATTCCCATTGCTGCTAAAGTGTTTTTGATAAAGACCAACCATGGGAATTTGCTCGCTCCCCGTAGGCTCAGCACCTCCTTTAGCTCTTCTCTGAATGCCGCCAATTCTGGGGTGCTTCATAGGCGACGCCAGAATAGAAGGGGTCTGAGAGCAACCTCCTCTGCAATTGGTCTAACCCCAAGGTCCATACGGAGTGGTGTAAGCGGAGTGCTTATGGGAAGACCCAGTAGTTGTCTAGCAAAGGAATTCTCTATTTTGGCTAGAGAGTCCGGTGGCCGGTAGCTCCAGATTTTTGCCCCATACAGGGCCGCGCCTCTAGCTTGGGCTTTGTAGATTTCCACCACCGTTCTAACCGTTTTGTAGGTACAATTCCTAAGTACTTTAGCTAGTCCCCCTGTTGTCTGTGCCAGCTTTAAACTTGCCTTCTTGATTTGTACACCCATGTCCATTTTTTCGGTTAATGTAATTCCCAAATATTCAAAAACGGTCACTCTCTCTAATGCTTTCCCATCTAGACAGGGATTTGATCGAGTACTGTTACCTGCATTGAATACCATATATTTGGTTTTCTGCAAATTGATCTCTAACCCCCTGTTTTTGCAAAAGAGGTAAAAAGTGTCTAGGACCCTCTGGATTCCCATAGGAGACTTTGATAGCAGGAGGGTATCATCGGCGAACATCAAGGCTGGTACCTTGTGGTTCGCCAGCTTAGGGGCGTCTATATCCCTCCCCGCAATCAAAGCCTCCACTAAGCCATTAATAAAAAGTCAAAAGAGGCTCGGGGCCAACACGCAGCCTTGGCGTACACCTCTGTCTATAGGTATGGGATCAGTGAGCTCACCATTTTTACCATGTCTAATTTGGGCAAAGTTACGTTCATGGAGACGTTTCAACTGATAACACAAGTACGGTGGGGCCCCCAGTTTTAATAGAATATCCCACAATTTGTCCCTGGGCACCAAATCAAAGGCTGATTTTAGGTCCACAAAGATCAAATAGAGGCTGCCACCCTCCATGTGCACTGTCTTCCAGTGCAATAGTTGTAACCTAAAGATTTGATCTAATGTGGACATCCTTTCTCTAAAACCAGCTTGATCAGGGCTGAGAATAGTATGTTCCTCCATCCAACTCTGTAATCGGCCCAGCAGCACTCGGGCATATATCTTCTGGCTGACATCTATGAGGCTGATGGGACGATAGTTGGCAGGGAGGAGTGGTGAGCCTTTTTTGTAGATCGGTATAATTTCTGCCCCCACCCAGGTGGAAGGAATCGGCATTCCCTGCAGGATGGCATTGAATAGGGTCCACGTGTAAGGAGCCCAAATAATGGGTTCATTTCGAAAGGGGTCACCAGGGATCTTATCTAGCCCTGGGGCCTTAGATGGAGCTACCCTGCTCAAGGCATCTGTTATCTCCTTTAAAGAAATTGCAGGAGCATCAGAGCACGTTAACTGGGGGAAGGAACACTCATTTCTAGCCGGTTCTCCATCACCCTCTTCCCTAATATTTAGGGACTCAAAATGGGCTCTCCATACTTCTGCCCCTATATTGGGTTCCATTGCCCTTTTGCCCTCTGGACAGCCTGTATTTACTAGGTTCCAGAAAGTCCTCATATCATGAGTTCTTAGCGCACTTCTCAGCCTATCCCACCTGTCCCCTTCCCAACTTCTTTTTGCCAATTTAATGATGCTTTTATAGGCTGCCCTTTTATCTTTTATTTCTGGCCTATCATTAGATTTAATAACAAGAATAAGATTTTGCTTTGCCTTACGGCAATCATCATTGTACCAGGGATGCTCTAAGGGCCCATTTTCTCTTCTTCTTTTGTTAGGGAAAAAAATATTAGCCAAGGCAGTTATTAAGCCTTGGTGGTTATCGGTGATTTCGGGGGGGACGCTAGTAAGATCATCCATTCCGCTGAATTGATTTGCGGCCCTGAGAAATGGGATTGCTGTTTGATAGAGGGAGGCTAACTTTTCCTGTGATTGACGAATATCCCCCCATTTGACTCTCCTCCTACAATTAGTCAAAGTTAACCCAGTAGCGGTTACAGATTTAGCTTCAAGTGCACTCTTTGGACATGGTGGAAGCATCTCTAAAATCAGGGCGTTATGATCACTGTCGTGCCGAGACACGATCTTGAAATCTATTACCCTATACCAGGATTTTGTGTCCACCAAGATGTAGTCTAAAATTGAGGCACTCCCCAATCTGTTAAAAGTATAGTGTGCTGGAGAATCAGATTTTGTGCGCCCATTGCACGCCCTGAGTGAGTGCTTCAATGTAAGAGTGTTCATCTGGAGTACTAGTGGTGTCCAAGCCCGCGTTGGCGGGATATTGGGCTCAGGAATGGCCCAGTGCAGGTCCTCATCACTGGGGTTACCAGCATTCAGGCCATTCAGGGGTTCGTACTGGCAATTGAAATCGCCACCAAGTATCACCAGGGTATTATCAGGAATAGTGGACAGAAAGGTTGTCAATTGGTCAAGAGTTGTTGACTCTTTGCCATCGCCCACTGGTCGAGAATAAACATTAATCAAAGCCATTCTAATCTTTTCAGGAAAACTCAAGAGAATACAAAGAATATCACTAGAGGATGTCTCTAGCCGTTTTGCTGTGCACCCCAAATGCACAGCAACCCAGGTACAGAGTCCCCCTGTAGGCCTACCCCTTCCCCCAAATGTAGCTGCAACGCTAAAGGACGCATAGCCTACTCTGTGTGTCCACCCTGGCCCAATTTTCCTGAAACGTGCATATCTCATTATGCTCAATGAACGTCCCCCACTCCGGATCATCCAGTTTGGAGGTGAGGCCTGCAACGTTCCATGATATTACCTGAAGCTTGGGCGTGCTGTTGTTTAACTGAGGGGGGCACTAGGTTCATTCAACAGTGGCCATATATCATTACCAGTTTCAGAGTGTTCGGTTATAGAAGTTGGAGGTTCCATAGTCGCCCTCTGGAGGCCATTAAATACCTGCGTGGGTCTGGGAGATAAGCCAAGTGTGGTTCTGTTGCTGGGGACCCCTTGTGCCCAAATGCTTTGTGCACCGCCCACTCCATCAGCCCCCTCAATATACTGACCACATTCCTGTCTGAGACACAAGGGACTCTGAGAAAGGCTCGCCCCGTTCTGTAGAACCCCCCCGGGGCTCCCTATGCAACTTGTGTTCCAGTATCGTAGAATGTGCCAGTTTGAGTCAATCTACTGTCTCTAAGGACGTAAATCTATTTGTTAGTGGTAAATTAAAAAATAGTGGGCTTGGTCGATCCTGTCCCAGAGGGGTCCTTTGCTTAGTCTGCTGCCAGATCCCAGCCCTGTGGGCATTCTGCATTCTATTTTCTAGCATAAGCCCTTGGGGGTAGAAATACCCCAATGGGAAGGGCCTTATACCCTCCTCCTGTCTTTGTTGATTGCGGTCTAGGAGAGCTCTTACAACTCGGGGTTTCTAAAATTAATCACAATACTATCCCCGGGTACATCTTTCCGCCTCTGGCCCACCCAGCCCACCCTTCTTGTGAACAAAATTTCACCTGCATCTTTATAGGAGAATTGCAACTGCTTCGCAAGCCAAAAAATGCATTTGTTTTTTAATTCTGAATGTGATTCCCTATGTCCCAAATTCAATTCCCGTACTCCGGTTAAGATCATAACATAAGGGGTGGAGTCCGGGGGGAGATTGATACAGGGCAGGGTTGTTCTTGCATCCGATGTTTCTGATTGTGCAGAATGACCCTCATCAGTCCTAGAACTTGTCCCTAATCGGGGCACATAAGCTCCCACTAGTGGCATTACTGGGCCGGATCAATGTTGATTACCAACCTCCAACCCCTGTCTGGGCACCCGACACTGTATACTATCCTTATCTGTTGGCTTATTAGAGATAGTTACATTTCTGTCTGCATCCCCCTGGTTATTATGGTTTAATGGAGTGGGGCCCAAGTTACTTATAGGAGTATGATCCACCCTATGATGGGAAGGGGGGACTGGCAATACCTGTTTGTGTAGGGACTCGACCACCTTGTGATTTACTTCAGCCCTAACCGCCCAGGTCTCCACCATAGTTGTGAGCTTGTCTACCCGGGTAATCGGAGGGTTGAGTTCGTCCTTAACAATATCCCTTATTTGGATCTGAAGTTCCATCATCAAATTTGTAATCCAGGTTGGCTGTTTTATGCCTGCAACTGGACAGTCACCCAGCCCTCCCTTCCCAAAGTCACCATTCGCTGTGAGATCCGTAGCACGCTTCTTCCGTTTGGTCCCAGCTCTTACGGCTGATTTAGTTTTCCCTTTTTTAACTGGACCAGTGGGAGAGTCCTCCATGATCATGTCCGAGTTGGGTATTTCATGAACCAAAGCACATGTCCTTGGCTGTGACTTTGGGGAATCAGAAGCCACAATTGGCGGTGTAAGTTGCATATCACGATTAGTCAGAGTAAAGGCTAGGTCCGGGGTTAGCGATAAACGCCTTTCAGTCAGTTCAGTTTCTGTTGACACCACCCCTATGGCTCTCTGAAGCATTTTGTCAATAGAGGTAGGTTGATGGGGTGTTGGAGAGTGTATGACTAAAGTTTGTTTTTTCCCTAGACAGGCGCGCTTCCCCATAGTTACTGTCACACGTTGAAATGCCCAAACTCCACTTCCCGCCCGGGCACTGGCTCCAATTGACGTTGACGTTAAAGGAACCAATACAAAATTTTGATGGATTGGCAAATCAGGGATTACATGTAGCTGGAGTCACTCACCAAAAGGGTAGTAGAGGCAACTGCTAACTTCACTCACAATAGTACAACAGGCAAGGTGTAATAGCACTGACCTTGGGCTCCAGCCCGGATGATTTAATCTTGGGCCAGGTTTACCACGTATGGGCCTAAGGGGTGTGGCCCGGCCCAGCCTCCTCCGGCCTCTGACGGGCGCAGACGGGCCCGCCCTTGGCCCGGGCTTCGCCCGCGCGCATCCCGCGCTGCGGGAGCCCTGACCGGTAGATAAGCACCTCCTAGCGCGAACAGGAAGCGTTTGCGGTGTCCGCGCCGCAGGGCAGGCTGGGGGTTGTGGTTCCTGTCCCCCCTGGTAGCAAGGCAACAATAACCGCTGGTGCGAGGACGCGGGCCCCCCCGCGGTTACAGCAACAGGAGCTGTCTGTCAGCTTCGGGCTCACCCTGCACTCACACAGTCACAGCCCTCATCTTACACTGTCACATCCCTCATCCTCCACTCAGTCATCACCCTGCCCTCACACAGTCACAACCCTCACTCTATACTCAGTCACAACCTTCACCTGCCACTCACATCCCTCATCCTACACTCACATAGTCACAGCCCTCACCCTGCATTCAGTCCCAGCACTCACCCTGCACTCAGTCCCAGCCCTCACCCTGCACTGAGTCACATCCCTCATCCTCCACTCACAGTCCTCACCCTGCCCTCACACACTCACAGCCCTCACCCTGCCCTCACACACTCACAGCCCTCACTCTATACTCACAATCACCACCCTCATCCTCCACTCACAGTCCTCACCCTGCAGCTCTTATTGTAGCCGTCAGATACAGAAATGTAGAGGTCAAAGCACTGTTGAGAAGCGCTTTTTTCTACATCTACACCCACCCTCCACAATCAGAAAGGATGTTGCTTCTACGAATCAACGTGTCCATTTGTCATGGCAAACCTCGATCATGATTATGGTTTGGCCCTTGTCCAATCTCCTTTGGGTTAAGAGTGGTGATCAGTTCTGCAGTGGCACACATGTCCTTAGAAGATGTGTTCGAGGACATAACGTGCAATTTCGAGCACTGCATTGAGAGGCCATGTCCCTGTTAAGTGAACTGCAGTGCTTGGAGAACTCACTCACACACTGCACAGATAACTCACCCACCTGCAGGACCTCCTGTGTCCATGTTCAGAGAACTCAGTGCTTACAGAACTCACCCACCAGCAGGACCGTCTGTGTCCATGTTGAAAGAACTCACAGTACTCACAGAACTCGCCCACCTACAGGAACATCTGTGTCCATGTTGATAGAACTTGCAGTGCTCAGAAAACTCACCCACCTGCAGGACCACCTGTGTCCATGTTCAGAGAACTCGCAGTGCTCAGTGAACTCATCCATCTGTAGCACTACCTGTGTACCTGATCAGACAACTCACTCTGCTTACTGAACTCATCCACTTGCAGGACCGCCTGTGTCCATGTTGAGAGAACTTGCAGTACTTACTTAACTCGTCCATCTACAGGACAGTCTGTGTCCATTTTGAGAGAACCCATAGTGCCCATGGAACTCACCAACCTGCAGGGCCACCTGTGTCCATGTTCAGAGAACTTACAGTGCTTACAGAACTTGTCTGCCTGCAGGACCGCCTGTGTGTCAGTTGAGAGAACTCGCAGTGCTTACAGAACTCACCCACCTGCAAGATCACCTCTGTCCCTGTTCAGAGAATTCACAGTGCTTATAGAACTCACCCACCTGCAGAACTGACTGTCTCTGATCAGAGAACTCCCAGTGATTACAGAACTCACCCACTTGTAAGATCACCAGTGTCCCTGATCAGAAAACTCTCAGTGCTTGCAGAACTCACCCACCTGCAGGACTGCATGTGTCCATGTTGAGAGAAATCGCAGTGCTCAGAGAACCCACGCACCTGCAGTACCGTTGATGTCCATATTCAGAGAACTCACCCACCTGCAGGACCACCTGGGTCCCTGATCAGAGAACTCGCAGTGCTTACAGAACTCACCCACCTGCAGGACCATCTGTGTCGATGTTGAGAGAACTCGCAGTGCTTACAGAACTCACCCACCTGCAGGACCATCTGTGTCGATGTTGAGAGAACTCGCAGTACTTGCAGAACTCGTCCACCTACAGGACCGCCTGTGTCCATGTTGAGAGAACTCGCAGTGCTTACAGAACTCACCAACCTGCAGGACCACCTGGGTCCCTGATCAGAGAACTCACAGTACTTACAGAACTCGTCCACCTACAGGACCGCCTGTGTCCATGTTGAGAGAACTCTCAGTGCTTGCAGAACTCACCCACCTGCAGGACTGCATGTGTCCATGTTGAGAGAAATCGCAGTGCTCAGAGAACCCACGCACCTGCAGTACCGTTGATGTCCATATTCAGAGAACTCACCCACCTGCAGGACCACCTGGGTCCCTGATCAGAGAACTCGCAGTGCTTACAGAACTCACCCACCTGCAGGACCACCTGTGTCCCTGATCAGAGAACTCACAGTGCTTACAAAACTCACCCACCTGCAGGACCACCTGGGTCCCTGATCAGAGATCCCATAGTGCTTACAGAACTCACCCACCTGTAGGACCGCCTGTGTACCTGTTCAGAGATCCCATAGTGCTTATAGAACTCACCCACCTGTAGGACCGCCTGTGTACCTGTTCAGAGATCCCATAGTGCTTATAGAACTCACCCAGCTGCCGGACTGCCTTTTCCCCTGTTCACAGAACTCACACTGCTTACAGATCATGTCCCCCTGCAGGACTGCCTGTGTCCCTGTTGAGAGAACTTGCAGTGCTTACAGAACACACACACGCACGCACGCACGCACGCACGCAAACGCACACACCCCCGCTGGGTCACACACACCCCCGCTGGGTGCAAACAGCGCCTGAGTGTACACTGTTTATGTCCCTCAAGCTGAAGTTAATGATTCACATTTTTGTTGGTGTAGGAAGATTCTTTTAACTTCTCACCAAGGCAGGCATCATTCGTGTATCTCAGTCATGTCTAGCGCCTTCATTGGTCACTTAGTAGCTGTGCTGTGTCTTAACTTTTAATTGTAAACCGTGTTTGGCCTCTTTGAAATGTGCCTTGTCATTGTCAGCCAGGGGTACTTTCAAACCCTTCATCCTTGTGATGACCTCTGACCTCTAAGCTAAAATATTTGGAGTGAATGAGTGAGTGACTGAGCGTGCGAGGACTGTATGTTGCTGTTCCATTGACTGAGCTCTCCTGAAGTCTCGATGCTCCGAGTTTGAATTATTTACACATTTCCCGTGATTCATTCTGGTTTGTCTCCGGCACAGGCCAACATTGGGCAGGACGAGGACTTCGAAGCCGCGAGGAAGAAGGCCTTACAGCTGGGAGCCAAAAAGGTGAGCTGGGATTCTGGCCCTGGGAGCCCGGACTGCCACCCCGCAGGGGGGGCGAGGGGGGAGCTGGGGTAACGGGGTACATTTAGTGCTTAATAGAGAGAGCTTCAAATTGGCGTGCCTCACAAATGGGAGGAAATCATTCAGGATAAAAAATATATTTAATATTTACGATCTACGGTTTTGATGTACAGATCTTTTTGCACACATGAGTGCAACTTAGATGCAGAAAAAACAAGCACTGGAAATGCAATAGGTCTCGCATTTACTTGAGTTAGAGCTATTGGTATTGTAAATGACAATGTCTTTTGCCCATGTGTTATGAGCAGTGCTTTAAATGGGAAAAAATAAGTGCAGGTACTCATTAAAATGAGCTAGAGGTGTAGTGAGGGGCGGGGCTAGGGGCGGGGCTAAGGGCAAGACATGATGATACTTAACAACTTCCATATTAGTTGCAGCACATACCAAAACACATGAGAAATGTGTTTATATAAATAAAGCAGGTTAACTCATTACACAAAATGAAAGAGAAATGCGATATGTTAACATTTCCATTTTTTGCAATAGTTGCACCTTCTGAATGTCATACTGTTAATTGCTGTTTGGCACAATACTATATATTTTTGAGCACGCGAGTAGGAAGAAACTGAAAATACCCCCACGTCGCACCAAAGCTCTTATGGCACCAAGCAAATGAAGCAACTCATCATTAACCTCCCCAGAAGATATCTCTTGTCTCTTCCATCAATCTATCCATTCATTCTTTCATCCTACCATTTACCTACTGACGTCCACCATTTAACCTTTACATTCTATCGTCTATTCAGTCTTTCATCAATCATTCAGTTTTTCACCATTCCGTCTATCCGTCCTTCATATCCAAACCTATCCATCCATCCATCTCCAAACCTATCCATTCATCCTTTCACTCATCCATCTCTTTATCCACCCTTTCCCTCATCCATCAATCCTTTCGCTCATCCATCCATCAACCCTTTCACTCCTTTATTCTATCCACCCTTTCACTCAATCCCTCCTTTCACTCATCCATCATCCCTACCTTTCATTCATCCATCCAATCTTTCACTTATCCACCCATCATCGCCCTTTTATCCAATCACCCACCCTCTTTCACCCATGCATGCTTTCACTCATCCATCTATACATCCACCCTTGCTCAGTCATCCATCCACTCACTCATCCACTCACCCACCCACCCACCAACCCTCCCTTTTACGTTATTTATGAATCTTTGTCGCAGAGCAGACATGCACAAACAAAGTGCCACGCATTTTCTTTAAAATACCTCCTGAGAGTGTCTTGATTCTCTCTCTCTTTCTTTCACTTTTTTCTTACAAAAACAGGCATACACACAAACATAGCAGACACACAAAAGACTCGGGTATGATAAAAGCCATCTTTTCTCTTCACCTACCATGGCTTTTTTAATTTCCACCAGGGCCGGACTGGCCGTAGCCTGATTGCCACTGCCAGGGGACTGACATGATTCCTGTGCTTGCACGAACACACAGGATAGTGTGAATGTGATTGACAGCACAGGGCCTGAATGGACCCTGCTCTGTCAAGCACAGCGTGATGGTGAGCACCCGGACATTATTCAAATGAGCCCTGCTGAATAGCTCAGCTGGGGCTCAGATCGGTGCTGCAGAAGCGGCGCCTTGGCTGCCAGAGACACCTTCTACTTCTGCTCACCCTCACTGCCAATGAGCCTACCTTTTCATGAGTACCGGTACTCTCCAGGGCAGTAGAGAAGTGCCGGTACTCAGAGCGATAAATCTAAGAAGTGCCGGTACTCAGTACCGGTGAGTACCGGCCCATTTAAAGCACTGGTTATGAGGTGTATGTATGTGGTGTGTAGTGGAATTATGTGGATTGGATTGGAATTCTTAGTTGTGGATTTGTGAGGCGTGGAATTGTTTGTTGTGGAGTGGCTTTATGTAGTGGAATAATGTGGCATGGTGTGCAGTGAAAATATGTGTATAGTAATTATGTGTTATTGAGTGTACTGGAATTATGTGGAGTGAGATTGTGTGTTATGGAGTCTAATTATGTGGAAGGGTATTTTGTGTTGTGGAGTAGTGTGTATGGAAGTTTAATTATGTGGTGTGCTGTAGAGTTTAGTGGCATGATGTGGATTTCTGGTTGTGGATTGAATTTATGTGGTGTGTTGTGTAATTGTGTTGTTGAGATGAATTATGTGGTTTGGTGTTGAATTTTGTGGTGTGGATTGGAAATGCCCACCACTGCAGGCAAAATGGGCCGGCCCCCATTCAGCGGCTGGCTGTTTTGCCTGTGATAGAATTTCCAGGTAACACGTGCACATGCACCTAGAGAGTAGATCACTCCAGTGCCAAGGCTGTTGGGCCAATCCCTCCTTTCAAACAAAAATCGTACCAATGACGCATCCTGTTTTTGCAGCCGGGCAAAGTTTCTTTAATATGGCCCCAGAGATAAAACATTAGTCTTTCTAGTTGGGTGGGCTTCTTCTAAGGCTGATCACACCCAAAAACCTTATATTGGCTGAGGTGAGGAACAAAGTAATGGAATTTTAAAATTCTGCTGCCTCGTGTTTGCTGAGCACTGGTGCAAAGCCGGAGGCTTGCTTGTGTGTGTGCCGGGGCTGCAGTGGGTTGTCGCTTTCTGCCCTCAAGCTGTTTGTACCCATGTCACGGAGGTAGAAAGTTAATGTTCTGTTGGCTGGGTCTGCTTTCGGTCTCTTTAAAACATCCCTGATGTCTGGTCACCAAGCCCTGACGGCGATAGGCCTTCAGATACAAATAAGCAAGTAAAATCAATGAAGTAAGTGTGAATTAGACATGTTATGGAACTGGTGATACGCCAGGATCAACCTCTACTCTCACACTTGTCTGCAACACCTCATGCTTATGCACAGCTAACAACTCAGCACGCCACGACTGGAAGCTTTACGATGCTGCCACACCAGACCCCACGGCTCTCACAGAGACCAGCGTATAACCCACATTCTATCAACCCTGCAGTCTTTAAAGCTGTCTTGTAATCCGATGTGAAGCGGAGCGCCTTACAGCCTTTCAATCCGTATGAAGCGCTATGTACATTCTGCATTATCAACTCCTCTAAAGTAAAGGCAAGATGACGTAATAATGTAATGGGGAGAGGATGTGGCATATCTAGTGTGCTGTATAATTAGATGGAAAACACGGCGTTCTCTACAGTCCATAAATACTCCCATAAGGTGACTTTATTGGGCGGGCGAGGGTCCTTTCCTAGAACTGCCGACTTTGGAAGTGTAGAACCTGGTTTGAGTCCCGGCATCAGCTCAACATCACATGATTGCGACAAATAACTTAACATTCCTGTGCCTAACAAAATCAGTTTGCTTTTCAAGTTAGCGATGTGGCATATCAAACAGAGCTGCCAACTTTGAGCCTGGGGGACCGGATTCAAGTCCCGGGGTCAGCTCTACAAAAAACATGCTGATACCAAATATAAACCCATTACAAATATAATTAAACAATGGTTGAACATGAACAGTTACAGGATCTGGTGAACAAACAGTGTGGGAGCAAAAAGAACAAGCGGGAGGGGGAAGTGGATGGAACAGGTGCCCCCGGAACACATCTTTGCGCATAGGTGTAGTACTTAAACACCATCTTTTTCGTGAAGCAGTTGCGTTTCCCAACAGAACTCTTTGTGGCTTTTGAATGTCTCTGCAAACGAGCAGCCTCTTGGCCTCTATGGAGTAAGCACCGATCTACCAATGGGTTTGACATATTACTGTACCTTGCAGGCAGATACTTACCAGCTGATAAAATGCTCAAATTCTTGATATGAGGAGCGAGACTGCAAGCGGAGGCCACAGTGGCGTGAGGGGCTTTTAACCACCCATGTGAGTGCAGCATTAGGAGAATGACAGACATTCAAACTCTGGATGTTTGAGTGATCCAAGAAGCAGTGTTCTTGATAGTGATCGGAGAAGCAAAGGTCTCAATACTGATCCTAGAAGCAGAGGTCTCGATAGTGATCCTAAAACCAGAGGTCTTGAGAACGATCCGAGAAGCAGAGGTCTTGACAGTGATCCAAGAAGCAGTGGTCTTGGTAGTGATCGGAGAAGCAGAGATCTTGATGGTGATCTGAGAAGCAGAGGTCTTGATAGTGATCGGAGAAGCAGAGGTCTTGATAGTGATTGGAGAAGCAGAGGTCTTGATGGTGATCAGAGAAGTAAAGGGCTCGATAGTGATCGGAGAAGCAGAGGTCTCGATAGTGATCGGAGAAGCAGAGGTTTCGCTAATGATCGGAGAAGCCGACGTCTTGATAGTGATCCGAGAAGCAGAGGTCTTGATAGTGATCGGAGAAGCAGAGGGGTCTTGCTAGTGATCGGAGAAGCAGAGTGTAGGAGAGTAGGATCTGCTTCACATGAGTACCCCCACTTTTTGCTGATGCTTCACTGTTTTTCGACTTTAGTCTGTCTGGGGCCCTGCTAATCAGAACCCCAGCCTAGCTGTTTCCTCTCTAAAATGGTTTCCATGTGCCTTAGGCACATCTCTGATTGGAATCTGGAGTGCCCTTATAAGTCCCTAGTATATGGTATACTATGTACCCAGGGCATAGGTACCTCAGAGGCCTACCAGGGGCTGCAGCATGTATTGTGCCACCCCTGGAAGGCCATCCAAAATGACACCGCAGGCCTGCTACTGCAGCCTGGGTAAGGTGGTGCATGCACCCCTTACAGTGGTATAGGCTACCTATATCACTACCATTGCGCACACACATATAAACCTATAAGTCACTCCTATGGCAGGCCTTACCAATCCTGAAGGCAGAGTGCTTGGTTTTTATGTGAGAGGGTGCCCCTGCATGAGCAGAGCCCCTCTACAGCGTTTGGAGTCCCTCCTCTGATGCTGCTTGTGGTACAGCCTGACCATATACTCTTAAGTGCATTATATCCTCACGGTACAATGCTAACTTTGGACTGGCTGCACCAAAACATGTCGTGTTTGGTGTCAAACATCTTGGAATACTACCCCCCGCCAGTCCTGGCGGCGGGGGTAGCATTCCACCCTTCTAGAGGGAGAGACAGGTACACACCGGGCTACCCGGTAACTTCTTTCCAGAGCCCTGGCATCACAAAATGGATGCTGCTGCCACAGACACGGGTCTGGCCTCCTGCTGCTGACTGAAACTCCGGCAGGGGAGGCCTGGACAATAGGTTTCCTGTCGAAGGGAGGTGTAACCACCTCCCCAGACAGGATAGTGTGTATTGGGGCTGGGCGGGAGCACCCTCTGGTGCTTTGAAGTCCTGCACTGGGGGCACATTTGGTGTCCTTGTGCATATGCCAGTTCAAACCGGTTGCAGGGGCTACCTGCCCCTGCTCTGGCGCGAAACTGGACAAAGGGAAATGGGTGTAACCACCCCTCTTCCCTGACCCTCCCATAGGTGGGTCCCCAGAGTATGTCCAACCCCCTAACTTAGTATAAGTATGGGACCCCAGTCCTTAGGACTTTAGATTTACCTGGACGAAACTCTGATACAGAATCCTGGACCTTCAACGCTCTACTTTAAGATTAGAGGACTGAAGAATCTCACTTGGGGTCAAGGAGTGACTCCCCTGCTTGGCAGGCACCTAAGAAGCAATTGTCCGGTCTGCATCGCCGAAGCTCCCGCCGGACGCCGAAGTCTTTGCATCACCAGAGGTAGATTTCCAGACTTCCCCGAGGCTGCCCTGAGTCCCCAGCAAAGCTGAGGCCCGTAGCTGTCGTGGGTAACGTGGAACCATGACCCCTGGACACCGAGCGCATTTGCAAGTGCATCCTCTTCCTGGTCTCCCACGAAGTTGTGCTTTGGGCTCCTAGTAGCCCCCGCCTCCAGCACCGACTGCACCGAAGATCACTGGCCTCCACTCCACGAGTGTCCTGTGAGCCAGCCCTAAGTGCGTCCACTCGAGACTCCTTCGCGGTCGCTAGTCCGTTGGCTAGTGGGCCCTTCCGAAGGCAACTCTTCTTCTGCTTGGGCTTCCCTGGTTGCTCCAGACGTGCCCTGACTTACCTTCACTGGGTGAGTCCCCCAGACCTTGCTGGTCTGCATCAACGTCCTTTCTTTGTTTCTACGAGACTTGCCGTTGCCAAGGCTTGTTGGGTCCAATCCGGTCGCCGACACCTCTGCAATCGACAAATATCGTGAGACAGCTCGAATCCAGCTCCTGGTTGTAGTCGACGCCTCCTGGACCTCGTGGCTGAAGAGTCAAGACGACCGTCAACCTACCTGAAGCACCCGACATCGGTGGGCATCTGCTCATCGCCTTCCTGGTCACTGGCTAGTGACCCAGACTCTGTCCCCTCTGCTTTCAGGTTCTTCAGATCTTCGATCCACCTTTGGATCCACCCGAACACTTTCGACTTGGTCGCCAGCAGCACTTTGCAGCAGATCGCCATTGAAAACGACGACGAAACCCGACCCCGAAAGACACCTATGCACCCGGCTTCCCTGGGTGAGGTAACTCGAGTACTCCGGTGCTCCCGTGGGTATAGACTCTAGAACAACCTAGTTCTAAAGGGGTTTGCTCCAAGTCCTCCTCTAAGTGTCCTTTTTCTTTAAAACTCCAACCGCGACATTCCCCATAGAAGTCAATGGCGGCTCGCGGCTGTGTCCTCACACTGCACGCGTCCCCCGTGGGTCCCCTGTGTCACTACCTTGGGTGGTTCCTTGAGGGCCAAGCACTTCTACAGGCTCTAGGCCTTGTGTCTAGCTCAGTCGTGGTTCTTATACCACTTTATTGGTATATGGTTTGGTACGCCCCTAGGGCTCAAACGTGTATTTGTGCTATTACTGTTGATAACTAACTTATGTACTTCAAACTCTAGCCTCATAAAGAGACTAGAGGGGTGTGTTTAGCAATAAATACATATATTTTGAATATATACCTGGTGTGGTCCTCTTTCATTTGGTCACTCAAGGGATTATAGACTGGTAAAACAAGCTGCTTTACATTCCTTCAAGACTTAGCCTGAAGGCTGCTCTCCATAGCTACCACTAGGATAGCTTTCAATAAAGGTTGTCTTTAACCTATCTCCAATAAGGGGTTGTTTGGACTGGTGCAAGGTGCCCACTATAATTAGTGGACAGCATATACCAGGCCAACTTCTCACATTGGTGTGCAGCGTGTGGGATTCCAGCTTGCTATTGTTTTACCAGATAATCTCAATTGAATTGATCAACTGAAAACCACTAAGGGTACCTTAGGTACATATAAATCAAGCTTAGGATACAGTAAGTTCTACTGAACTTAGAGTTGTGTGTTAAGGGATAGCACACCCTTTCTACAACTCAAGAGAGTTTAGTAGGCCACACTAGAGTAGGTAGTGCATACACCACACCACACTAGTAATGTCTTCACTGCCAGGAACCAGTGAGCTCCTGCCATCCAGATATGACACCCTCACATTCTTGGAATTGAGGGAGTTGTGCAAAGTTAGGAAGTTGAAGACAGGCAAAAGTGCCAACACCCAACGTCTCCTGGAGATGCTTCTGCTAGATGACTTTAGAAGACCCATAAGGTCTGAAAGGGCAGGCAGAGAGGGTGGGGCAGAAGAAGAGGAGAGTCCAGGGATGAAAATACCCAGGACCCAACCTCTGAAACTGGCCAGGGGGATGACAATGATCCTGACCTGGAAAGTGCAGCTACTCCTGAGGAAGAGGAGGAGGCCCAGAATGACCTCCCCCCTGTCCCCCCAGGAAGAGTTGAGTGTGCCCAGAAAGACTAGATCTCCTTCTCAGGAGTCTAACCACTCTGACACCTCAGTAGGGACCTCTGTATCCTCTCATGGAAGGGAATCCTCTCATGAGAGGAGAAAGAGACTGATTCAGTATTAGCAAGCCCAGCTTGAGCTCAGAAAACAGCAATTGGCTATAGACAGGGAGTCCCTAGATCTCTATAGACAGAGAAAAAAGATGGGACTAGAGTCCCATGGTGGCAGCAATTTTCCCAGAGATAGGGAAAGGCCTTATGACCATAGAAACCTGAGCAAGATTGTCCCTCCCTACCAGAGTGGGGATGACATCCACAAATGGATAACTGCACTGGAGAGGGCCTGTAAAGTACAGAGGGTCCCTCAGGAGCAGTGGGCAGCAATCTTGTGGCTCTCCTTTGCAGATAAAGGTAGAGACAAGCTCCTCACTGTTAGAGAAGAGGATGCTGACAATTACAAAGTCTTGAAGAGTGCTCTGATTGAGGGGTTTGGCCTAACAACTGAACAATACAGGTTAAAGTTCAGAGATACCCAAAAAGTACAGACTCAAGACTGGGTGGACTATGTGGATTGTTCTGCTAAGGCTCTGGAAGGTTGGTTGATGGGCAGTAAGGTATGTGACTTCACAGGATTGTACAATCTTATCATGAGGGAGCAGATTCTTAATAACTGTCAAAATCAGCTGTTGCATCAGTACCTGGTGGACTCTGATCTGACCTCTCCCCAAGAATTGGGAAAGAAGGCAGACAAATGGGTCAGAACCAGGGTGAGGCAGAAGGTACAGAACCAAGGTGGTGACCCTAAGAAGCAAGATTCTAAAAACTCTGATAAGGGTGGGGAGAAGGGTAAAGACCAGAAGTCTTCACAAGGCCCCCAAAAATCTTCTTCAGGTGGGGATTCACAGTCTAACAAGGGAAAAGGCCAAAAGAAACCATGGTGCAAAGTCTGTAAGCAAAAGACACACTGGACCAGTGATTGCACCAAGTCCAAAGACTCTATTCCAGCCACCACCAATGCCCCTAAGGCACCTGTTCCCCCTAGTGCAGTTACAGTTGGTGGTGGGAGTACACAGGCCAAGGGTTTAGTAGGGTTGACCCTGGGTAAGGAGATGAGCTCTGACCTAGTCAGAGAACTCACTCAGGCTGTCCTAGTCTGTGATGGAGGCATGGATGTGACCTCCTCTGTGAGTCCCACTAATCTGGGCAAGTACAGGCAACAGCCCTTAATCAATGGAAAAGAGGCTTTGGCATTTAGGGACACAGGGGCAAGTGTCCCCATGGTGACACAAGACCTTGTGGATCCTGGGCAGATTATACTTGGTGAAATGTACCAAGTGACCAATGCTAGCAATGTCAGAACAGACCATACTCTGGCAGTTGTTAACTTCTCCTGGGGAGGGGTAACTGGCCTTAAGAAGGTTGTGGTGAGTGCAAACCTACCAGTGGAATGCTTGCTTGGCAATGATCTTGAAACTTCAGCTTGGGCAGAAGTGGAGCTCAGGACCCATGCAGAAATGCTGGGGACCCTGCAGATGTGTTTGCTGTGACCAGGTCACAGAGCAAAATGTCTAACACTGAACAGGCCTTGGATCCTGAAACCAAGGACCAAGTGCCCTCCAAGAGGAGGAGTAGTAGGGTTAAGGCAGTGCCTTCCCCCTTGGCTCAGAAGGAAGATCAGTCTCTTGAGGGGGATGATCTCAGTCCTGAGGAAGGAACTGTCCCAGAGGAGCTTGAACCTGACCAGGTTGAGTTCTTGGGGACAGGGGGCCCTTCCAGGGCAGATCTGAGCCAGGAGCAGCAGAGCTGCCCCTCTCTTGAACCCCTCAGACAACAAGCTGCTGCTGAGGCTGCTGGGAATGCTAGTGGTCCCCATAAAGTGTATTGGGATGATGGACTCTTGTACTCAGAGTGTAGAGACCCCAAGCCTGGTGCCACCAGGAGGTTGGTTATACCTCTGAAGTTCAGGGTCTTCCTATTGACCCTAGCCCATGATATTCCTCTAGCAGGTCACCTGGGCCAGAATAAGACTTGGGACAGACTTGTCCCTCACTTTCACTGGCCCCACATGTCTGAAGACACCAAGGAGTTTTGTCGCTCCTGTGTAACCTGCCAGGCCAGTGGCAAGGCAGGTGGCACTACAAAGGCCCCCTGATACCACTACCTGTGGTGGGGGTGCCCTTTGAAAGGGTGGGGATTGACATAGTTGGTCCCATGGATCCCCAAACAGCATCTGGGCACAGGTTTATCCTGGTGGTAGTGGATCATGCCACCAGGTACCCAGAGGCTATTCCCCTTAGGACCACTACAGCACCTGTGGTGGCAAGGGCCCTCCTGGGAATTTTCTCAAGAGTGGGCTTCCCTAAGGAGGTTGTATCAGACAGGGATGCAAACTTTATGTCTGGATACTTGAAGGCAATGTGGAAGGAGTGTGGAGTGACTTACCAGTTCACCACAGCCTATCACCCACAATGCAATGGTTTAGTTGAGAGATTCAACAAAACCTTAAAGGGCATGATTAAAGGGCTCCCAGAAAAGCTCAGGCGAAGATGGGACATACTCTTGCCCTGCCTTTTATTTGCATACAGGGAGGTGCCTCAAAAGGGGGTTGGCTACAGCCCTTTTGAACTTTTGTTTGGTCACCCTGTCAGGCGTCCATTGTGCTTGGTAAAGGAAGGATGGGAGTTACCTCTCAAGCCCCCAAAGCATGACATAGTGGACTATGTACTTGGTCTCCGCTCCAGGATGGCTGAATACATGAAAAAGGCAACTAAAAACCTTGAGGCTAGCCAGGAACTGCAAAAAGCCTGGCATGACCAAAAGGCTGTACTGACTGTGTACCAGCCAGGACAGAAGGTGTGGGTGCTGGAGCCAGTGGCCCCAGCAGCTCTCCAAGACAAGTGGAGTGGACCCCATACCATTGTTGAACAGAAGGGTGAGGTTACCTACTTAGTAGACCTAGGAACACCCAGGAGTCCCCACAGGGTTCTCCATGTCAACAGATTAAAACCATATGTGGACAGGGCAGACATGGGCTTGCTCATGGCTACAGATGAGGGACAGGAGGAAGAGAGTGACCCACTCCCTGACCCGCTCCCACAGAACCCTGATGGTGGGTCAGTGGATGGTGTAGCCTTGGCAGGCAGCCTCACTGCTCAGCAGCAAACTGATTGTAGACAAGTGCTCAATCAGTACAGACATATGTTCTCTCTGACTCCAAGTCAGACCACCTGGTGCACTCATGAAGTGGACACTGGGGACAGTCTGCCTATTAAAAATAAGATTTATAGGCAACCTGACCATGTCAGGGACTGTATCCGGGCAGAAGTCCAGAAAATGTTGGATTTGGGAGTTATTGAACCCTCAGATAGCCCTTGGGCTAGTCCAGTGGTCCTTGTGCCAAAACCTCACACCAGTGGTGGGAAAAGAGAGATGAGGTTTTGTGTGGACTACAGGGGTCTCAATGCAGTCACTAGGACTGATGCCCATCCAATACCTAGGGCAGATGAGCTAATAGACACTTTGGCCTCAGCCAAGTATCTAAGCACATTTGACCTGACAGCTGGCTACTGGCAGATCAGACTAGCTGATGATGCAAAGCCAAAAACAGCATTCTCAACCCCTAGTGGACATTATCAATTTGTGGTAATGCCCTTTGGTCTGAAGAATGCACCTGCCACTTTTCAGAGGTTGGTGAATACAGACCTTACAGGTCTGGAAGCCTATAGTGCAGCATATCTAGATGATATTGCTGTCTTTAGCTCCACCTGGGAGGATCACCTGGTCCACCGCAGAAATGTTTTAGAGGCCCTGCAAAAGGCAGGCCTCACTATCAAGGCCACCAAGTGCCAGATAGGGCAGAGTCAGGTTGTGTACCTGGGCCACCTTGTGGGTGGAGGCCAGGTTCAACCATTGCAGAGCAAGATCCAGACCATCATGGACTGGACTGCTCCAACTACCCAGACTCAGGTGAGAGCCTTTTTAGGCCTGACTGGGTACTATAGGAGATTTGTCAAGGGGTATGGATCAATAGTGACACCCCTGAATGACTTAACTTCCAAGAAAATGCCCAAAAAGGTTCAGTGGACAGCTAGCTGTCAAAAGGCATTTGATGACCTGAAGCAGGCCATGTGCACTGCTCCCATTCTACAGAGTCCTGATTACTCCAAGAAGTTCATTGTCCAAACAGATGCATCTGAATTGGGGGTAGGGGCTGTACTGTCACAATTGAATGATGAAGGTCAGGATCAGCCAGTAGCTTTTATTAGCAGAAGGCTGACCCGTAGAGAGAAACGTTGGTCAGCCATAGAGAGGGAGGCCTTTGCTGTGGTTTGGGCTCTGAAGAAGTTGAGGCCATACTTGTTTGGTACTCACTTCCTTGTTCAAACAGACCACAAGCCCCTCCTATGGCTAAAACAAATGAAGGGTGAAAACCCCAAACTGCTTAGGTGGTCAATTTCCCTACAGGGGATGGACTTTACAGTGGAACATAGACCTGGGAGTAACTATGCCAATGCAGATGGACTCTCTAGGTACTTCCACTTAGAACATGAAGACTCAACTGGTCAAGGTTAGTTTAATGTCCCTGCGTTTGGGGGGGGTTGTGTAGGAGAGTAGGATCTGCTTCACATGGGTACCCCCACTTTTTGCTGATGCTTCACTGTTTTTCAACGTTAGTCTGGCTGGGGCCCTGCTAATCAGAACCCCAGCCTAGCTGCTTCCTCTCTAAAATGGTTTCCATGTGCCTTAGGCTCATCTCTGATTGGAATCTGGAGTGCACTTATAAGTCCCTAGTATATGGTATACTATGTACCCAGGGCATAGGTACCTCAGAGGCCTACCAGGGGCTGCAGCATGTATTGTGCCACCCTGGAAGGCCATCCAAAATGACACCGCAGGCCTGCTACTGCAGCCTGGGTAAGGTGGTGCATGCACCCCTTACAGTGGTATAGGCTACCTATATCACTACCATTGCACACACATATAAACTATAAGTCACTCCTATGGCAGGCCTTACCAATCCTGAAGGCAGAGTGCTTGGTTTTTATGTGAGAGGGTGCCCCTGCATGAGCAGAGCCCCTCTACAGCATTCGGAGTCCCTCCTCTGATGCTGCTTGTGGTACAGCCTGACCATATACTCTTAAGTGCATTATATCCTCGCGGTACAATGCTAACTTTGGACTGGCTGCACCAAAACATGTCGTGTTTGGTGTCAAACATCTTGGAATGCTACCCCCCCTGCCAGTCCTGGCGGCGGGGGTAGCATTCCACCCTTCTAGAGGGAGAGACATGTACACACCGGGCTACCCGGTAACTTCTTTCCAGAGCCCTGGCACCACAAAATGGATGCCGCTGACACAGACACGGGTCTGGCCTCCTGCTGCTGACTGAAACTCCGGCAGGGGAGGCCTGGACAATAGGTTTCCTGTCGAAGGGAGGTGTAACCACCTCCCCAGACAGGATAGTGTGTATTGGGGCTGGGCGGGAGCACCCTCTGGTGCTTTGAAGTCCTGCACTGTGGTGGCACATTTGGTGTCCTGATGCATATGCCAGTTCAAACCGGTTGCAGGGGCTACCTGCCCCTGCTCTGGCGCGAAACTGGACAAAGGGAAATGGGTGTAACCACCCCTCTTCCCTGACCCTCCCATAGGTGGGTCCCCAGAGTATGTCCAACCCCTAACTTAGTATAAGTATGGGACCCCAGTCCTTAGGACTTTAGATTTACCTGGACGAAACTCTGATACAGAATCCTGGACCTTCGACGCTCTACTTTAAGATTAGAGGACTGAAGAATCTCCCTTGGGGTCAAGGAGTGACTCCCCTGCTTGGCAGGCACCTAAGAAGCAATTGTCCGGTCTGCATCGCTGAAGCTCCCGCCGGACGCCGAAGTCTTTGCATCACCAGAGGTGGATTTCCAGACTTCGCCGAGGCTGCCCTGAGTCCCCAGCAAAGCTGAGGCCCGTAGCTGTCTTGGGTAACGTGGAACCTTGACCCCTGGACACCGAGCACATTTGCAAGTGCATCCTCTTCCTGGTCTCCCACGAAGTTGTGCTTTGGGCTCCGAGTAGCCCCCGCCTCCAGCACCGACTGCACCGAAGATCACTGGCCTCCACTCCACGAGTGTCCTATGAGCCAGCCCTAAGTGCGTCCACTTGAGGCTCCTTCGTGGTTGCTAGTCCGTTGGCTAGTGGGCCCTCCCGAAGGCAACTCTTCTTCTGCTTGGGCTTCCCTGGTTGCTCCAGATGTGCCCTGACTTACCATTGCTGGGTGAGTCCCCCAGACCTTGCTGGTCTGCATCAACGTCCTTTCTTTGTTTCTATGAGACTTGCCGTTGCCAAGGCTTGTTGGGTCCAATCCGGTCGCCGACACCTCTGCAATCGACAAACATCGTGGGACAGCTCGAATCCAGCTTCTGGTTGTCGTCGACGCCTCCTGGACCTCGTGGCTGAAGAGTCAAGACGACCATCAACCTACCTTAAGCACCCGACATCGGTGGGCATCTGCTCATCGCCTTCCTGGTCACTGGCTAGTGACCCAGACTCTGTCCCCTCTGCTTTCAGGTTCTTCAGATCTTCGATCCACCTTTGGATCCACCTGAACACTTTCGACTTGGTCGCCAGCAGCACTTTGCAGCAGATCGCCATTGAAAACGACGAAACGAAACCCGACCCCGAAAGACACCTATGCACCCGGCTTCCCTGGGTGAGGTAACTAGAGTACTCCGGTGCTCCCGTGGGTATAGACTCTAGAACAACCTAGTTCTAAAGGGGTTTGCTCCAAGTCCTCCTCTAAGTGTCCTTTTTCTTTAAAACTCCAACCGCGACATTCCCCATAGAAGTCAACGGCAGCTCGCGGCTGTGTCCTCACACTGCACGCGTCCCCGTGGGTCCCCTGTGTCACTACCTTGGGTGGTTCCTTGAGGGCCAAGCACTTCTACAGGCTCTAGGCCTTGTGTCTAGCTCAGTCGTGGTTCTTATACCACTTTATTGGTATATGGTTTGAGTACGCCCCTAGGGCTCAAACGTGTATTTGTGCTATTACTGTTGATAACTAACTTATAACTTATGTACTTCAAACTCTAGCCTCATAAAGAGACTAGAGGAGTGTGTTTAGCAATAAATACATATATTTTGAATATATACCTGGTGTGGTCCTCTTTCATTTGGTCACTCAAGAGATTATAGACTGGTAAAACAAGCTGCTTTACATTCCTTCAAGACTTAGCCTGAAGGCTGCTCTCCATAGCTACCACTAGGATAGCTTTCAATAAAGGTTGTCTTTAACCTATCTCCAATAAGGGGTTGTTTGGACTGGTGCAAGGTGCCCACTATAATTAGTGGACATCATATACCAGGCCAACTTCTCACACAGAGGTCTTGATTGTGAACCAAGAAGCAGAGGTCTTGGTAGTGATCTGAGAAGCAGAGGTCTTCATGATAGTGATCGGAGAAGCAGAGGTCTTGATAGTGATCCTAGAAGGAGAGGTCTTGATGGTGATCGGAGAAGCAGAGGTCTTGATAATGATCGGAGAAGCGGGTCTTGATAGTGGCTGGAGAAGCAGAGGTCTTGATAGTGATCCGAGAAGCAGAGGTCTTGATAGTGATCCGAGAAGCAGAGGTCTTGATAGTGATCCGAGAAGCAGAGGTCTTGATAGTGATCCGAGAAGCAGAGGTCTTGATAGTGATCCGAGAAGCAGAGGTCTTGATAGTGATCCGAGAAGCAGAGGTCTTGATAGTGATCCGAGAAGCAGCGGTCTTGATAGTGATCCGAGAAGCAGAGGTCTTGGTAGTGATCCGAGAAGCAGAGGTCTTGATAGAGAAGCAAGAAGCAGAGGTCTTGATGGTGGTCCAAGAAGCAGCGGTCTTGGTAGTGATCTGAGAAGCAGAGGTCTTGATAGTGATCGGAGAAGCAGAGGTCTTGATAGTGATCCTAGAAGGAGAGGACTTGATAGTGATCCTAGAAGCAGAGGTCTTGATGGTGATCGGAGAAGCAGAGGTCTTGATGGTGATCGGAGAAGCAGAGGTCTTGATAGTGATCGGAGAAGCAGAGGTCTTGATAGTGATCGGAGAAGCAGAGGTCTTGATAGTGATCGGAGAAGCAGAGGTCTTGATAGTGATCGGAGAAGCAGAGGTCTTGATAGTGATCGGAGAAGCAGAGGTCTTGATAGTGATCGGAGAAGCAGAGGTCTTGATAGTGATCGGAGAAGCAGAGGTCTTGATAGTGATCGGAGAAGCAGAGGTCTTGATAGTGATCGGAGAAGCAGTGGTCTTGATAGTGATCGGAGAAGCAGAGGTCTTGATAGTGATCGGAGAAGCAGTGGTCTTGATAGTGATCGGAGAAGCAGAGGTCTTGATAGTGATCGGAGAAGCAGAGGTCTTGGTAGTGATCCGAGAAGCAGAGGTCTTGATAGTGAACCAAGAAGCAGAGGTCTTGATTGTGATCCAAGAAGCAGCGGTCTTGATAGTGATCCGAGAAGCAGAGGTCTTGATAGTGATCCGAGAAGCAGAGGTCTTGATTGTGATCCGAGAAGCAGAGGTCTTGATAGTGATCCGAGAAGCAGAGGTCTTGATAGTGATCCGAGAAGCAGAGGTCTTGATGGTGATCGGAGAAGCAGAGGTCTTGATTGTGAACCAAGAAGCAGCGGTCTTGATAGTGATCCGAGAAGCAGAGGTCTTGATAGTGATCCGAGAAGCAGAGGTCTTGATTGTGATCCGAGAAGCAGAGGTCTTGATAGTGATCCGAGAAGCAGAGGTCTTGATAGTGATCCGAGAAGCAGAGGTCTTGATAGTGATCCGAGAAGCAGAGGTCTTGATTGTGATCCGAGAAGCAGAGGTCTTGATAGTGATCTGAGAAGCAGAGGTCTTGATAGTGATCCGAGAAGCAGAGGTCTTGATAGTGATCCGAGAAGCAGAGGTCTTGATTGTGATCCGAGAAGCAGAGGTCTTGATTGTGATCCGAGAAGCAGCGGTCTTGATAGTGATCTGAGAAGCAGAGGTCTTGGTAGTGATCCGAGAAGCAGAGGTCTTGATAGAGAAGCAAGAAGCAGAGGTCTTGATGGTGGTCCAAGAAGCAGCGGTCTTGGTAGTGATCTGAGAAGCAGAGGTCTTGATAGTGATCGGAGAAGCAGAGGTCTTGATAGTGATCCTAGAAGGAGAGGACTTGATAGTGATCCTAGAAGCAGAGGTCTTGATGGTGATCGGAGAAGCAGAGGTCTTGATGGTGATCGGAGAAGCAGAGGTCTTGATAGTGATCGGAGAAGCAGAGGTCTTGATAGTGATTGGAGAAGCAGAGGTCTTGATAGTGATCGGAGAAGCAGAGGTCTTGATAGTGATCGGAGAAGCAGAGGTCTTGATAGTGATCGGAGAAGCAGAGGTCTTGATAGTGATCGGAGAAGCAGAGGTCTTGATAGTGATCGGAGAAGCAGAGGTCTTGATAGTGATCGGAGAAGCAGTGGTCTTGATAGTGATCGGAGAAGCAGAGGTCTTGATAGTGATCGGAGAAGCAGTGGTCTTGATAGTGATCGGAGAAGCAGAGGTCTTGATAGTGATCGGAGAAGCAGAGGTCTTGGTAGTGATCCGAGAAGCAGAGGTCTTGATAGTGAACCAAGAAGCAGAGGTCTTGATGGTGATCCAAGAAGCAGCGGTCTTGATAGTGATCTGAGAAGCAGAGGTCTTGATAGTGATCCGAGAAGCAGAGGTCTTGATTGTGATCCGAGAAGCAGAGGTCTTGGTAGTGATCTGAGAAGCAGAGGTCTTCTTGATAGTGATCGGAGAAGCAGAGGTCTTGATAGTGATCCTAGAAGGAGAGGTCTTGATAGTGATCCTAGAAGCAGAGGTCTTGATGGTGATCGGAGAAGCAGAGGTCTTGATTGTGAACCAAGAAGCAGAGGTCTTGATGGTGATCCAAGAAGCAGCGGTCTTGGTAGTGATCGGAGAAGCAGCGGTCTCGCTAGTGATCCGAGAAGCAGAGGTCTCGCTAGTGATCCGAGAAGCAGAGGTCTTGATAGTGATCTGAGACAGAGAAGTCTTGATAGTGATCCGAGACAGAGAAGTCTTGATAGTGATCGGAGAAGCAGAGGTCTTGATAGTGATCCGAGAAGCAGAGAAGTCTTGATAGTGGTCCGAGAAGCAGAGGTCTCGCTAGTGATCCGAGAAGCAGAGGTCTCGCTAGTGATCCGAGAAGCAGAGGTCTCGATAGTGATCCGAGAAGCAGAGGTCTTGCTAGTGATCCGAGACAGAGAAGTCTTGATAGTGATCCGAGAAGCAGAGGTCTTGATAGGACACTAACATGCAGGTGGCTCAGGAGTAACACTGCAACATGTAGTATAGCCAAAAGTAGTGAGTACCTGGAAAGACCCTGTGTGGGGTAGGAAAACTGTCCTACCTAGGAAGCGAGGGTAAAGCTGGAGTCCGTGTAGGGCTCTGTGTCTGTACACGAGTAGAGCCCATCACTGTAGATGAATGGTAGTTAAAAAACATAAAGTGCAAACCGTACTTGCGTACAGCCTGGAAGCTGTGGTGATCTGGAGTCCCTGCTGTGAGCAGGTTGTGCCCCATAACAGGCTGTGTATTTGCTGCCTGTTATGGAGAGGGCAGGTTAAAGTGTCACTTTCTATACGTATGACCAGGGCCACTGGAATTATGCGACAGGGGATGGGCAAATTATGCGGCATGGTTGAGTAAATTATGCAGCAAGAAAAGGCAAATTATGCAGCACATTTTGTGATCGTATTAGTTCATTATTTAGTAATTTTTAAACTTGTTAAAACTGTCTGGGCCTTAGTTGTACCTCATCAGTACCAGTTTAACACCCAACTATAGCAATAAGCTGCAGAAAGTTGACCAGTTAACCTTTGCAAAGGGCCTCCACTGCACGGCGACAAGTGTCACTGCGGTTTTACTAACGTTTGAGCTAGAAACATTTTATGTTATAATCTACGGATTATGCAGCTGCAAATCGCTAGGGCTGCACAATGGCATCATTCCAGTGGCCCTGCCTGTGCCAGTGAGTGGCCCTTTGAAGCTTGGCCTTCTGCGGCCACAGGCCTGTCCGCAGGAGGTCATACCTCCCCCCGCCAATAGTTCCTTTGTTCCGCATTCCTGGGAGTGCTTCACTCCTTCCGGAGGAGGGAGCAGGCTGTCCCGGGTGACCACTGTTGTCGTTAAGCAGATATGGCTACTACAGCTCCGGGGCATGAAAGTGGTGACTTTGTAAAGTCACATTAGTATTAGTAGGTAATTTAAATCTGACTTCAGCACGATGTCTGGTTTAATGCAACAATTCATTTCATACCTCGACCTACTATATTCGGTGGTTAGCACTTCGTGGTCGGGCGAGTGTGACCCATTCTAGCCAATGGGATGTCTAGTCTTGCTTCAGTGAAAAGCACAATGGTAAGTTTTCACGGTTAGGACATGTAAAACATGAAATAAACATGTCCTTCTTTTCAATATTTTACACTCTGTCTTATAGGCTTCTAACGCCTACCTTGGGGGTGACTTATAAATAGGGCTCCCGGTTTTATGGTATTTTTTTTTTTTACATTTCCGTCTGTATTTATCTATATTTATTTTTGGGCCATTTTATCTGTATTTATCCAAATTTATTTTGTGTTTTTCAGATAAATTAAGTTGTAAAACTGTACATTTCCATATTTATTTAACTGATAGACACGCAGTCATAATTTGATGTCTGTCATGTTTTAGCTAGTTAAGCTGCAAAATATTACATAACTGCAAAATATTACATAACAGTACATCCCCTGGTAAATATGAGCATTTTACCACAAATGTATGTTGACATATGTTATTTCAAGAAATTTCACCCTGTTTTTTAATTTACCATACTGTCCATCTGCTCAGCTGTTGGGCTATATTTCATGAAAGACAGCACGGAAAGTCACTTTAAAGAAGCCCAATTTTCTGTATTTATCCACTTTTGAAAATAAATGCAGACAGGAAACACATTGTTTTCTGTCTGTATTTATCTGTAAAAATCCGTAAAAACGGATTTCTGGGAGCCTTACTTATAAATATTAAAAAGGCAGGTATTCAGAAGGGCTATTTTGCCGTATCGAGTTGGCAGTTGAAAAGCGGCCCAACTAACTGCTGTGGCGGACCTAGAGCTGTGTTTTCACCTCATCACTGCTGTGGCGGACCTAGAGCCGTGTTTGCACCTGATCACTGATGTGGTGGACCTAGAGCCGTGTTTTCACCTCATCACTGCCGTGGCGGACCTAGAGCCGTGTTTTCACCTCATCACTGCTGTGGCGGACCTAGAGCCTTGTTTGCACCTCATCACTACTGTGGCGGACCTAGAGCCATGTTTGCACCTCATCACTGCCGTGGCGTGACCTACAGCCGTGTTTGCACCTCATCACTGCTGTGGCGGACCTAGAGCCGTGTTTTCACCTCATCACTACTGTGGGAGACCTAGAGCAGTGTTTACACCTCATCACTGTCGTGGCGCACCTAGAGCCGTCTTTGCACCTCATCACTGCCGTGGCGGACCTAGAGCCGTGCTTTCACCTCATTACTGCCGTGGCGGACCTAGAGCTGTGTTTGCACCTCATCACTGCCGTGACGGACCTAGAGCCATGTTTTCACCTCATCACTGCCGTGGCAGACCTAGAGCCGTGTTTTCACCTCATCACTACTGTGGGAGACCTAGAGCAGTGTTTACACCTCATCACTGTCGTGGTGGACCTAGAGCCATGTTTGCACCTCATCACTGCCGTGGCGTGACCTAGAGCTGTGTTTGCACCTCATCACTGCCGTGGCGGACCTAGAGCCGTGCTTTCACCTCATTACTGCCGTGGCGGACCTAGAGCTGTGTTTGCACCTCATCACTGCCGTGACGGACCTAGAGCCATGTTTTCACCTCATCACTGCTGTGGCGGACCTAGAGCCGTGTTTTCACCTCATCACTGCTGTGGCGTGACCTAGAGCCGTTTTCACCTCATCACTGCCGTGGCGGACCTAGAGCCGTGTTTTCACCTCATCACTACTGTGGGAGACCTAGAGCAGTGTTTACACCTCATCACTGTCGTGGCGGACCTAGAGCCGTGTTTACACCTCATCACTGTCGTGGCGGACCTAGAGCCGTCTTTGCACCTCATCACTGCCGTGGCGGACCTAGAGCCGTGTTTTCACCTCATCACTACTGTGGGAGACCTAGAGCAGTGTTTACACCTCATCACTGTCGTGGTGGACCTAGAGCCATGTTTGCACCTCATCACTGCCGTGGCGTGACCTAGAGCTGTGTTTGCACCTCATCACTGCCGTGGCGGACCTAGAGCCGTGCTTTCACCTCATTACTGCCGTGGCGGACCTAGAGCTGTGTTTGCACCTCATCACTGCCGTGACGGACCTAGAGCCATGTTTTCACCTCATCACTGCTGTGGCGGACCTAGAGCCGTGTTTTCACCTCATCACTGCTGTGGCGTGACCTAGAGCCGTTTTCACCTCATCACTGCCGTGGCGGACCTAGAGCCGTGTTTTCACCTCATCACTACTGTGGGAGACCTAGAGCAGTGTTTACACCTCATCACTGTCGTGGCGGACCTAGAGCCGTGTTTACACCTCATCACTGTCGTGGCGGACCTAGAGCCGTCTTTGCACCTCATCACTGCCGTGGCGGACCTAGAGCCGTGTTTTCACCTCATCACTACTGTGGGAGACCTAGAGCAGTGTTTACACCTCATCACTGTCGTGGCGGACCTAGAGCCGTGTTTACACCTCATCACTGTCGTGGCGGACCTAGAGCCGTCTTTGCACCTCATCACTGCCGTGGCGGACCTAGAGCCGTGCTTTCACCTCATTACTGCCGTGGCGGACCTAGAGCTGTGTTTGCACCTCATCACTGCCGTGACGGACCTAGAGCCATGTTTTCACCTCATCACTGCCGTGGCGGACCTAGAGCCGGGTTTTCACCTCATCACTACTGTGGCAGACCTAGAGCCATGTTTGCACATCATCACTGCTGTGGCGTGACATAGAGCCGTTTTTCACCTCATCACTGCCGTGGCGGACCTAGAGCCGTGTTTTCACCTCATCACTACTGTGGGAGACCTAGAGCAGTGTTTACACCTCATCACTGTCGTGGCGGACCTAGAGCGGTCTTTGCACCTCATCACTGCCGTGGCGGACCTAGAGCCGTCTTTGCACCTCATCACTGCCGTGGCGGACCTAGAGCCGTGCTTTCACCTCATTACTGCCGTGGCGGACATAGAGCTGTGTTTGCACCTCATCACTGCCGTGGCGGACCTAGAGCCATGTTTTCACCTCATCACTGCCGTGGCGGACCTAGAGCCGTGTTTTCACCTCATCACTACTGTGGCAGACCTAGAGCCATGTTTGCACCTCAACACTGCCGTGGCGTGACCTAGAGCCGTTTTTCACCTCATCACTGCCGTGGCGGACCTAGAGCCGTGTTTTCACCTCATCACTACTGTGGGAGACCTAGAGCAGTGTTTACACCTCATCACTGTCGTGGCGGACCAAGAGCGGTCTTTGCACCTCATCACTGCCGTGGCGGACCTAGAGCCGTGCTTTCACCTCATTACTGCTGTGGCGGACCTAGAGCCGTTTTTCACCTCATCACTGCCGTGGCGGACCTAGAGCCATGTTTTCACCTCATCACTACTGTGGGAGACCTAGAGCAGTGTTTACACCTCATCACTGTCGTGGCGGACCTAGAGCCGTCTTTGCACCTCATCACTGCCGTGGCGGACCTAGAGCCGTGCTTTCACCTCATCACTGCCATGGCGGACCTAGAGCCGTGTTTTCACCTCATCACTGCCGTGGCGGACCTAGAGCTGTGCTTTCACCTCATCACTGCCGTGGCAGACCTAGAGCCGTGTTTTCACCTCACCACTGCCGTGGCGGACCTAGAGCCGTGTTTTCACCTCATCACTGCCGTGACGCACCTAGAGCCGTGTTTTCACCTCATCACTGCCGTGGCGGACCTAGAGCCGTGTTTTAATGTCATCACTGCCGTGGCAGACCTAGAGCCGTGTTTTCACCTCATCACTGCTGTGGCGGACCTAGAGCCGTGTTTTCACCTCATCACTGCTGTGGCGGACCTAGAGCCGTGCTTTCACCTCATCACTGCAGTAGTGGCACAATAGGTGTTGCGGTCCACTAGTGAACTTTGACCTTCAGGCCCTGGGTTCCCTGAGCACCATATATTAGGGACTTGCAGGTAAGTTAAATATGCCAATCAGGTATCAGCCAATTGTGCATACATTTAGGGGATCAGAGTGCATGCACGGGGTCCTGGACAGCACGGCCCAGTGTACGTCAGAGGCAAAAAACAGCAGCATCAGTTCGAAAATTTGGGGGGTGAAATTTCCTTACATTGACCATCGATGGATGGGGCATGCTGCTGTTCTAGGTCCATTCTGTGACTAGAGGATGTTGATGTCCTGTAACAGGCTAGATATACGCTGACTCATTATAGCTCCTGCAAAGAATCGAAACTGTGCCTTGACAGGTAGGGGATGCTGTTGTTTTTGGTGCATGCAAATAGCAATTGCACCTTTGTTATGATGGGCAGGCTTTTGTGCATTATCTCAGAAGCTGATATGCCTTGATCGACTAGACATGTTGATAGCTATGCTCTTAAGGGGGCATGCTATGACTTGTTCATTGTTATGCTTTTTTTCTTCAGGGTGCACGCTGTGACTTGTTCATTGTTATGCTCTTGTTCTTCAGGGTGCGTGCTATGACTTGTTCATAATTATGCTCTTGTTGTCCAGGGTGCATACTATGACTTGTTCATTGTTATGCTCCTATTCTTCAGGATGCGTGCTGTGACTTGTTCATTGTTATGCTCTTGTTCTTCAGGGTATGACTTGTGCATTGTTATGCTCCTATTCTTCAGGGTGCGTGCTATGACTTGTGCATTGTTATGCTCCTATTCTTCAGGGTGCGTGCTATGACTTGTGCATTGTTATGCTCCTATTCTTCAGGGTGCGTGCTATGACTTGTTCATTGTTATGCTCCTATTCTTCAGGGTGCGTGCTATGGTGCATGCTATGACTTGTTCATTGTTACGCTCCTATTCTTCAGGGTGTGTGCTGTGACTTGTTCATTGTTATGCTCTTGTTCTTCAGGGTGCGTGCTATGACTTGTTCATTGTTATGCTCCTATTCTTCAGGGTGCGTGCTATGACTTGTTCATTGTTATGCTCTTGCTATTCAGGGTGCGTGCTATGACTTGTTCATTGTTATGCTCCTATTCTTCAGGGTGCGTTCTATGACTTGTTCATTGTTATGCTCCTATTCTTCAGGGTGCGTGCTGTGACTTGTTCATTGTTATGCTCTTGTTCTTCAGGGTATGACTTGTGCATTGTTATGCTCCTATTCTTCAGGGTGCGTGCTATGACTTGTGCATTGTTATGCTCCTATTCTTCAGGGTGCGTGCTATGACTTGTTCATTGTTATGCTCCTATTCTTCAGGGTGCATGCTGTGACTTGTTCATTGTTGTGCTCTTGTTCTTCAGAGTGCGTGCTGTGACTTGTTCAGTGTTCTGCTCTTGCTCTTCAGGGTGCGTGCTATACATTTTTCATTGTTATGCTCTTGTTCTTCAGGGTGCGTGCTATGACTTGTTCATTGTTATGCTCTTGTTGTCCAGGGTGCGTGCTATGACTTGTTCATAGTTATGCTCTTGTTCTTCAGGGTGCATGCTGTGACTTGTTCATTGTTATGCTCTTGTTCTTCAGTGTGCGTGCTGTGACTTGTTCATAGTTCTGCTCTTGTTCTTCAGGGTGCATGCTGTGACTTGTTCATTGTTATGCTCTTGTTCTTCAGGGTGTGTGCTATGACTTGTTCATTGTTATGCTCTTGCTATTCAGGGTGCGTGCTATGACTTGTTCATTGTTATGCTCTTGTTTTTCAGGGTGCATGCTGTGACTTGTTCATTGTTATGCTCCTATTCTTCAGGGTGCGTTCTATGACTTGTTCATTGCTATGTTATTGTTCTTCAGGGTGCATGCTATGACTTGTGCATTGTTATGCTCCTATTCTTCAGGGTGCGTGATGATTTGCTCATTGTTATGCTCCTATTCTTCAGGGTACGTGCTATGACTTGTTCATTGTTATGCTCCTATGTTTCAGGCTGCATGCTATGACTTGTTCTTTGGTATGCTCTTGTTCTTCAGGGTGCATGCTGTGACTTGTTCAGTGTTATGCGATTGTTCTTCAGGGTGCATGCTATTACTTGTTGATTGTTATGCTATTGTTCAGGGTGCGTGCTAGGACTTGTGCATTGTTATGCTCTTGTTCTTCAGGGTGTGTGCTATAACTTGTTCATTGTTATGCTCTTGTTCTTCAGGGTGCGTGCTGTGACTTGTTCATTGTTATGCTCCTGTTCTTCAGGGTGCGTGCTGTGACTTGTTCATTGTTATGCTCTTGCTATTCAGGGTGCGTGCTATGACTTGTTCATTGTTATGCTCTTGTTTTTCAGGGTGCATGCTGTGACTTGTTCATTGTTATGCTCCTATTCTACAGGGTGCGTTCTATGACTTGTTCATTGTTATGCTATTGTTCTTCAGGGTGCATGCTATGACTTGTGCATTGTTATGCTCCTATTCTTCAGGGTGCATGATGATTTGCTCATTGTTATGCTCCTATTCTTCAGGCTGCATGCTATGACTTTTTCATTGGTATGCTCTTGTTCTTCAGGGTGCATGCTGTGACTTGTTCAGTGTTATGCGATTGTTCTTCAGGGTGCATGCTATTACTTGTTGATTGTTATGCTATTGTTCTTCAGGGTGCATGCTAGGACTTGTGCATTGTTATGCTCTTGTTCTTCAGGGTGTGTGCTATAACTTGTTCATTGTTATGCTCTTGTTCGAGGTGCGTGCTGTGACTTGTTCATTGTTATGCTCCTATTCAGGGTGTGTGCTATGACTTGTTAATTGTTATGCTCTTGTTCTTCAGGATGTGTGCTATGACTTGTTCATTGTTATGCTCCTATGTTTCAGGCTGCATGCTATGACTTGTTCATTGTTATGCTCTTGTTCTTCAAGCTGCATGCTATAACTTGTTCATTGTTATGCTCTTGTTCGAGGTGCGTGCTGTGACTTGTTCATTGTTATGCTCCTATTCAGGGTGTGTGCTATGACTTGTTAATTGTTATGCTCTTGTTCTTCAGGATGTGTGCTATGACTTGTTCATTGTTATGCTCCTATGTTTCAGGCTGCATGCTATGACTTGTTCATTGTTATGCTCTTGTTCTTCAGGGTGCATGCTGTGACTTGTTCACTGTTATTCTCTTGTTCTTCAGGGTGTCTGCTGTGCCTTGTTCATTGTTATGCTCTTGTTTTTTGGGATTTGCAATTAAGGGTTGATGGCAATGCTCTTGTTCTTCTTGGTGCTTCCTAAGAGAATTTGAAGATCAGGAGCATTGTCATCAGAGCGACAATGCTCCTGGTCTTCAGAGCGCTTGGTATGAGACATTGATGGCAATACTCCTGGTCTTTGTAGCTCTTGCTATGAGACATTGATGGTAATACTCCTAGCCTTTGTCGCACTTGCTATGAAACATTGATGGCAATACTCCTGGTCATCTTAGCTCTTGCTATGAGACATTGATGGCAAAGCTCCTGGTCTTCATAGTGCTTGCTATGAGACTTTGATGGCAGAACTCCTAGTCTTCGTAGTGCTTGCTATGAGACTTTGATGGCAGAACTCCTGGTCTCTGTAGCACTTACTCTGAGACATTGATGGCAATACTCCTGGTCATCGTAGCTCTTGCTATGAGACATTGATGGCAATACTCCTGGTCATCGTAGCTCTTGCTATGAGACATTGATGGCAATACTTCTGGTCTTCGTAGCACTTGCTGTGAGACATTGATGGCAATACTCCTGGTCATCGTAGCTCTTACTCTGAGACATTGATGGCAATACTCCTAGTCTTCATAGCTCTTGCTATGAGACATTGATGGCAATACTCCTGGTCATCGTAGCTCTTGCTATGAGACATTGATGGCAATACTCCTGGCCATCTTAGCTCTTGCTATGAGACATTGATGGCAATACTCCTGGTCTTCAGAGCGCTTGGTATGAGACATTGATTGCAATACTCCTGGTCTTCGTAGTGCTTGGTATGAGACATTGATGGCAATACTCCTGGTCATCGTAGCTCTTGCTATGAGACATTGATGGCAATACTCCTGGCCATCTTAGCTCTTGCTATGAGACATTGATGGCAATACTCCTGGTCTTCGTAGCACTTGCTATGAAACATTGATGGCAATGCTCCTGGTCATCGTAGATCTTGCTATGAGACATTGATGGCCTTACTCTTGTTCTTCGAAGTGCTTGCTATGAGACATTGGTGGCAAAGCTCCTGGTCTTCATAGTGCTTGCTATGAGACTTTGATGGCAGAACTTCTAGTCTTCGTAGTGCTTGCTATGAGACTTTGATGGCAGAACTCCTGGTCTCTGTAGCACTTACTCTGAGACATTGATGGCAATACTAGGCCTGGGCGGAAAACTCCGCTACGCTCGCGGAGTGTGTGTAGTTTGCGCAACTACGCGCTACGCGAATCGCACGTAGCACAGTGCAAAATCGCGTAGCGTAGTGTAGCGGGCATTTTTTGCTCGCTTGCGGTCCTCAACGTCAAGTTGGCGACCGCGAGCGAGCAAAATCAACATCCCGGCGAGACTTTTTCCTCGTTCGCGATCGGCAACATCAAGTTGCCGATCGCGAGCGTGGAAAATAAACCTCCCGGCGAGATTCTCAACGCGGGGAGGTCAGGTTTCTCATTGCGAGTGGTCGCGTATGCTCGCAACCGCTCGCGAGAGAAACTACCAGTCCGCGTTGAGAAAGCTGCTGCTCGAGTACAAATCTACTCGAGCGGCAGAAAACGACCGCTTGCACTGTGCATGATGCTGTTCGCAATCATTGCACAGTGCTGACAAGCATCCGGCACTGTGCAATCATTGCGAACAGCATTTCCCTACCGCACTACGCAGTTCGCGTAGCTACGCTTAGCGTGCGTAGTGCAAAGTACACTTCGCGTAGCTACGCGTAGCGCGACTACGCGAACTACGCCCAGGGTTAGGCAATACTCCTGGTCATCGTAGCTCTTGCTATGAAACATTGATGGCAATACTCTTGGTCTTCGTAGCACTTGCTGTGGGACATTGATGGCAATACTCCTGATCATCGTAGCTCTTACTCTGAGACATTGATGGCAGAACTCCTGGTCTCTGTAGCACTTACTCTGAGACATTGATGGCAATACCCCTGGTCATCGTAGCCCTTGCTATGAGACATTGATGGCAATACCCCTGGTCATCGTAGCCCTTGCTATGAGACGTTGATGGCAATACTCTTGGTATTCGTAGCCCTTGCTATGAGACATTGATGGCAATACCCCTGGTCATCGTAGCCCTTGCTATGAGACATTGATGGCAATACTCTTGGTATTCGTAGCCCTTGCTATGAGACATTGATGGCAATACCCCTGGTCATCGTAGCCCTTGCTATGAGACATTGATGGCAATACTCTTGGTATTCGTAGCCCTTGCTATGAGACATTGATGGCAATACCCTGGTCATCGTAGCCCTTGCTATGAGACATTGATGGCAATACTCTTGGTATTCGTAGCCCTTGCTATGAGACATTGATGGCAATACCCCTGGTCATCGTAGCCCTTGCTATGAGACATTGATGGCAATACTCTTGGTATTCGTAGCTCTTGCTATGAGACATTGATGGCAATACCCCTGGTCATCGTAGCCCTTGCTATGAGACATTGATGGCAATACTCTTGGTATTCGTAGCACTTGCTATGAGACATTGATGGCAGAACTCCTAGTCTTCGTAGCGCTTGCTATGAGACTTTGATGGCAATACTCCTGGTCTTCAGAGCGCTTGGTATGAGACATTGATTGCAATACTCCTGGTCTCTGTAGCACTTACTCTGAGACATTGATGGCAATACTCCTAGCCTTTGTCGCACTTGCAATGAGACATTGATGACAATACTCCTAGTCTTTGTAGCGCTTGCTATGATACACTGATTGCAATACTCTTGGTCTTCGTAGCACTTGCTGTGGGACATTGATGGCAATACTCCTGATCATCGTAGCTCTTACTCTGAGACATTGATGGCAGAACTCCTGGTCTCTGTAGCACTTACTCTGAGACATTGATGGCAATACCCCTGGTCATCGTAGCCCTTGCTATGAGACATTGATGGCAATACCCCTGGTCATCGTAGCCCTTGCTATGAGACGTTGATGGCAATACTCTTGGTATTCGTAGCCCTTGCTATGAGACATTGATGGCAATACCCCTGGTCATTGTAGCCCTTGCTATGAGACATTGATGGCAATACTCTTGGTATTCGTAGCCCTTGCTATGAGACATTGATGGCAATACCCCTGGTCATCGTAGCCCTTGCTATGAGACATTGATGGCAATACTCTTGGTATTCGTAGCCCTTGCTATGAGACATTGATGGCAATACCCCTGGTCATCGTAGCCCTTGCTATGAGACATTGATGGCAATACTCTTGGTATTCGTAGCACTTGCTATGAGACATTGGTGGCAGAACTCCTAGTCTTCGTAGCGCTTGCTATGAGACTTTGATGGCAATACTCCTGGTCTTCAGAGCGCTTGGTATGAGACATTGATTGCAATACTCCTGGTCTCTGTAGCACTTACTCTGAGACATTGATGGCAATACTCCTAGCCTTTGTCGCACTTGCAATGAGACATTGATGACAATACTCCTAGTCTTTGTAGCGCTTGCTATGATACACTGATTGCAATACTCCTGCTCTTCGTAGCTCTTGCTATGAAACATTGATGGCAATACTCCTGGTCATCGTAGCCCTTGCTATGAGACATTGATGGGAACACTCCTGGTCATCGTAGCCCTTGCTATGAGACATTGATGGCAGAACTCCTGGTCTCTGTAGCACTTACTCTGAGACATTGATGGCAATAATCTTGGTCTTTTTAGCGCTTGCTATGAGACACTGATGGCAATGCTCTTGGCCTACAGAGGAATTGCAATGATAAAAGAGGACTATGGCTCTGCTACTTTTTCAGAGCTCCTTCTTTCAGTATTGATAGCTATCCTCTTGTTTCACAGAAGGTGGGCTCTGGAGATGTGTGGGGTCAGGTGCGCGATGGTCGCTGGCTGTGCTCTTATCCTTCAGTTTGCATGCTTGGAGGGACAGATTATCTTGTTCAGGGTGCATGGCTATCTTATTATCAGGGTGCACGGCTATCTTGTTGTTCATGGTGCAAGGCTATCTTATTATTCAGGGTGCACGGCTATCTTTTTGTTCAGAGTGCATGGCTATCTTCTTGTTCTGGGTCCATGGCTATCTTGTTGTTTAGGATTCATGGCGATCTTGTTGTTCTGGGTGCACGGTTATCTTGTTGCTCTACGTCCAAGGCTATCTTGTTATTCTGGGTCCATGGCTATCTTGTTGTTTTGGGTGCCCGGCTATCTAGTTGTTCTGGGTCCACGGCTATCTTGTTGTTCAGGGTGCAAGGCTATCTTATTATTCTGGGTCCATGGCTATCTTGTTGTTCAGGATTCATGGCGATCTTGTTGTTCAGGATTCATGGCGATCCTGTTGTTCTGGGTGCACGGCTATCTTGTTGCTCTGGGTCCAAGGCAATCTTGTTGCTCTGGGTCCAAGGCAATCTTGTTGCTCTGGGTCCAAGGCTATCTTGTTGCTCTGGGTCCAAGGCTATCTTGTTGCTCTGGGTCCAAGGCTATCTTGTTGCTCTGGGTCCAAGGCTATCTTGTTGCTCTGGGTCCAAGGCTATCTTGTTGCTCTGGGTCCAAGGCTATCTTGTTGCTCTTGGTCCAAGGCTATCTTGTTGCTCTTGGTCCAAGGCTATCTTGTTGCTCTTGGTCCAAGGCTATCTTGTTGCTCTTGGTCCAAGGCTATCTTGTTGCTCTTGGTCCAAGGCTATCTTGTTGCTCTTGGTCCATGGCTATCTTGTTGTTCTGGGTGCACCGCTATCTAGTTGTTCTGGGTCACGGCTATCTAGTTGTTCTAGGTGCATGGCTATCTTGTTGTTCAGGGTGCATGGCTATCTTGGTGTTCTGGGTGCACTGCTATCTTGTTGTTCTGGGTGCACTGCTATCTTGTTGTTCTGGGTGCACTGCTATCTTGTTGTTCTGGGTGCACGGCTATCTTGTTGTTCTGGGTGCACTGCTATCTTGTTGTTCTGGGTGCACGGCTATCTTGTTGCTCAGGGTGCACGGCTATCTTGTTTTCTGGGTCCAAGACTATCTTGTTGTTCAGGGTGCATGCCGGAAGAGGTGGACTGCTATGTGCTTGTTCTTTCGGGTGCATGCTACAACCGTTTCATGCTTTGATATTGTTCTTTGAAGTGCATGCTATGAGGGCCTGCTGTTTGTGTTCTTGTTGTTGGAAGTGCAAGGTATGTGGGTTTATGGACTGGGTGTTTTTTGTAATGCATGTTTTGATTGGTTGACAGTAATGTGCATCAGGCTTTCAAAGGTCAATGTCTATGCCTTTGTTCTTTGGGATCCATGCTGAGAGGGATTGATGGCTCTTGCATTTTATTGCAACATTTATATAGTGATAACTTCCCCTATGTGGGACGTTGAAGTGCTTGCTTACCTGGGTAGCACTCTATAGCATGTAGGCTGTGTGGCTGGAAGTATGTTGTCTTTGTTTTGATCCCATGGGGGAAGTTCTTCCATGTTGTGGGTGATGACCCCTGAGGTGTGGTTATAGTGTTGTAGGACACAATGCTTAGCAGAGTGATGAACGGAGTGTGAGAGATAGACCTGCCGTTTATGGTTTTCAGTAAGCTGACAGCTTTGAGCAGCTCTGCAGGTCCCTGCATGGTATATCTTAAATAATCGCAGTCCACTTAGCTGGTTACTTCACTGAGTTGCCCACTCTGGGATATTTTGTTTAATGTTTGTGGTTCTTCTGACCAGACATGAATTGGGGGGATGGAGAAATGGGGGGGGAGGGCATGGGGGGGTCTGCAGGAATGGACTTCGGTAATATCATTCCATATATGAATGTGATTGCGGGAAGCAGCCCTAGTATGCAGCTGGTCGGGACCCCCAGTGGCGGACTATATTAGAGTGCTCCGTTGGCCAGAGGCGTCTGGCAGATCTCTTCAGTCATTCCACGCCTGTTCACTTGGTGACGGGTGGTTGATTGCTGTGGACTGTGCAGTACCGGATGATGGACGTGACCCACAGCAGGTTTGAAAATGTTAGTGTGAGAGTGTCCAGCAGTCCAGGAGAATTATTATGCAGTCTGTATGAACTACAAATGACTGACCAACTGCTGAGTGTTATTGCATTAGTATCAGTGTGGGCCAGGAGGCTTGTTTATTTTATTGTATTTTCATTTATATATCCCTCACTACCATTGATGAAGCCTTGACGCACTTCACACCAGGCATCCTGCTGCTCCGGAACCCTAGCCTGTTTTTTTTTCCAGATGTTGGTTATTGAGATGGTCGTGTGTTCTTGAGGAAACCCTGCATCCAATGCATTTACTCTAGTTTTTAAGTGGTAGATTAAATTAATGGGAGTTGGGTGTGATCTTCAGTGGAAGTTGCCATATAAACAGTCATGTAAACGGTGAACGGTACGAATAGATGAGCTGCAGATTGGGTGTTGTTAGGTTTCACGGGTTTGACTTTTACCCAATAGGCTGTGATCTTTTAAATGAGGTGTGGGTTGTTTTCGGAAATACAATAATTGGGATTATGGCAAACATGCTTGTGACTTAGAGTGGGCTGTACTCTGAGAGAGGATGCATGCAGAGGATGGAAAAAGGAGAGCTTCATTTGAAAGAGCAAAATATTAGAAGTTTTGATACAATGTACATTTTCAGAAACAGAAGGCTGTTTTTGAGATTGTGTGAAATCTGACAATGCAAAACCATAGAACAGCATTATTTGCACGTGATTGTGTTATATTAGGTACTTTTGTTAATCACTAAACCCGGGCAGACAGTCTGTCCCCTAAAAAGCTACAGCTAGACCATCACTTCAATCAATCAATCAATCATTCAGGGAATTGTAAGCGCGATACTCACCCGTGAGGGTCTCGAGGCGCTGAGGGGGGGGTCCGCAGATCTGTTTAGCCGAAGAGCCAGGTCTTGAGGGTCTTCCTGAAGGTGTTCAGGGAGGGGGCGCGTCTGATGTCTGCCGGTAGCTCGTTCCAGGTCTTGGCTGCAATGTGAGAGAAGGATCTTCCGCCTGCTCTGGCTCTGTGGATGCGCGGGGTTTCAGCCAGTGCGAGGTTGGAAGATCGGAGGTTTCTTTTGGGTACGTGGAAGTTGATCCTGTCGTTGAGGTATTTGGGTCCGTTGTTGTGTAGGCATTTGTAGGCGTGAGTGAGGATTTTGAAAGTGACTCTTTTCTCCACAGGGAGCCAGTGGAGACTTCGTAGGTGTTGGCTGATGTGTTCGTGTCGGGGGATGCCGAGGACGAGTCTGGCGGCGGTGTTTTGTACTGTCCGGAGTTTGCGGAGTAGGGATTTGTTGATGCCGGCGTAGAGTGCGTTTCCATAGTCCAGTGTGCTGGTGATGAGTGCGTGGGTGACTGTCTTCCTTGACTCAGGGGGGATCCACTTGAAGGTCTAGGGGAGGGTGTTGAAGCAGCTGGAGGTGACGGCGTTGACCTGTCGGTTCATGGAGAGTGATGAGTCGAGTACGATGCCGAGGTTCTTGGCGTGGTCTGAGGCGGTAGGTGGGCTTCCTAGGGCGGTCAGCCACCAGGTGCTGTCCCCTGCAGAAGGGGTGGTACCGAGGACGAGGACTTCTGTCTTCTCGGCGTTGAGCTTCAGGCAGCTGTTGGTCATCCAGACTGCGACGTCTTGCATTCCTTTCTGGAAGTTGAGTTTGGCAGGGGTGGGGTCTTTGGTGAGGGAGAGGATGAGCTGGGTGTCGTCGGCGTAGGATACGATGTTGAAGCCGTGTTGTTGGACGATGGCTGCGAGGGAGGCCATGTAAATGTTGAAGAGGGTGGGGCTGAGTGATGAACCCTGAGGGACTCCCCAGGTGATTTTCGTGGGGTCGGAGAGGAAGGGTGGGAGTCTGATCCTTTGGCTTCTTCCGGTGAGGAATGATCTGATCCAGTCCAGGGCTGTTCCTTGTATGCCTGCGTCGTGTAGTCTGACGACTAGTGTGCGATGGGAGACGGTGTCGAAGGCCGCTGATAGGTCGAGTAGGATGAGGGCTGCGGAGTGGCCTTGGTCCAGGAGGGTGCGGATGTCGTCTGTGGTGGCGAGTAGGGCGGTCTCTGTGCTGTGGTTGCTTCAGAATCCGGATTGGGACGGGTCGAGGACGGCGTTCTCTTCAATGAATCGTGTCAGTTTCCTGTTGACTGTTTTCTCTGCAACTTTGGCTGCGAAGGGGAGGAGCGAGATGGGCCGATAGTTCTTGAGGTCGGTGGGGTCAGCCGTGGGCTTCTTGAGCAGGGTCTGACTTCTGCGCGCTTCCAGTCATCTGGGAAGGTGCCTGTTTTGAAGGTGGTGTTGATGGTGTGTTGTAGTTTGGGTGCGATGGCGGCCACGGCTCTGTGGTAGATGTGAGGGGGCAGGGGTCGGTGGGGGCCCCCGAGTGGATGCTTTTCATGGTTGAGGCGGTGTCTTCGGCCGTGATCGGTGTCCAGTTGGAGATGGTGGGCTGGCTGGTGTTTCTGGGGGGCGGGGGCCATGTGTGGCGCTTGGTGGATGGTCGATGAAGTTGTCGTAGAGGTTTTTGATCTTGAGGTGGAAATAGGTTCCAAGCTTGTCGCAGAGGTCTTGGGATGGGGTGATGTCTGTGGCTTCGCTGTGTGGGTTGGTGAATTCTTGAATGACACTGAAAAGTTCCTTGGAGTTGGTGGAGTTGGCCAGGATTTTGTTGTGGATGAAGTTCCTTTTGGTGGCTCTGATCTGGTTGTGGTAGTCCGTTATGGCGTCCTTGTAGGTGGTGTGGTTTTCGGTTGTCTTGGTGTTTCTCCAGTTCTTCTCCAGGCGTCTGCAGGTGCGTCTGGCTTCTTGGAGAGCGGTTGTGAACCAGGCGGCTTTCCTAGGGCGTTGTCTGTCGGGTTGCGTAGCGGGGCGAGCTCATCTGCGCAGTTGGATATCCAGGTGTGGAGTTCTCTGGCTGCGTCGTTTGCGCTGTTTGCGTCGGGTGCCCAGGTGTGGTTGTCTCGGGTGAGGGTGGAGTTAAGTTGCTCGTCGGTAACCTTGCTCCAGTTCCTTCGTGGTGGGCATGGGGCTGGTTTGGGTGCCTTGGGTTTGTTGATGGCGAAGTGTACGCAGTGGTGGTCAGTCCATCGCGGCTGCGTTGTGTGGCTGAAATGGACGCTGTTTCCTGCCGCGAAGATGGGGTCGAGGGTGTGTCCTGCTCTGTGGGTCGGTGTGTTTACGAGTTGTTTAAGTCCGATGCTGGCGAGGTTGTCACGAAGGATAGTGGAGTTGGGGTCACTGGGGTTGTCGAGGTGGAAGTTCAGGTCTCCAATGAGTATGTAGTTTGTTGAGGCGATCGCGTGGGGTGCGATGAAGTCGGTGATGGTGGTGGCGAAGGGTGTTCGGGGGCCGGGGGTCTGTAGACGAGGGTTCCTCGGAGTGTGACTTTGGGGGTGGTCTGGATCTTGAACTGCAGGTGTTCGGCGGAGGGGAAGGTTTCGCAGGAGGTGGTGAGGCGGAGGGTGATCTTGTGGGCGATGGCGAGGCCACCTCCTGGGTGGTTGGGGCGGTCTTTCCTCTGGATCTTTTATCCGTCTGGGATGGCGGTGCTGATGTCGGGGGCGGAGGATGCGTTGGTCCAGGTCTCTGTGAAGAAGGCGATGTTGGGCGAAAGAGAGTCGAGTAGGTTCCAGATTTCCATGGCGTGTTTGTGTACGGAGCGTACGTTGAGGAGGATGCATTTTAGGGTGTCGCCGGTGCTGGCGTCAGCGGTGTTGGAGGCCGGGGTGGCGGTGAGGGTCTGGCGGCAGTGGAGGCAGGAGAACTGGCCGTGGGTCGTGTTCGGCGAGGCCTGTTGGCATTCTCTAAGTCTTCCAGGGTTGAGTGCGAGGAGGGTGGTGGTGTCGTAGCGTTGGGTAGTGGGAGGTCCAGGGTTCCTGGCGCTGGCCGCGGACGGGCGCAGACGGGCTTGCCTTTGGCACGCCTTTGGCGTGCCCGCTGCCCACATCCGCTGCGCAACCGCGCAGCGGACGCCATTAAGTAGGGGAGGTGGGAGGGAGGAGAGGCTGGGAGGCGGGAGCAGGGGAATTCCGGGGGGAATTCCGGGGGGAAATTCCGGGGGGGAATTCCGGGGGGGAGGGGCCGCAGGGGCAGCAGCGGCGAAAGGCAAAAGGAACAGGCAGGCACGAGAAAATAAAAACAGTGGTGGAATTAGAGCAAGACACAGATGGGCACAATAACAGTGGCACAACAGGGAAAAAATTAAGAAAAAAAACGGCTGAGAAAGGTTACGATGGTTGGAGGCAGTCTGGTCCCAGTTGGAGCGGGCAGCAGGCGCAGGAGCGGGCAGCAGCCTCGAACCTCCCAAGGAGGAAGTCGGGGTCTTCAGAAAGCACAGCTGATCAACTCAAGCGCTGGAAGCGTAAAGCAGTTTTTGAACCCATATACAAGGAAATATCAAGGGCTTTAGGCTACGCTCAAAGACCGCAGCAACCTCGTGACCGTAGCAATGAGAGTAAACGGGGTAAATAATGCAAACATTGAATACGAGATTCTGCAAATGATGGAGGAGAAGTCGTATGATGTTCACATTCAAAGCTAAATGGGATCCATTTTGAATGCCCCTGGTTGTGGCATGGCACAAGATGGTGCTGGGGATAGGGTGTTGAAGTGTTTTGCCTGCATTCCTGTGGCTGGAGGGTGATGACCCAGACAATGAAGTGAACAGGATGTGCGCAGGGCTGCTTCTAGCGGTTCCATGAGCCTTGTTGGCAGGGGCTGCTGATCAGTCCTTCTGACCACTGCTATTTGGTAGATGGTGAGGGTGAGGGGCGGGACAATATGTTCTGTTGTTCAAGGTGAGGACATTTCTAGGCCAGGCCTGCCCCTTGTCTGCCACTAATTGCTTCTTCAGAGAGGTTAATGATGACCAGGGAAAGAGCTATCACACTTCATTGTGCCCATATAGTGGGTATTCCTTCTTGGAGCGATACCTGCTGTGAGAAGCATCACTTTACACAAAGGCAGGGAGCCTGAGAAGGAAACTTAAAAAACGAACCAACCTGGATCCGCAACCTCTCCATTGAACAGCGCTATAGGGGCAGCTGGAGTAGATTTTTGGCTTTTCAATCCGGGGCTTTGTCCACCATGGTCATAAGCCATGGTCCAAGATCCCGATCTGTGACTTGAAAGCTTCATGCAGACCTCAGCAGCAGGTGCTCAGGTCACTGAGATAGCTTATTAGTAAATCTGGGTTCTTGTTCTTCAGGGTGCATGCTGTGAGAGATTTATGGCTGCGCAGTTGTTCTTTGGAGTGCATCTTATGAGGGGCCAATGGCTACACTCTTACTCTTCAGAGCTTCAGAGTCTACTCGATGAAAGGTTATTGTCTGTGCTCTTGTTCTTTGGAGCACATTTGGCTCATGATGATGTGTTTATTCTTTGTGGCACATGCGTGGGTGATTGATGGCTCTGGTCTTGTTCCTATTACATGATCCTTGATACTGATGCAAGTGCTCTTGTTTGCCTCCTGCTAGGTCTACATTGAGGATGTTCGTAAAGAGTTTGTGGAGCAGTTCATCTGGCCAGCAGTGCAAGCGAACGCCATCTATGAGGACCGGTACCTCCTGGGGACCTCGCTGGCCCGACCCTGCATCGCTCGCCAGCAGGTGATGGTTGCCAAGAAGGAGGGGGCGCAGTACGTGTCACATGGAGCCACGGGCAAGGTGAGGCTGGATCCAGTCGAGGTATCCTTGTGAGTGGACGTCTAGACACAGAGAGGAAGGAATGAGGGGGGCCTGCTGGGAGTAGAATGGGGGCAGTGGGGAGAGGGTAGGGCCACTCAGTGATGAGGAAGAGGGGGTAGCAGGCACAGCACGAGGAGCCACTGAGTTCGCATCGTCAGAGGACTGGGGTCAGGACAGGAACTGAAGGGTTTATACCCCTAAACGGTGACTATTGGGGAAGGATTAAGAGGTGCAGATTGGGGGATTGACTAGGATCTTTGAGGCAGGACTACTAATAGCCTGAGGCTACTGATGGTGTGTATGCACTTGGGCCGACCAGTGTCTTAACACTTCCCATACCCCCGGAGCGCTCACATACGCCGGGTTCTGGGGCCGGAAACAGATTGCGACACTGGAAGTCTTCATGCACTGAGGTTCATGGAGCGATATAACTCTGGCTCCCTTGCAGTGTTAACACTGGGGGATTCTAGGGGTGGCCTTACACTCTGGGGTATTGAAGTTACTCAACCAACCAAAGTTTTGAGATCTGAATCATAATGCTGGTCAGACGTCTATTATAGACCAAAGGGCTCAGAGTGCTTATCATCCAGAGGTGCCATTTGCCCACTCTGTCGAAGAGGTAGCGGGGGCTGCTGCCCCAACATCCGAGTGTGGGACAGTGACGCCATTGTAAAGGGCCTCAGTCCCTCGTGTCGTGAGCCCCCAGAGCAGCAGGGATCTCCATCAGTGATCATGTGAGCTCAGGCCAGTGATTAGTGATGACACAGAAAACCTGCACAGATCCACACCAGGTCCAAAGTCCAGAACTCTGGAGCTACCTTTGGTTACTGTGATCAGAAGTAAACAAAGCGGCCCCTTGCGGCTTCAGGCGGGCATTGCCAGCCGCGCACGTGTACCTATCACCCACTGGCATCCAAAGGGTGAATCTGCGGTTTACTCCAATTAATGCGCAGTTCCGAGTGTCTGCCGAACCCAAGGAAGATCACAAGTAATCTGGTGGCCAAGATCTGATGGTTTCCAAGGGAACAAGGAGGTCCCCCTTTAAGGAAGATGAGAAGCTTATTTTTTGGGTGGACCTAACAACAAAACAATGTTGACATTTCACAGGCCCCACTACCACCAGAGCCTCGTTTTACCACCACTTGTCACTTTATAGCTGAACTCCAGTCCATAGAATCTATGGGGCCAGGCCCCACATAGGGTACGCCGCTGCTCAGACCCTTGCGCAACTCATAATAATGCCCTCTGTAACCTGCAATGTGCACAGCTCTCCCACTACTGAGATGCCCACAATGCACCTGTGCTCTGACCTGCATCATGCACTGATATCCCAGCACTGAGACACAGCTCTCCTGGTACTGAGATGCCCACAATGCACCTGTGCTCTGACCTGCATCATGCACTGATATCCCAGCACTGAGACACAGCTCTCCTGGTACTGAGATGCCCACAATGTACCTGTGCTCTGACCTGCATCATGCACTGATATCCCAGCACTGAGACACAGCTCTCCTGGTACTGAGATGCCCACAATGCACCTGTGCTCTGACCTGCATCATGCACTGATATCCCAGCACTGAGACACAGCTCTCCTGGTACTGAGATGCCCACAATGCACCTGTGCTCTGACCTGCATCATGCACTGATATCCCAGTACTGACACACAGCTCTCCTGGTACTGAGATGCCCACAATGCACCTGTGCTCTGACCTGCATCATGCACTGATATCCCAGCAATGAGACACAGCTCTCCTGGTACTGAGATGCCCACAATGCACCTGTGCTCTGACCTGCATCATGCACTGATATCCCAGCTCTGAGACACAGCTCTCCTGGTACTGAGATGCCCACAATGCACCTGTGCTCTGACCTGCATCATGCACTGATATCCCAGTACTGACACACAGCTCTCCTGGTACTGAGATGCCCACAATGCACCTGTGCTCTGACTGGCATCATGCACTGATATCCCAGCACTGAGACACAGCTCTCCTGGTACGGAGATGCCCACAATGCACCTGTGCTCTGACCTCCATCATGCACTGATATCCCAGCACTGAGACACAGCTCTCCTGGTACTGAGATGCCCACAATGCACCTGTGCTCTGACCTGAAACATGCACTGATATCCCAGCACTGAGACACAGCTCTCCTGGTACTGAGTTGCCCACAACACACCTGTGCTCTGACCTGCATCATGCACTGATATCCCAGCACTGAGACACAGCTCTCCTGGTACGGAGATGCCCACAATGCACCTGTGCTCTGACCTCCATCATGCACTGATATCCCAGCACTGAGACACAGCTCTCCTGGTACTGAGATGCCCACAACACACCTGTGCTCTGACCTGCATCATGCACTGATATCCCAGTACTGAGACATTCATAGGGCTCTTATGAAACACCTCTATCTTACCCTACACATCATAATGACATTCACATAACGAGTCATTCCAAGGGCTCTTGTGAAGCACCCCTCTGCTACAGTGCACCCCTTTCTCCCAAATGTCATCCATGGCGCTCTTACGATGTACCTGTCCTGAAGTGAAGAACCCTGTAGTTGGCACGTCTAGTGGGAGTTCTCCTTATCCGGCAGGTTTACCTCTTCACAGGCTGGAGGGGGAACTCTTTATGAACTGCCTGAAGGGTGAGTTGGCACAGTCAAGGTTTGTACCTGTGAACCCTAAGGCTGAGCAGATCTCTGCTGAAGGTGCATTGACCCCACAGCTCTCTCTCCAGAAAGAAGAAAGTGTTTCTAAATCCTATTGAAATCTATTCAGTCACACTGACAGCGCTGCGACTGTCTCAGTACTGAGATAACAGAATGCATTTCATGTAAATCAATCAAATATAAAGCGCCCGTGAGGGTCTTAAGGCGCTGGAGTTGCGAGTTGCTTCGAGGAGAAAGCAGTGAAAAATTAGGCAAATCGGAAGAATGGAGGAGAGGAAGAAGAAAGCAGTAAAAAACGAGGCAAAAGCAGGAGAAAGCACTCTGAAAAATGGGGAGGAAGCGGAACGGTGCAGCAGCACCGGAGAGCTGGGCCTGGGGCCTGCTTCACGTCAGGATAGAGGCATATCGTAAACTCTCTGTGGATGAAGAAAGCTTTATTGTTCAGCATATCTTTCTACTCAGCTCGGAGGGCCAATTTCACCATGACAATGTCCCAGCTATGTAAGGTATTGTGATACACTGTAAATGTACTCTGTCGCTATGTAAAGGCGCCACATCTGCGCTGCGTCACCATAGCCGTGACGCACTGGCAACAAGGTACGTCGGCGTCCTCTCTGCCCGACACCCCAATCCTCACCCAGTAGTGTCCCTGTGGGCGTACAGAGCGCAGGTCAGCAGTTGAAGTGCATAAAAAGTAGGGTAACTCTGATCCTGAGTGCAGTGTGGTGGTGCCGGTGAGTGTGGGAGAAGGTCAGACACCTGGCTAGAAGGACACAGTGTGACGCATCTACTATGGGGGTGTTACTTGTAACTATGATGCACACAAGTAAATGCAAGTCCAACTAATCTGTGGCAAATGCATTGCTCTAGCAGGAAAGGCCAGCTGGTTTGTGTCCAACCACAGGAATCTGGACTGATGAATTAGGGAAAAGTGACCTGTATATTTAAAGTGCCATGATGTCCCAGCATGCGACAGAAGGCACTGTGAATATGTAAGCCATTCATTTTAAATAGGCTTACACAAGGCATAAGGCTGCTGCAGTTTAACAAATGTATTACACACTGTATAAGCTAGGTTCCAGACAGCACAGGACAGTCCACTGCACAAAGTGCCTGCAGCACTTTCAGAAGTTAGAATTGAGTAATAGCAGTTGGACTGCTACTCCTGCAGCCCGTCTTTATCGGTTTCCATGTCAAGGACGCCATGCAGAACGGGTGACGCCTCCAGGACCTCTCAGAAGAAGAACTCTTTGTTCTATGAAGCATCAAATGACACCACCTATTAAAGCCAATCCTGGCTCCCAAGAGGCCTCTAGATTTGCTGATTAATCAGTTGCACATATTTACATTTCTTAGAAACAGCAGACATCATAGAGCGGAGTTTAGTTTCCTCTGTAGCTGCCTCGCCCTCTTCACCCTTCACACCACAGCAGACGTCCTCCTCTCCTTCCAGCCTGAGGCGTCTGGAGGACAGCAGTAACCCTCCAGGGACTGTTTCTGTAACAAAAGGCCTGGGAACTCTGTTGGTAAGATAAAACAAAGTTTGGGAATGTAGTTCTTAACTGATCCTGTCCGGCACAGTTCTAGAGGGTGGCCAGGAGGGCCAGGCTCTCCCCAGGGAACCCTCGGACCCGCCCAAGCCCCCCAAGGGAGGGTCACCTACTGCCGTGGCGTGATTTGTGGTATTTCACGTGTGCCCACAGCCTGTGCTTCCCACCTCATCTGCTCCTTGCACGGAAACTAGAAGTGACTCGGGGTACTTCCTGCCTGTGGCAGGGCACTCAGAATGGGGGTGCAGCCAGGTCTGTTGTCCCCCTGCCTGTGCTTCAGTGGGCCCTGCCAGGGGGGTGTCCATTCTGAGGAAACCCTGTCTCTTGTTGCTGTGGGACAGAGAGCGTCAGCTGCTGTTATCCGTGCAATCAGGGCTTCAAGTGCGAGGGGTCGTGCAAGTCCTCATGCCCCGCAGTAATTAAAAACTTACTTTAAACCGGGTCCCTACCAGGCCCAATGTTCCTGTCCTTAACTTTACAAGCAAAAACACTGATTGGTTTTTCAATAATGACCATAAAAACCCTTAAGGTATTTCATGTTGGCGATGGAGTCCCTGTTTACATTACACTCACTTGCCTGTCTAACTGTATCTGCTTTCTCGAGATGTTGCATTTCCGTCGTTTTGTTGTGCAACCCATGAGTCTTGTGCGGCGCATCCTGTTACATGAGTCACCTCTTGGTGTTTGGGTGAACTCAGGAGGTCTATGGGTGTTCATGAAGGGCCACTGTTGAGAGCTCTGGAGCTGAGGCTGAAGGCAGTGCAAGATTCTCACAGTGTCGGTCAGTGGGCCATAAACGTGTTCAGACTACATGCTCATCCAATTCTTGGCCTCTCTTAGAACAAACAGAGCAATGGTCACATGTGAAAGTGTGTGAAGAAGGGACACAACTGTCAAAATACTGACGGCACCAAAGGAAAAAAAAAATCTTGTCTTGAGAAAATACTGTCTTTGCGGGTGAAGTAAGAAAAAAAATGAGGGCATTGGAGCTGCCACAAGCAGAAGGACGGAGCGGAAAGGTGGTGATGAAGAGGAGGGAGATGTGTGAGATGTGTGAGATGTACAGGCAGAGGATTTCAGAAAGATGTGGGGAGAAAAAGGGCTTATGGGTCTAACCGAGATTTTAGACGAAAGTGGTGCCAAGGTAAGAACAGAAGTGATTGGGCCACTCTGAAGTCCACTACCACTCCGCAGACCACAGCCTTCTGTCCTCAGAATACGAGCATTATCAATTCTAATTATCTGAAGCATTATCCTTGTTGTTACTCGTTTATCCGATGCTAATAATAAGCATTGACAATGCACATAGCTTTATCTGGCTCTCTGCAGTGTGGCCTGCCTGGATGCAATAGTGGATTGCCTGCAGCAAAGCTGGATTTCACAATGACATGTAGTAATTAACTTACCCTGGTCTAAATGTGCCTCCAGGGTATTGGGCCTTCTATTGCTCTTGCATGGACCCAATAAAGTGGTCTGCTGATGGTCTGACAGCGCCCCCAGAGGTCCGGCTCCAATAACAACAGGGTAGGCTCTATAGTGGTCTGCTGATGGTCTGACAGCGCCCCCAGAGGTCCGGCTCCAATAACAACAGGGTAGGCTCTATAGTGGTCTGCTGATGGTCTGACAGCGCCCCCAGAGGTCCGGCTCCAATAACAACAGGGTAGGCTCTATAGTGGTCTGCTGATGGTCTGACAGCGCCCCCAGAGGTCCGGCTCCAATAACAACAGGGTAGGCTCTATAGTGGTCTGCTGATGGTCTGACAGCGCCCCCAGAGGTCCGGCTCCAATAACAACAGGGTAGGCTCTATAGTGGTCTGCTGATGGTCTGACAGCGCCCCCAGAGGTCCGGCTCCAATAACAGGGTAGGCTCTATAGTAGTCTGCTGATGGTCTGACAGCGCCCCCAGAGGTCCGGCTCCAATAACAACAGGGTAGGCTCTATAGTAGTCTACTGATGGTCTGACAGCGTCCCCAGAGGTCCGGCTCCAATAACAACAGGGTAGGCTCTATAGTGGTCTGCTGATGGTCTGACAGCGCCCCCAGAGGTCCGGCTCCAATAACAACAGGGTAGGCTCTATAGTGGTCTGCTGATGGTCTGACAGCGCCCCCAGAGGTCCGGCTCCAATAACAACAGGGTAGGCTCTATAGTGGTCTGCTGATGGTCTGACAGCGCCCCCAGAGGTCCGGCTCCAATAACAACAGGGTAGGCTCTATAGTGGTCTGCTGATGGTCTGACAGCGCCCCCAGAGGTCCGGCTCCAATAACAACGGGGTAGGCTCTATAGTAGTCTGCTGATGGTCTGACAGCGCCCCCAGAGGTCCGGCTCCAATAACAACAGGGTAGGCTCTATAGTAGTCTGCTGATGGTCTGACAGCGCCCCCAGAGGTCCGGCTCCAATAACAACAGGGTAGGCTCTATAGTGGTCTGCTGATGGTCTGACAGCGCCCCCAGAGGTCCGGCTCCAATAACAACAGGGTAGGCTCTATAGTGGTCTGCTGATGGTCTGACAGCGCCCCCAGAGGTCCGGCTCCAATAACAACAGGGTAGGCTCTATAGTGGTCTGCTGATGGTCTGACAGCGCCCCCAGAGGTCCGGCTCCAATAACAACTGGGCAGACTCTATAGTGGTCTACTGGAGGTGCGCCAGTGCTTACAGGGGTCGTGACTTCTATCCCAACTGGGTAGACTCCATAAAGTATGTATTGGTTGTGTAGCAGTACCTCAAGAGGGTTGGGCTATTTTTGTGCCAGGACCGCCCCAACCGTATTCCATGTAGACGGCCCCTTCTCTTACCCTGGCATCCAAACCATGGATCTCGCCCCACACACAAGAATGAACATCAAAGCTCCTGGAGTTGGTATTCACCAACAGAGAGCAGGGCTCTCCTAAGAAGCTTCAGAAGCCATTGCATGACGCATTCACTCTTGCGCACCGCCCCGCTGTGGGGTGCGTTTACATGCTGATGTGACCTGGTCGGGGCACACTGTGAGGGTGCTCGCGCATGACGTTAATGCTCTACACTTCATATGACATCACAAGCAACACCCTTCCACGCCATGCAATCTAAGATGGCGTCCGATTTATTCGTCCACTTGGACTGCGCATTGAGGCCTGGCCAAGAGGAACAGAGAGCACTATATCAATGATAGAATTCAATATAAATGGAGGCCTCATGATAAATATTCATTGCAGGTGGTGTCTCTGAAAGGCTGATGGGGCTGGTTCAAGGTAAATCACATGTCGGGGAATATTTCAGCTATTCTGTTGCTCAGCATGTCGCTGATCAGCCCCAGCTTGTCACCGCTTTCACAGATACCAACCTCTTATGAAGCCACTTCTTTTCTAAGTGCATTTCAAATCCATTTTCTTTTGTGCTTTTTCCTCATACTATACCATGTGCCGATAACTGCTGTCGTCCCATGTGCTTGAACTATGCCATGCCTTTTCTTTAAAAATTACTGGAGAGAAACTGCAATCTCATTTCACATCCTGTTTAATCCTAGTGTGCGTTTAAGCAATATTAACAGCCCAAAATGCTTTAAAAGGCACCACTCACTAGTTCCCCCAAAATGTCTAAGAGGAAACCGGTCTCCCCATTACAATAAAACCTATTTTGTTTTAATTAATTTTATCCACACTACATTAAAAAGCTCCATTTGCCATTGATGTTTCCAGAATGTCCGAAAAAGAACTTCTAGGCCTATGTAACAGTTTATTTTAAAACTCTAAACTTTTGAAGTGACACCTCAATGTTTATTAAAATGAAACACTGGCTATGGCTGGTCAAAAACATTTTGGGAAGAACCAATAATGGGACACCGCAGGTTTTTTTTTCCCACCAGGGCCTCAAGAGACCTGACTATACTGTGCAGAAGGACTTCAGTTCAGTGAAAAAAAAAAAAGAAAAAGCTAATGCTATGACATCCCTCAACTGACCTGCAGGGTGTGTTCGACCCTTAATCCTAACTAAAGACAGGCAAGCTGCCTCCAATTAGAAGGAAGATTAAAGGCGAAGGCAGAAACATGGGTGATATGCCTCGCCAGAGGCCATTCCCCCTAGATCCAAAATTACTCAAATATGTTACTTTCATTTCTTAGTCATGGCTAAGTAGATCTCCCAAAAATCCTTTGATGATTTTTGCTGGCTTCTCTCGTGTGTATTCATGGCCCACCCAGGCTTCATAGCCCCCCTAGATCGTGATTCCTGGAGCGGGGGCCTGGATCCTGCCCACTTCGACCTCTGTCTCAAATGCACGAAGATTCCGCGTGTCCTGCGCGGCTTCCGGTTTTGAGCCATGGCTTCACCTTTCAGTCGGGTGTATTTTCTGTGGCCGCCAGATGGCGCCAGAAGCCAGCTTTTAAAATCTTTCATTCACGTAGCCTCTCCGTTCGTGAATGCAGCGGGAGAAGGCTCTCTGTAAGCCCGCCGGGTCATTGTCACGAGTGGCCCCCTGCGCCCCGATTGTGCAGAGAATGAAGGCTCCCCCCAAGCCCCCGACTGCGCAGAAGGATGAAAGCTGTGCCCCTCCAGTGCTGCCTGTACACATCGAAGGCACCCGTGAGGACCTTTCTTCCCCGTGACCTCATATCAAGGCGAGACACCTCAGCCATTGCTGTTTTTAAAGTTTTTTTTAGCATGTCTCCTTTTTTGAAGCCCATACTCAGAATCGAAAACATGAAACTACAAGTCCCAAGATGCAATGTTCTGCTGCTAAAAGGCGTGCACTGGACTCGATGAATGGGTGCCACATTACATGGAGGAGCCCTGTGTCAGCTATGGGAAGAATCTGAGATTGGCTTGTGGCTCAGGCGCGTGCGCCTTCTGTTGTGTGGCAGAGGGGGAGGGGGGGGGCTGTTACCAACAGGCGACGAGAAACGCAAAGCTAGCACCTAGAAACCTGCATTCTTTCATTAAAAAAAGCGTTAGGAGCGAGCGTGTAGCGTTAGGAGAGAGCGTGTCCTGCCTGCAACAGCAAGCAGGACAAAGCTATTTGAGAAAATAGTGCTCTGAGGCTGTAATTAAAGCCTACTGAGTAACAACACATGTAAAAGGGGGGGTCGCCATGGGAGGCTAGAAAATGAGACACGGCGGTACTAAGGAGGGACTACTAAGCCTATTGACCAATGAAAAGCCACAGTTTACAGTGGACAGTGACACAAGCCAATGAAAAATATGGGCGGAGAGTGGGCAGAACTTCAACTCCCTACCTCAAAACAGCATGCCTCGCAGAGCAGCGCGCGATGCCCAGGCTCGACCTAAAAAGTGTCTTTATAGCGGAACCTCAAACTGAAATGGGTTTCAAAGCGCCATACAATCACGGAAGAGATTAACAATGGCAGCCGGAGTTCACATCTGTGTAGCAGTAGACTGGGTATTGGGGTATGAGTTGGCTGCAGTGGTTATGGCCAGACATCCCCCAGGATACACATGCAACAAACCCCTATAATGGAGTCCCACAGGCCCTGGCAGACACAGTGATGGAGCCACTGGTGGCCACAGCGGAGCACTGACCCGTCCAATCACAAGAGAGCTGTCGGGCGGAAACAGCACATGGCGCTAATGCTGCTCCCCTTCAGCCTGGCAGAGATACAGGTTAAGGAGGTGGTGACCCCAGAGCATTCGGGGGGTCATGGACTGCTCCAGATTCAAGAGCTTTCTGGGGAAAATGTATCTTCATGTTATTACATCCGGGCAACTTAGACTTAAACCCAGTTACGCTTTTATTCATTCGATGAAGGCGCCACAAAGAAATATAAAGTTAATGTAGCGCTTCGGTTACATTCTGTCAGTTCGATGGCTAGCAGGTTGTGAGATTTTGTAAGAAAGTCCTAGAAGTCCTAAAAGCAAGCTCGCCACATGGAAGCTTTGAAAACAGCCACCTAGGGCAGAGGAAACTAAACGTTTTGAAGCTAGTTACTTGGAGTCCCAAGGGGCAAGTCAGTTGGTTAGAGGTTGGGCTACTGAGTGGTGAACAGCACATGGCCATAGACTGCGAACAAAGCAACCGTGGGAACAGGTGAGAAGGCTTCGAGGCACTCCCAGAATGGAAGTCACAGAAGACGGAACAGGAATGAGTCTAGAAGGTTCCAGGAGTCTGGGTAGGGACGTCAGGAGGGCGAGCTGGGCTACAGGGATGTCCTTACCCAAAGCCCCACAAGGCCCCCGGCCTCGTGGAGCCCCCGCAGACCTTGAGCGTGATGGTGCACACTATGGACTCCCGCCCAGATGGCTCTCTTTAATGAAGCAGTGACCACTGACTATGTCCCCAGTCTTAACACGTCAGCCATGTGTAAATAAATGTGTCACTCAGCCAGCAGCCCACGGGCCTCATCGGTGTGGCATCTTATCTTATACTGCGTGCAGCGGCCTGTGTTATTCTGTGTGCAATACATCGTTTAAAGTAATGACGGACGTATTCACAGCGCTTTCTGTCATAGGCTGGGCGCTCATAGCACTATAAACACGCCACGATGTCTAGTGCACCACTGCTTTAAATGAGCAGGCACCTGTACTTCTTTCATTAGAAAGGGAGAGTACCAGCACTGCTGCAATGCATTTAATGGGAGAGTACCAGCACTTCCTAGGACTGCTGCAATGCATTTAAAGGGAGAGTACCTGCACTTAGCACTGCTGCAATGCATTTAATGGGAGAGTACCAGCACTGCTGCAATACATTTAATGGGAGAGTACCTGCACTTCTCAGCACTGCTGCAATGCATTTAATGGGAGAGTACCTGCACTTCTCAGCACTGCTGCAATGCATTTAATGGAAGAGTACCAGCACTTCCTAGGACTGCTGCAATACATTTAATGGGAGAGTACTGGCACTTCGCAGCACGGCTGCAATGCATTTAATGGGAGAGTACCTGCACTTCTCAGCACTGCTGCAATGCATTTAATGGAAGAGTACCAGCACTTCCTAGGACTGCTGCAATACATTTAATGGAAGAGTACCTGCACTTCTCAGCACTGCTGCAATGCATTTAATGGCAGAGTACCTGCACTTCTCAGCACTGCTGCAATGCATTTAATGGGAGAGTACCTGCACTTCTCAGCACTGCTGCAATGCATTTAATGGCAGAGTACCTGCACTTCTCAGCACTGCTGCAATGCATTTAATGGGAGAGTACCTGCACTTCTCAGCACTGCTGCAATGCATTTAATGGGAGAGTACCTGCACTTCTCAGCACTGCTGCAATGCATTTAATGGAAGAGTACCAGCACTTCCTAGGACTGCTGCAATACATTTAATGGGAGAGTACTGGCACTTCTCAGCACTGCTGAAATATATTTAATGGGAGAGTACCTGCACTTCTCAGCACTGCTGCAATGCATTTAATGGGAGAGTACCTGCACTTCTCAGCACTGCTGCAATACATTTGATGGTAGAGTACCAGCACTTCCTAGGACTGCTGCAATACATTTAATGGGAGAGTACTGGCACTTCTCAGCACTGCTGCAATACATTTAATGGGAGAGTACCTGCACTTCTCAGCACTGCTGCAATGCATTTAATGGGAGAGTACCGGCACTTCCTAGGACTGCTGCAATGCATTTAAAGGGAGAGTACCTGCACTTAGCACTGCTGCAATGCATTTAATGGGAGAGTACCTGCAGTTCTCAGCACTGCTGCAATACATTTAATGGGCGAGTACCTGCACTTCTCAGCACTGCTGCAATGCATTTAATGGGAGAGTACCAGCACTTCCTAGGACTGCTGCAATACATTTAATGGGAGAGTACTGGCACTTCTCAGCACGGCTGCAATGCATTTAATGGGAAAGCGCCTGCCCTTCTCAGCACTGCTGCAATGCATTTAATGGGAGAGTACCAGCACTTCCTAGGACTGCTGCAATACATTTAATGGGAGAGTACTGGCACTTCTCAGCACTGCTGCATTGCATTTAATGGGAGAGTACTGGCACTTCTCAGCACTGCTGCAATGCATTTAATGGGAGAGTACCTGCACTTCTCAGCACTGCTGCAATGCATTTAATGGGAGAGAACCAGCACTTCCTAGGACTGCTGCAATGCATTTAATGGGAGAGTACCGGCCCTTCTCAGCACTTTTCAATGCATTTAATGGGAGAGTACCAGCACTTCCTAGGACTGCTGCAATACATTTAATGGAAGAGTACTGGCACTTCTCAGCACAGCTGCAATGCATTTAATGGGAAAGCGCCTGCCCTTCTCAGCACTGCTGCAATGCATTTAATGGGAGAGTACCAGCACTTCCTAGGACTGCTGCAATACATTTAATGGGAGAATACTGGCACTTCTCAGCACTGCTGCATTGTATTTAATGGGAGAGTACTGGCACTTCTCAGCACTGCTGCAATGCATTTAATGGGAGAGTACCAGCACTTCCTAGGACTGCTGCAATGCATTTAATGGGAGAGCACCGGCTCTTCTCAGCACTACTGCAATGCATTTAATGGGAGAGTACCAGCACTTCCTAGGACTGCTGCAATGCATTTAATGGGAGAGTACCGGCCCTTCTCAGCACTATTGCAATGCATTTAATGGGAGAGTACCAGCACTTCCTAGGACTGCTGCAATACATTTAATGGGAGAGTACTGGCACTTCTCAGCACTACTGCAATACATTTAATGGGAGAGTGCCTGCACTTCTCAGCACTGCTGCAATGCATTTAATGGGAGAGTACCAGCACTTCTCAGCACTGCTGCAATACATTTAATGGGAGAGTACCTGCACTTCTCAGCACTGCTGCAATGCATTGAATGGGAGAGTACCAGCAATTCCTAGGACTGCTGCAATACATTTAATGGGAGAGTACCTGCACTTCTCAGCACTGCTGCAATGCATTTAATGGGAGAGTACCAGCACTTCTCAGCACTGCTGCAATGCATTTAATGGGAGAGTACCGGCCCTTCTCAGCACTGCTGCAATACATTTAATGGGAGAGTACTGGCACTTCTCAGCACTGCTGCAATACATTTAATGGGAGAGTACCAGCACTTCTCAGCACTGCTGCAATACATTTAATGGGAGAGTACCGGCACTTTTCAGCACTCCTGCAATGCATTTAATGGGAGAGTACCGGCCCTTCTCAACACTGCTGCAATACATTTAATGGGAGAGTACCTGCACTTCTCAGCACTGCTGCAATGCATTTAATGGGAAAGTGCCTGCCCTTCTCAACACTGCTGCAATACATTTAATGGGAGAGTACCAGCACTTCTCAGCACTGCTGCAATACATTTAATGGGAGAGTATCAGGACTTTTCAGCACTCCTGCAGTGCATTTATTGGGAGAGAACTGGCACTTCATACGAATGCTGCAATATATTTAATGGGAGGGTAGGACACTTCTTGGCACTGCTGCAATGCTTTTAATCCGAGAGTACTGACACTTCATAGGAGCAAGCAAGTACTCTAAAAAGTGAGTATCTTCTCTGTTTCCATTTAAAGCACTGCAGTGCACTAACCAAGATTAATTTCCCCACCCGCCTGGGTTCTCACAGGCCTCTTTCGTGTCATCAGTGAGTGGTGCAGTCCCAAAAAAGATCAATCTCTGCTCTTCACAAGTTTAGCATATCAGCAGTGAGTGACCCATGGGGCAGCCCCAGGACAGATCACCTCTTCTCCTCACATGCTCAACATATCACCAGTGAGTGACCCATGGGGCAGCCCCAGGACACATCACCTCTTCTCCTCACATGCTCAACATATCACCAGTGAGTGATGCGTGGGGCAGCCCCAGGACAGATCACCTCTTCTCCTCACATGCTTAACATATCATCAGTGAGTGATGTGTGAGGCTGTCCCAGGACATATCACCTCTTCACCTCACATGCTCAGCATGTCATCAGTGAGTGATACATAGGGGGGTCGCAGGACCGCTCACCCTCTTCCCTTCATGAGCTCAGCATGTCATCAGTGAGTGATGCGAGGAGCAGAACCAGGAAAGCTCACCCTCTTCTCCTCACATGCTCAGCATGTCATCAGTGAGTGATACGTAGGCAGTCCCAGGACAGCTCACCATCTTCTTCTCACATGCTTAGCATATCATTAGCGAGTGATGCATGGGGCAGTCGCAGACAGAGTACCCTCTTCTCATCACATGCTCAGCATATCATCAGTGAGTGATGTGTGGGGCAGCACCCAGGACAGATCACCTCTTCTTCTCACATGCTCAACATATCATTAGCAAGTGGGGCGTGGGGAGGGGGGTCCCAGGACACCTCGCCCTCTACACCAAACACATGCTCAGCATATCATCCATGATTGATGCGTAGAGCGGTCCCAGGACAGCTTACCCTCTTCTCCTCCTATGCTCAGCATATCATCATCAAGTGGGGCGTAGAGGGGTCCTAGGACAGCTCGCCCTCTTCTCCTCCCATGCTCAGCATATCTTCAGCAAGTGGGGCATGGGGGGTTCTCAGGATGGCTCTCCCTGCTCCGGCCCCTCTCACTTGCTCAGTATATCATCACTTAGGGAGACCTGGGCAGTCCCAGGAGAGTTCTGCCTGCTCCCCTCACTTGCTCATCCTATCATCAGCGAATGCCTCGTAGGGGATCCCAGGACCACTCTCCCTGCCCCGGCCCCTCTCACCTGAGTGCACCATCACCCTGCAATGCAACAAAATGCCAGTGTTTCACATGGCAGTAACATCTCCTTTGCCTCCTCCACAGGGCAATGACCAGATCCGGTTTGAACTGACCTGTTACGCGCTGTACCCCGAAGTGAAGGTAAGGCTGAATCCCTATATGTACGAGTTGAATGGGGGTTCAGGGCAAGGCTCCCCACACCAAAGCTTGGTCATAAATGTGTAAGGATTTACCGCTGTTTAGAACTGCTCATAATTGAACTTGTATTGTGAGTTTGAACTGTGTGTTTTGGGGACATTTTTAAAAAACTGTGATTTTAGGCAAGTGATTAATGTTAGACAAACTCGCCTACGGAGCTGTTTTCAGAGCAATTTGCTCACTTTTTACTTTTGGTCAGCGGCGGCACCGGTATCTCAGCGGGACCTTCATCTTACGCCCACAGCGTCCCTCAGATGCTATTAAGTAGCAGGCTGGAGCGTGCGTGCAGCAGACACGCGCAGGGGGCGTGCCGCAGGCGCGCCAAAGGCAAGCCCGTCTGCGCCCATCCGCGCTCCGACCACGCTCGGCGCCAGCCATGCTGCCGGTTTAGCCATTAACCAGCAGGGAAGACTTTGCTACACGCACGATGAATTTATGAGTATTGGTAAGCGACCCATTATAAAGACGGAAGTTACTACTGAGAGCCGTAATGTTAACATTTCTCCGAGGGATAGGCTAACTTGTGGTTTGCTGAATGTTAGATCCCTCCCTAAACATGCTGAAGAAATTCACTTATTGCTTGATACAGGGGAGTTTGATGTATTGTTTATTACAGAAACATGGACCACAGGGGACTCTGTCTCTGACCTCGATAAGGCATGTCCGGATAGTTTCAAAGGGTTCCAGAAGCCCCGAGTTGGGAAAAAAGGGGGGGGCTTATGCATTCTCTATAAAGACAGTTGCGACTTCACTATTTCCCCCATAGATGAAGTAGAGGGGGTAGAAATGTTAGGATTTCAGCTAAAGGCTCAAAAGGAAAACATGGCCACGGGGATTCTCTGTTATAGGCCACCCACTACCGCAAGTTCTTCTCTTCCCTCTCTCTTGGACAATATTTCCAATTTGTGGATTACGCACAATCATTTTTTTCTGTTGGAGGATTTTAATTCCTGGGCAGAAGGAGGCCGATCTGCGTCTTACAAGGAGCTGCTCAGCACCTGCGAACCTATCGGCCTTAGCAGCAGGTCTGTGGCCCCACACATACAGCTGGCCACACCTTGAACCTCATTCTCCCCAGAGGATCTTACCTCTGTAGGGGAAATTACCCCTCTTTGCTGGACTGATCATTCACTGATTACCTTCTACCTGCAGGTGGAGAAGAGCTGCTCCTTTGGAAAGTCAGCAGTACACTCAGTAGAAAGCAGAGCATGGCACAAGCTTTCTAAAGTTAAATCCAAACCTTTCGTTAACAAAACACATTTCTCTCCGATAGACTCTATTGAAGTGAATTATCATAGATTTGAAATGAAATTTTAAAAACCTTAGATGAAACTATACCTCTGACTACCTCAAAAACTCAGAAAAAGGTGTCAGCCCCTTGGTATGATCTTACCTTGAAAAATGCCAAACTAAAGTGTAGGCAACTGGAGAGGAAATGGAGGCGCCACTATCTTGAGGTAGATAAGATCAATCTAAAAAATGCGCTAAACGAATATAAAAACAAGTTAAGGAAAGTGAGAGCTAATTATTACTGTGAGCTGATCACTGCAGCCCCATACAAAGTAAGAAAAACATTTGAAATTCTTAAAGAATTCACGAACCCATCTCGCTTTAAGCGGGAGATTATACCTTCGCAGAAATTATGTGACAATCTGTCGGAATATTTTGATAGTAAGATTAAAACAATTTTGGATGGGATTGACAAACCAACTGCATTAAAACACACTATCGTACACACTCACAGCCCTGCTCAATCTGGACTGTCTCCCCCTTCAGACTTCACCCCCGTGACATTGACTAGGCTGGACCCTATCTCTGTCGAGGTTTTTAAAACTTTGTATAGGGCCATGAAATCAGGGTCACCGTTGGACCCTATGCCACCAAAGCAATGGCTAATATGGGAAGATGAGCTTGCAGGCCCTCTCCTACAACTTTGTAATCATTCTCTTGAAACCGAGAAGGTGCCTGACTGTTGGAAGAAAGCTATAGTTAAGCCATTGCTTAAAAAAAGCCATGTTTGACCCCGCTGATCTAGCCAATTTCAGACCTATTTCCCTCCTTCCTTTTCCAATAACATTTTTAGAGCGCCACTTAAGTTCATTACTGTCGCACTACTTAGAGGATTATGCACGGCTTGAGGAAGAACAATTTGGATTCCGTCCTGGCCATGGAACCGAGACCGCCCTGATTTGCGCTACCGAGTGGAGAGGTGTGGTGCAGCGGCCAGGGCAGCTGACTTCGGAGCACAGGGTTCACGGTTCGATCCCCGGCTCCGGCGGCAGCTCAGCTCAGCACCATGTGACTCTGGGCAATAGCTCACTTAATTTCCACTCCGGCCCCCAGCGCCTTGAGACCCGTAAGGGTGAGTAGCTGCGCTATATAAAAACGGACTTACATTTTACCGATGAAATGCGGAGGACAACAGACAATGGACAATCTGTTGTACTTGTCCTCCTAGATCTGTCGGCTGCGTTTGACACGGTGGACCACCACACTCTTCTGTCCAGACTTACGGCAGTGGGTGTGGGGGGCCCAATGTTAAACTGGCTAAAATCCTATCTGTTTGGTCGCTGTCAGGCGATATCTCTTCCCCCTTTTTTATCCAAATTCAGAATGACAACAAATGGTGTCCCCCAGGGCTCTTCCCTCAGTCCTATTCTATTCAATATTTATATCAAACCCCTCATCTCACTTATTAAAACCCACAATATTAAGCTAATTAACTATGCAGACGACACTCAGCTAATTCTGTCGCTGCACAATGACCAGGAGGATACCATAGGTAATTTCCAGTCATGCATTCTTGACATCTTTGACTGGATAAATGCAAATTCACTCAAGATGAATGGAAGCAAAACTGAACTCCTCTGTTGCTCATCCAATAAAATCCCGGTATCCCTATCGTCTAACTTTTGGCCGCTACCCACGAACTGCCACTGGGTAACCCAGCGGCGTTACGAAACTTAGGTGTGATCATTGATCAAGGTCTGTCTATGGAAAATCAAGTGAACGGACTTACCAGGACATGTTTTGCACTGATCCGGGCCCTTCGGGAGCTATATCCTCTGCTTGACCTGCCAGCCAGATCGCGGATTTCCAGAGGTGTAATACGAAGTAGGCTGGGCCATTGCAACGCCCTGTTGCTAGGAGCCCCGAGCTATTTGTTAAAGAAGCTAGAGCGCATCCAGATAATAACAGCTAAGCTAACACTGAACAGACCTCGATGCTCATCTGCCACAGAGGCCTTGAAGGGTCTCCACTGGCTGCCCATCAAGCAGACAATTATCTTTAAATCCCTCTGTATTGTCCATAAGGAACTACACAAGGAAGGACCAAAACCCTTACAAACCAAACTAAAGAAATATACTCCTGGCAGAAACCTTCGATCAACCACAGGCAACTATGTCCAAGAACTCAGATTTCAGAAAGTCCGACAAGGAGGACGTACTTTCAGCGTTAATGCAGCTCGGATATGGAATAAATTACCAGCTCCATTAAGATCTCACTCTGACTTATTAAAATTTAGGAAATCACTGAAAACCTGGCTATTCCCTCACTAGCGACCCGCTCTTCAGTTTCTCCATCAGTCGGTTCTTCTTACATAGTGGCTATAGCGCCAGGATATCATTTTGGTCACAGTGCGCTTTACAAATACCTCATACAATACAATACAATAAATAGAACCGTTTTGGGAATGGGTTCCTTCTCGTTTGAGGCTGAAAAAGAAATGAGTCTTAAGACTTTACAGCATGAAAAGTGTCATATCGGGAACTGATATATAATCGAATGTGGCTGGTGGAGGCTTGTAGGTGCCCGGGCCCCTCCTTAGAGTTCACTCTGGGGGGGGGGGTCTAGCTAGCCTAGGACCACCCTTTGTGAATAGGGCCAGGTGCCCCCCCTCCCCCGCAGATCCGCTAGGTAACCGCCCCAGCAAGTGTCATCTTAAGCATTTAAGGGGGGGGGGGGGTGTATAGCATATTTTGGAAGCCCCAGTTTGGAACACATTTGAATTTTATTACCCATTTCCTGCTAATTCATGCCCACATGATGTGAAACAATACTAAACAATACATTACATTTTAACAGGATCACTCACATAAAACAGTTGAAATATGTCTTGCCTGGGACAAGAAAGATCCTTCAGATAGGACTGAGTAGAGAGACCGAGCCGGAGATAGAGGGTGGTAGAGCGTGGGGGAGCTTTAGATAGAGAAATAGAATAGAAAGGGATCCACTGGGGAGAAAATTCCTTTTCTCAGGGGGGCCCTGGCATATTGCCCCCTTTGCCCATGCCTTCAAACGTCTTTGCCCCGGCCCTGGGCTGTACTAGGGGCCTTCTTGGGGCTGGCTGAGAAAAGGAGTCTTGCAAAGGGGGTGGACTCAGAATCTGTGCAGAAAGTGCCCGCTCTTCACAAACCAGGCACCTAGAACTTCTTTAAAGCGCTTCTGTGCAGCTTTAGATTGATAAAAGGCGGAGCAAAGTCCTCAAAGTCACAATGGAGCAGCCCAGGAACCCTCCTCTCTCTCTCTCTCTCTCTCTCTCTCTCTCTCTCTCTCTTTCACTCTGCTCTCTCTCTCTTTCACTCTGCTCTCTCTCTCTTTCACTCTGCTCTCTCTCTCTTTCACTCTGCTCTCTCTCTCTCTCTTTCACTCTGCTCTCTCTCTCTCTCTCTTTCACTCTGCTCTCTTTCTCTCTTTCACTCTGCTCTCTCTTTCACTCTTTCGCTCTTTCGCTCTTTCACTCTGCTCTATCTGCTCTCTCTCTCTTTCCCTCTTTCACTCTGCTCTCTCTCTCTCTCTTTCACTCTGCTCTCACTCTCTGCTCTCTCTCTTTCACTCTGCTCTCTTTCTCTCTTTCACTCTGCTCTCTCTTTCGCTCTTTCGCTCTTTCACTCTGCTCTTTCCCTTTCACTCTGCTCTCAATCTGCTCTCTCTCTCTTTCACTCTGCTCTTTCTCTTTCACTCTGCTCTCCATCTGCTCCCTCTCTCTTTCACTCTGCTCTCTCTTTCTCTTTCACTCTGCTCTCTTTCTCTTTCACTCTGCTGTCTCTCTCTCTTTCACTCTGCTCTCGCTTTCACTCTGCTCTCTCTTTCTCTTTCACTCTGCTCTCTCTCTGCTCTCTCACTCTGCTCTCGTTCACTCTGCTCTCTCTCGCTTTCACTCTGCTCTCTCTTTCTCTTTCACTCTGCTCTCTCTCTGCTCTCTCACTCTGCTCTCGTTCACTCTGCTCTCTCGCTTTCACTCTGCTCTCTGCTCTCTCTCTGCTCTCTCACTCTGCTCTCGTTCACTCTGCTCTCTCGCTTTCACTCTGCTCTCTTTCTCTTTCACTCTGCTCTCTCTCTGCTCTCTCACTCTGCTCTCGTTCACTCTGCTCTCTCTCGCTTTCACTCTGCTCTCGCTTTCGCTCTGCTCTCGCTTTCACTCTGCTCTCTCTCTCACTCTGCCTTCTCTCTGCGCTCTCTCTCTCTTTCTCTCTACTCTCTCTTTCACTCTGCTCTCTCTTTCTCTCTGCTCTCTCTCTCTTTCTCGCTTTCACTCTGCTCTCTCTGCTCTCTGCTCTCTCTTTCACTCTACTCTCTGTTCTATTTCTCTCTTTCACTCTACTCTCTCTCTCTTTCACTCTGCTCTCTCTTTCTCTCTTTCACTCTGCTCTCGCTCTCTGCTCTCTCTCTTTCACTCTGCTCTCGCTCTCTCTCTTTCACTCTGCTCTCTCTCTCTCTTTCACTCTGCTCTCTCTCGCTCTCTCTCTCTCCTTCTCTTTCACTCTGCTCTCTCTCTGCTCGCTCTCTTTCTCTCTTTCACTCTGCTCTCTCTTTCACTCTGCTCTCTCTCGCTCTCTCTCTCTCTCTCCTTCTCTTTCACTCTGCTCTCTCTCTGCTCGCTCTCTTTCACTCTGCTCTCTCTTTCACTCTGCTCTCTCTCTCGCTCTTTCACTCTGCTCTCGATCTCTGCTCTCTCGCTTTCACTCTGCTCTCTCTTTCACTCTGCTCTCTCTTTCACTCTGCTCTCTCTCTCTTTCACTCTGCTCTCTCTCTGCTCTCTCTTTCACTCTGCTCTCTCTCTCTTCCTCTCTCTCTCTTCCTCTCTCACTCTGCTCTTTCTCTCTCTCTCTCTTTCACTCTGCTCTCTCTGCTCTCTCTCTCTTTCTCTTTCACTCTACTCTCTGTTCAATTTCTCTCTTTCACTCTACTCTCTCTTTCTCTCTTTCACTCTGCTCTCGCTCTCTGCTCTTTCTCTCGCTCTTTCACTCTGTTCTCTCTCTCTTTCACCCTGCTCTCTCTCTCCTTCTCTTTCACTCTGCTCTCTCGCTCTCTGCTCTCTCTCTCGCTCTCTGCTCTCTCTCTTTCACTTTGCTCTCTCTTTCACTCTGCTCTCTCTCTGCTCTCTCTCTCTTTCTCTCTTTCACTCTGCTCTCTTTCTCTTCCACTCTGCTCTCTCTGCGCTCTCTCTCTCTTCCTCTATTTCACTCTGCTCTCTTTCTCTTTCACTCCGCTCTCTCTCTCTTTCACTCTGCTCTCTCTCTTTCACTCTGCTCTCTTTCTCTTTCACTCTGCTCTCTGCGCTCTCTCTCTCTTCCTCTATTTCACTCTGCTCTCTTTCTCTTTCACTCCGCTCTCTCTCTCTTTCACTCTGCTCTCTCTCTGCTCTCTTTCTCTCTTTCACTCTACTCTCTCTCTGCTCTCTCTTCCTCTCTTTCACTCTGCTCTCTTTCTCTTTCACTCCGCTCTCTCTCTCTGCTCTCTCTCTTTCTCTTTCACTCTGCTCTCTCTTTCTCTTTCACTCTGCTCTCCTTCCCTCTTTCACTCTGCTCTCTCTCTTTCTCTTTCACTCTGCCCTCTCTCTCTGTTCTCTCTTCCTCTCTTTCACTCTGCTCTCTCTTTCACTCTGCTCTCTCTTTCTCTCTGCTCTCTTTCTTTCACTCCGCTCTCTCTTTCTCTCTGCTCTCGCTCTCTGCTCTCTCTCTCTCTCTCTTTCACTCTGCTCTCTCTCTGCTCTTTCTCTCTTTCACTCTGCTCTCGCTCTCTGCTCTCGCTCTCTCTCTCATTCACTCTGCTCTCTCTCTGCTCTCTTTCTCTCTTTCACTCTGCTCTCTCTCTCTCTTCCTCTCTCTCTCTCTTCCTCTCTCACTCTGCTCTTTCTCTCTCTCTCTCTCTCTTTCACTCTGCTCTCTCTCTCTCTCTTTCTCTCTTTCACTCTGGTCTCTTTCTTTCTTTAACTCTGCTCTCTCTCTCTCTCTTTCACTCTGCTCTCTCTCTCTTTCACTCTGCTCTCTCTCTCTTCCTCTATTTCACTCTGCTCTCTCTTTCCCTCTTTTACTCTGCTCGCTCTCTCTTTCCCTCTTTCACTCTGCTCTCTCTCTTTCCCTCTTTCCCTCTGCTCTCACTCTCTGCTCTCTCTCTTTCACTCTGCTCTCTTTCTCTCTTTCACTCTTTCGCTCTTTCGCTCTGCTCTCTCTCTTTCCCTCTTTCACTCTGCTCTCTCTCTCTCTCTTTCACTCTGCTCTCACTCTCTGCTCTCTCTCTTTCACTCTGCTCTCTTTCGCTCTTTCACTCTGCTCTCTCTCTCTCTCTTTCACTCTGCTCTCACTCTCTGCTCTCTCTCTTTCACTCTGCTCCCTTTCTCTCTTTCACTCTGCCCTTTCTCTTTCACTCTGCTCTTTCTCTTTCACTCTGCTCTCCATCTGCTCGCTCTCTCTTTCACTCTGATCTCTCTCTTTCTCTTTCACTCTGCTGTCTCTCTCTGCTGTCTCTCTCTCTTTCACTCTGCTCTCATTTTCACTCTGCTCTCTCTTTCTCTTTCACTCTGCTGTCTCTCTGCTCTCTCACTCTGCTCTCGTTCACTCTGCTCTCTCGCTTTCACTCTGCTCTCTCGCTTTCACTCTGCTCTCTCTTTCTCTTTCACTCTGCCTCTCTCTCTCTGCTCTCTGCTCTCTCTCTCACTCTGCCTTCTCTCTGCGCTCTCTCTCTCTTTCTCTCTACTCTCACTCTCTGCTCTCTCTCTTTCACTCTGCTCCCTTTCTCTCTTTCACTCTGCCCTTTCTCTTTCACTCTGCTCTTTCTCTTTCACTCTGCTCTCCATCTGCTCGCTCTCTCTTTCACTCTGATCTCTCTCTTTCTCTTTCACTCTGCTGTCTCTCTCTGCTGTCTCTCTCTCTTTCACTCTGCTCTCATTTTCACTCTGCTCTCTCTTTCTCTTTCACTCTGCTGTCTCTCTGCTCTCTCACTCTGCTCTCGTTCACTCTGCTCTCGCTTTCACTCTGCTCTCTCGCTTTCACTCTGCTCTCTCCTTCTCTTTCACTCTGCTCTCTCTCTCTGCTCTCTCTCTTTCTCTATTTCACTCTGCTCTCTTTCTATTTCACTCTGCTCTCTCTCTCTTTCTCTTTCACTCTGCTCTCTCTCTTTCACTCTGCTCTCTTTCTCTCTTTCACTCAAATCTCTCTTTCTCTCTTTCACTCTGCTCTCGCTCTCTGCTCTCTCTCGCTCTTTCACTCTGTCTCTCTCTCTCTCGCTCTTTCACTCTGCTCTCTCTCTCTCTTTCACTCTGCTCTCTCGCTCTCTCTCGATCTCCTTCTCTTTCACTCTGCTCTCTCACTCTGCTCTCTCTCTCTTTCTCGCTTTCACTCTGCTCTCTTTCTCGCTTTCACTCTGCTCTCGCTCTCTGCTCTCTCTCTCGCTCTTTCACTCTGCTTTCTCTTTCACTCTGCTCTCGCTCTCCTTCTCTTTCACTCTGCTCTCTCTCTCTGCTCTCTCTCTTTCTCTATTTCACTCTGCTCTCTTTCTATTTCACTCCGCTCTCTCTCTCTTTCACTCTGCTCTCTCTGCTCTCTTCCTCTCTTTCACTCCGCTCTCTCTCTCTTTCACTCTGCTCTCTCTTTCACTCTGCTCTCTCTTTCACTCTGCTCTCTCTCTCTGCTCTCTCTCTCTCTATTTCACTCTGCTCTCTTTCTCTTTCACCCCGCTCTCTTTCTTTCACTCTGCTCTCTCTCTGCTCTCTTTCTCTTTCACTCTGCTCTCTCTCTGCTCTCTCTTCCTCTCTTTCACTCTGCTCTCTTTCACTGTGCTCTCTCTGCTCTCTCTGCTCTCTCTTCCTCTCTTTCACTCTGCTCTCTCTCTCTTTCACTCCGCTCTCTCTCTCTGCTCTCTCTCTTTCTCTTTCACTCTACTCTTTCTCTTTCACTCTGCTCTCTCTCTCTGCTCTCTCTTCCTCTCTTTCACTCTGCTCTCTTTCTCTTTCACTCTGCTCTCTCTCTGCTCTCTCTTCCTCTCTTTCACTCCGCTCTCTCTCTTTCTCTTTCACTCTGCTCTCTTTCTCTTTCACTCTGCTCTCTTTCTCTCTTTCACTCTGCTCTCTTTCTCTCTTTCACTCTGCTCTCTCTCTGCTCTCTCTTCCTCTCTTTCACTCTGCTCTCTTTCTCTCTTTCACTCTGCTCTCTCTCTGCTCTCTCTTCCTCTTTCACTCTGCTCTCTTTCTCTTTCACTCTGCTCTCTCTTTCACTCTGCTCTCTCTTTCACTCTGCTCTCTCTTTCACTCTGCTCTCTCTTTCACTCTGCTCTCGCTCTCTGCTCTCTCTCTCTCTATTTCACTCTGCTCTCTTTCTCTTTCACTCTGCTCTCTCTTTCACTCTGCTCTCTCTTTCACTCTGCTCTCGCTCTCTGCTCTCTCTCTCTCTATTTCACCCCGCTCTCTTTCTTTCACTCTGCTCTCTCTCTGCTCTCTTTCTCTCTTTCACTCTGCTCTCTCTCTGCTCTCTCTTTCCCTCTTTCACTCTGCTCTCTCTCTCTCTCTCTCTCTTTCACTCTGCTCTCACTCTCTGCTCTCTCTCTTTCACTCTGCTCTCTTTCGCTCTTTCACTCTGCTCTCTCTCTCTCTCTTTCACTCTGCTCTCACTCTCTGCTCTCTCTCTTTCACTCTGCTCTCTTTCTCTCTTTCACTCTGCCCTTTCTCTTTCACTCTGCTCTTTCTCTTTCACTCTGCTCTCCATCTGCTCGCTCTCTCTTTCACTCTGATCTCTCTCTTTCTCTTTCACTCTGCTGTCTCTCTCTGCTGTCTCTCTCTCTTTCACTCTGCTCTCATTTTCACTCTGCTCTCTCTTTCTCTTTCACTCTGCTCTCTCTCTGCTCTCTCACTCTGCTCTCGTTCACTCTGCTCTCTCGCTTTCACTCTGCTCTCTCGCTTTCACTCTGCTCTCTCTTTCTCTTTCACTCTGCCTCTCTCTCTCTGCTCTCTCTCTCACTCTGCCTTCTCTCTGCGCTCTCTCTCTCTTTCTCTCTACTCTCTCTTTCACTCTGCTCTCTCTCTCTTTCTCTCTTTCACTCTGCTCTCTCTCTTTCACTCTGCTCTCTTTCTCTCTTTCACTCAAATCTCTCTTTCTCTCTTTCACTCTGCTCTCGCTCTCTGCTCTCTCTCGCTCTTTCACTCTGTCTCTCTCTCGCACTTTCACTCTGCTCTCTCTCTCTCTTTCACTCTGCTCTCTCGCTCTCTCTCGATCTCCTTCTCTTTCACTCTGCTCTCTCACTCTGCTCTCTCTCTCTTTCTCGCTTTCACTCTGCTCTCTCACTCTGCTCTCTCTCTCTTTCTCGCTTTCACTCTGCTCTCTTTCTCGCTTTCACTCTGCTCTCGCTCTCTGCTCTCTCTCTCGCTCTTTCACTCTGCTTTCTCTTTCACTCTGCTCTCGCTCTCCTTCTCTTTCACTCTGCTCTCTCTCTCTGCTCTCTCTCTTTCTCTATTTCACTCTGCTCTCTTTCTATTTCACTCCGCTCTCTCTCTCTTTCACTCTGCTCTCTCTTTCACTCTGCTCTCTCTTTCACTCTGCTCTCTCTTTCACTCTGCTCTCTCTCTCTGCTCTCTCTCTCTCTATTTCACTCTGCTCTCTTTCTCTTTCACCCCGCTCTCTTTCTTTCACTCTGCTCTCTCTCTGCTCTCTTTCTCTCTTTCACTCTGCTCTCTCTCTGCTCTCTCTTCCTCTCTTTCACTCTGCTCTCTTTCACTGTGCTCTCTCTCTGCTCTCTCTGCTCTCTCTTCCTCTCTTTCACTCTGCTCTCTTTCTCTTTCACTCCGCTCTCTCTCTCTGCTCTCTCTCTTTCTCTTTCACTCTACTCTTTCTCTTTCACTCTACTCTCTCTCTCTGCTCTCTCTTCCTCTCTTTCACTCTGCTCTCTTTCTCTTTCACTCTGCTCTCTCTCTGCTCTCTCTTCCTCTCTTTCACTCCGCTCTCTCTCTGCTCTCTCTCTTTCTCTTTCACTCTGCTCTCTTTCTCTTTCACTCTGCTCTCTTTCTCTCTTTCACTCTGCTCTCTTTCTCTCTTTCACTCTGCTCTCTCTCTGCTCTCTCTTCCTCTCTTTCACTCTGCTCTCTTTCTCTCTTTCACTCTGCTCTCTCGCTGCTCTCTCTTCCTCTTTCACTCTGCTCTCTTTCTCTTTCACTCCGCTCTCTCTCTCTCTGCTCTCTCTCTTTCTCTTTCACTCTGCCCTCTCTCTGCTCTCTCTTCCTCTCTTTCACTCTGCTCTCTTTCTCTTTCACTCCGCTCTCTCTCTCTGCTCTTTCTCTTTCACTCTGCTCTCTTTCTCTTTCACTCTGCTGTCTCTCTCTCTTTCACTCTGCTCTCTCTCTTTCCCTCTGCGCTCTCTCTCTTTCTCTCTTTCACTCTGCTCTCTCTCTTTCACTCTGCTCTCTCTCTTTCTCTCTTTCACTCTGCTCTCTCTTTCTCTCTTTCACTCTGCTCTCTCTTTCTCTCTTTCACTCTGCTCTCTCTTTCTCTCTTTCACTCTGCTCTCTCTCTCTCTCTCTCTTTCACTCTGCTCTCTCTTTCACTCTGCTCTCACTATCTGCTCTCTTTCGCTCTGCTCTCTCTCGCTTTCACTCTGCTCTCTCTTTCTCTTTCACTCTGCTCTCTCTCACTCTGCTCTCGTTCACTCTGCTCTCTCGCTTTCACTCTGCTCTCTCTTTCTCTTTCACTCTGCTCTCTCTCTCTGCTCTCTCTCTCACTCTGCCTTCTCTCTGCGCTCTCTCTCTTTCTCTCTACTCTCTCTTTCACTCTGCTCTCTCTCTCTTTCTCTCTTTCACTCTGCTCTCTCTCTCTTTCTCTCTTTCACTCTGCTCTCTTTCTCTCTTTCACTCTAATCTCTCTTTCTCTCTTTCACTCTGCTCTCGCTCTCTGCTCTCTCTCTCGCTCTTTCACTCTGCTCTCTCTCTCTCTTTCACTCTGCTCTCTCTCGCTCTCTCTCGATCTCCTTCTCTTTCACTCTGCTCTCTCTCTGCTCTCTCTCTTTCTCGCTTTCACTCTGCTCTCTCTTTCTCTCTTTCACTCTGCTCTCGCTCTCTGCTCTCTCTCGCTCTTTCACTCTGCTCTCTCTTTCACTCTGCTCTCTCTCTCCTTCTCTTTCACTCTGCTCGCTCTCTCTGCTCTCTCTCTTTCTCTATTTCACTCTGCTCTCTTTCTCTTTCACTCCGCTCTCTCTCTTTCACTCTGCTCTCTCTCTGCTCTCTTCCTCTCTTTCACTCCGCTCTCTCTCTCTTTCACTCTGCTCTCTCTCTGCTCTCTTCCACTCTGCTCTCTCTTTCTCTCTTTCACTCTGCTCCCTCTCTTTCACTCTGCTCTCTCTTTCACTCTGCTCTCTCTCTCTGCTCTCTTTCTCTATTTCACTCTGCTCTCTTTCTCTTTCACTCCGCTCTCTTTCTTTCACTCTGCTCTCTCTCTGCTCTTTCTCTCTTTCACTCTGCTCTCTCTGCTCTCTCTTCCTCTCTTTCACTCTGCTCTCTTTCACTCTGCTCTCTCTGCCTCTCTTTCACTCTGCTCTCTTTCTCTTTCACTCCGCTCTCTCTCTCTGCTCTCTCTTTCTCTTTCACTCTGTTCTCTTTCTCTCTTTCACTCTGCTCTCTCTCTCTGCTCTCTCTTCCTCTCTTTCACTCTGCTCTCTTTCTCTTTCACTCTGCTCTCTCTCTGCTCTCTCTTCCTCTCTTTCACTCCGCGCTCTCTCTCTGCTCTCTCTCTTTCTCTTTCACTCTGCTCTCTTTCTCTCTTTCACTCTGCTCTCTCTCTGCTCTCTCTTCCTCTCTTTCACTCTGCTCTCTCTCTCTCTTTCACTCTGCTCTCTCTCTGCTCTCTCTCTCCTCTCTTTCACTCTGCTCTCTTTCTCTTTCACTCCGCTCTCTCTCTCTGCTCTCTCTCTTTCTCTTTCACTCTGCCCTCTCTCTGCTCTCTCTCTCTCTCTCTTTCACTCTGCTCTCTTTCTCTTTCTCTCTGCTCTCTCTCTCTCTCTGCTCTCTTTCTCTTTCACTCTGCTCTCTCTCTCTCTTTCACTCTGCTGTCTCTCTCTCTTTCACTCTGCTCTCTCTTTCCCTCTGCTCTCTCTCTCTTTCACTCTGCTCTCGCTCTTTCACTCTGCTCTCTCTTTCACTCTGCTCTCGCTCTTTCACTCTGCTCTCTCTCTTTCACTCTGCTCTCTCTTTCACTCTGCTCTCTCTCTCTTTCACTCTGCTCTCTTTCTCTCTTTCACTCTGCTCTCTCTTTCTCTCTTACACTCTGCTCTCACTCTCTGCTCTCTCTCTTTCACTCTGCTCTCTCTCGCTTTCACTCTGCTCTCTCTCTCTCTTTCCCTCTTTCACTCTGCTCTCTCTCTTTCTCTTTCACTCTGCTCTCACTCTCTGCTCTCTTTCACTCTGCTCTCTCTCGCTTTCACTCTGCTCTCTCTCTCTGCTCTCTCTCTCTGCTCTCTCTTTCTTTCACTCTGCTCTCTCTCTCTTTCACTCTGCTCTCTCTTTCACTCTGCTCTCTCTTTCACTCTGCTCGCTCTCTCTTTCACTCTGCTCTCTCTCTCTTTCACTCTGCTCTCTCTCTCTTTCACTCTGCTCTCTCTCTCTCTTTCTCTCTGCTCTCTCTCTTTCACTCTGCTCTCTCTCTCTCTTTCTCTCTGCTCTCTCTTTCACTCTGCTCTCTCTCTCTCTTTCACTCTGCTCTCTCTCTTTCACTCTGCTCTCTCTCTATCTTTCACTCTGCTCTCTCTTTCACTCTTTCACTCTGCTCTCGCTCTCTGCTCTCTGCTCTCTCTTTCACTCTGCTCTCTTTCTCTCTTTCACTCTGCTCCCACTCTCTGCTCTCTCTCTCTTTCGCTCTGCTCTCTCTCGCTTTCACTCTGCTCTCTCTTTCACTCTGCTCTCTTTCTCTCTTTCACTCTGCTCTCTCTCACTTTGCTCTCTCTTTCACTCTGCTCTCTCTTTCACTCTGCTCTCTCTCTTTCACTCTGCTCTCTCTTTCTCTTTCACTCTGCTCTCTCTTTCTCTTTCACTCTGCTCTCTCTTTCTCTTTCACTCTGCCCTCTCTCTCTGTTCTCTCTTCCTCTCTTTCACTCTGCCCTCTCTCTCTGTTCTCCCTTCCTCTCTTTCACTCTGCTCTCTCTCTCTCTCTTTCACTCTGCTCTCTCTCTCTCTTTCACTCCGCTCTCTCTGCTCTCTCTCTTTCACTCCGCTCTCTCTGCTCTGCTCTCTCTTTCACCCTGCTCTCTCTGCTCTGCTCTCTCTCTTTCACTCCTCTCTTTCACTCTGCTCTCTCTCTCCTCTCTTTAACTCTGCTCTCTCTCTCTCTGCTCTCTCTCTTTCTCGCTCTCTTTCACTCTGCTCTCTCTTTCACTCTGCTCTCTCTTTCTCTTTCACTCTGCCCTCTCTCTCTGTTCTCTCTTCCTCTCTTTCACTCTGCCCTCTCTCTCTGTTCTCCCTTCCTCTCTTTCACTCTGCTCTCTCTCTCTCTCTTTCACTCTGCTCTCTCTCTCTCTTTCACTCCGCTCTCTCTGCTCTCTCTCTTTCACTCCGCTCTCTCTGCTCTGCTCTCTCTTTCACCCTGCTCTCTCTGCTCTGCTCTCTCTCTTTCACTCCTCTCTTTCACTCTGCTCTCTCTCTCCTCTCTTTAACTCTGCTCTCTCTCTCTCTGCTCTCTCTCTTTCTCGCTCTCTTTCACTCTGCTCTCTCTTTCACTCTGCTCTCTCTTTCACTCTGCTCTCTCTCTCTTTCTCTCTTTCACTCTGCTCTCTCTCTCTTTCTCTCTTTCACTCTGCTCTCTCTCTCTTTCTCTCTTTCACTCTGCTCTCTCTCTCTTTCACTCTGCTCTCTCTCTCTTTCACTCTGCTCTCTCTCTTTCACTCTGCTCTCTCTCTTTCACTCTGCTCTCTCTCTTTCACTCTGCTCTCTCTCTTTCACTCTGCTCTCTCTTTCACTCTGCTCTCTCTCTTTCACTCTGCTCTCTCTCTTTCACTCTGCTCTCTCTCTTTCACTCTGTCTCTCTCTCTTTCACTCTGCTCTCTCTCTTTCACTCTGCTCTCTCTCTTTCACTCTGCTCTCTCTCTTTCTTTCACTCTGCTCTCTCTCTCTCTTTGACTCTGCTCTCTCTCTCTCTTTGACTCTGCTCTCTCTCTCTCTTTGACTCTGCTCTCTCTCTCTCTTTGACTCTGCTCTCTCTCTCTCTTTCACTCTGCTCTCTCTCTTTCACTCTGCTCTCTCTCTTTCACTCTGCTCTCTCTCTCTTTCACTCTGCTCTCTCTCTCTTCTCTCTTTCACTCTGCTCTCTCTCTCTCTCACTCTGCTCTCTCTCTTTCACTCTGCTCTCTCTCTTTCTCTCTTTCACTCTGCTCTCTCTCTTTCACTCTGCTCTCTCTCTTTCACTCTGCTCTCTCTCTTTCACTCTGCTCTCTCTCTTTCACTCTGCTCTCTCTCTTTCACTCTGCTCTCTCTCTTTCACTCTGCTCTCTCTCTCTCTTTCACTCTGCTCTCTCTCTCTCTTTCACTCTGCTCTCTCTCTCTCTTTCACTCTGCTCTCTCTCTCTCTTTCACTCTGTTCTCTCTTTCACTCTGCTCTCTCTTTCACTCTGCTCGCTCTCTTTAGCTCTGCTCGCTCTCTTTCGCTCTGCTCGCTCTCTTTCGCTCTGCTCGCTCTCTCTTTCGCTCTGCTCTCTCTCTCTTTCGCTCTCTCTCTTTCTTCCTCTCTTTCACTCTGCGCGCTCTCTCTTTCCCTCTGCTCTCTCTTTCTCTTTCACTCTGCCCTCTCTCTCTGTTCTCTCTTCCTCTCTTTCACTCTGCTCTCTCTTTCACTCTGCTCTCTCTCTTTCACCCCGCTCTCTCTGCTCTGCTCTCTCTTTCACTCCTCTCTTTCACTCTGCTCTCTCTGCTCTGCTCTCTCTCTTTGACTCCTCTCTTTCACTCTGCTGTCTCTCTCCTCTCTTTAACTCTGCTCTCTCTCTCTCTGCTCTCCCTCTCTTTCTCTCTGCTCTCTCTTTCACTCTGCTCTCTTTCACTCTGCTCTCTCTCTTTCACTCTGCTCTCTCTCTTTCACTCTGCTCTCTCTCTTTCACTCTGCTCTCTCTTTCACTCTGCGCTCTCTTTCTCTTTGCTCTCTCTCTTTCACTTTGCTCTCTCTCTTTCACTCTGCTCTCTCTCGCTCTGCTCTCTCTCTCTTTCTTCCTCTCTTTCACTCTGCGCTCTCTCTTTCCCTCTGCTCTCTTTCACTCTGCTCTCTCTTTCACTCTGCCCTCTCTCTCTGTTCTCTCTTCCTCTCTTTCACTCTGCCCTCTCTCTCTGTTCTCTCTTCCTCTCTTTCACTCTGCTCTCTCTCTTTCACTCTGCTCTCTCTTTCTCTCTGCTCTCTCTCTTTCACTCTGCTCTCTCTGCTCTGCTCTCTCTCTTTCACTCCTCTCTTTCACTCTGCTCTCTCTGCTCTGCTCTCTCTCTTTCACTCCTCTCTTTCACTCTGCTCTCTCTCTCCTCTCTTTAACTCTGCTCTCTCTCTCTCTGCTCTCTCTCTCTCTTTCTCTCTGCTCTCTCTCTTTCACTCTGCTCTGTCTCTTTCACTCTGCTCTCTCTCTCTCTTTCTCTCTTTCACTCTGCTCTCTCTCTTTCACTCTGCTCTCTTTCACTCTGCTCTCTTTCACTCTGCTCTCTTTCACTCTGCTCTCTTTCACTCTGCTCTCTCTCTTTCACTCTGCTCTCTTTCACTCTGCTCTCTCTCTCTTTCACTCTGCTCTCTCTCTTTCACTCTGCTCTCTCTCTTTCACTCTGCTCTCTCTCTTTCACTCTGCTCTCTCTCTTTCACTCGGCTCTCTCTCTCTTTCACTCAGCTCTCTCTCTCTTTCACTCTGCTCTCTCTCTCTTTCACTCTGCTCTCTCTCTCTTTCTCTCTTTCACTCTGCTCTCTCTTTCACTCTGCTCTTTCTTTCTCTTTCACTCTGCTCTTTCTTTCTCTTTCACTCTGCTCTCTCTCTTTCACTCTGCTCTCTCTCTTTCACTCTGCTCTCTCTCTCTTTCACTCTGCTCTCTCTCTCTTTCACTCTGCTCTCTCTCTCTTTCACTCTGCTCTCTCTCTCTTTCACTCTGCTCTCTCTCTCTTTCACTCTGCTCTCTCTCTCTTTCACTCTGCTCTCTCTCTTTCACTCTGCTCTCTCTTTCACTCTGCTCTCTCTCTCATTTGCTCTGCTCTCTCTCTTTCTTCCTCTCTTTCACTCTGCGCTCTCTCTCGCTTTCCCTCTGCTCTTTCTCTTTCACTCTCTCACTCTGCTCTCTCTCTTTTTCACTCTGCTCTCTCTCTTTCGCTCTGCTCTCTCTCTTTCTTCCTCTCTTTCACTCTGCGCTCTCTCTCTCTTTCCCTCTGCTCTTTCTCTTTCACTCTGCTCTCCCTCGCTTTCACTCTGCTGTCGCTCTCTCTCTCTTTCACTCTGCACTCTCTTTCACTCTGCACTCTCTTTCACTCTGCACTCTCTTTCACTCTGCTCTCTCTCTCTGCTCTCTCTCTTTCACTCTGCTCTCGCTTTCACTCTGCTCTCTCTCTCTTTCACTCTGCGCTCTCTCTCTCTTTCACTCTGCCTTCTCTCGCACTCTTCCTCGCTCTGAACCCCCTCCCCCCGTCATTTTGTAGTACTAACATCACCCCACATTTTAACCTCTCTTTCTCTCGTTCCCTGCAGATCATCGCCCCTTGGAGGATGCCAGAATTCTACAATCGCTTCCGGGGCAGGACTGACCTCATGGAGTACGCCAAGGTGCTGGTGATGTTATTAATTCTGCCCAAACCAGGGAGGGTTTTGCGATGGGGGCGGCCCATGGGATCCTGGGCAGGGCACCCTGGCCCTTGCCTTCGACATACATTTTAACAGACCGGATTCAGGGGGGAGACTCCCAATGTTTGAGGCCAAAAATGGCTTTGTTTTACCTGTCTCCACCTAGAATCACCTCTGTTTCAATGTATGTCAACGGGTAAAATACATTTCCATTATTTTATTTCAAAATCTCCCACTTTCTAATTGTAAAATGTTGGCACATACGCTTGGATATAGAGTCAGCATTTGCACTCCCCTGTCCCAGTGCATTCTGGGTAAGAGCGGCGGTCGGGGGTAAAGAGGGGTGTTTACGAGAAGGTACAGGTGGCACTGGGGGGCACAGAAGAGGCAATGTAAAGAAGGCTGGCATCAAAGGAAGATGGTGTGGTCCGGTACTAACCTGGCACAGTGTGAACTGGCACACATGTGGCAATGATAATAACACAAGCGCCACCCTCACTGCTGATACCTGCCCTAATAGCTTTAATAATCTAATTATACATCACACTCTGTCCCTCGACTGTCCTTGTGTGTATTAACTTGTCTCTACACCCACAGCCTGGTACTGCGGCCCTGGCACTCTCTTTCCACCACTTGTACCCAGTGCCCTTGTCTGTGACAGCCCTCAACACCTTCACAGGCGATGGTGCCCTGTTAGGCACAGTGACACGTCCTGGTACACAACGACGCATCTTGAGACATAGTAACACATCCCGATACACTGTAACACATCCCGATACACTGTAGCACATCCCGATACACTGTAGCACAATCCCGATACACTGTGACACATCCCGATACACTGTGACACATCCCGATACACTGTGACACATCATGATACATTGTGACACATCCCGATACACAGTGACACATCCCGATACACTGTGACACATCCCGATACACTGTGACACATCCCGATACACTGTGACACATCCCAATACACTGTGACACATCCCGATACACTGTGACACATCCCGATACACTGTGACACATCATGATACATTGTGACACATCCCGATACACAGTGACACATCCCGATACACTGTGACACATCCCGATACACTGTGACACATCCCGATACACTGTGACACATCCCAATACACTGTGACACATCCCAATACACAGTGACACATCCCGATACACTGTGACACATCATGATACATTGTAACACATCCCAATACACAGTGACACATCCCGATACACTGTGACACATCCCGATACACTGTGACACATCCCAATACACTGTAGCACATCCCTATACACTGTAGCACATCCCTATACACAGTGACACATCCCTATAACACAGTGACACATCCCGATGCACAGTGACACATCCCTATACACAGTGACGCATCCCGATACACAGTGACACATCCCTATACACAGTGACGCATCCCGATACACTGTGACACATCCCGATACACTGTGACACATCCCGATACACTGTGACACATCCCGTTACACTGTGACACATCCCGTTACACTGTGACACATCCCTATACACTGTGACACATCCCGATACACAGTGACACATCCCGATACACTGTAGCACATCCCGATACACTGTAGCACATCCCGATACACTGTAACACATCCCGATACACTGTGACACTTCCCGATACACTGTGACACATCCCGATACACTGTAGCACATCCCGATACACTGTAGCACATCCCGATACACTGTAGCACATCCCGATACACTGTAACACATCCCGATACACTGTAGCACATCCCGATACACTGTAGCACAATCCCGATACACTGTGACACATCCCGATACACTGTGACACATCCCGATACACTGTGACACATCCCGATACACTGTGACACATCCCGATACACTGTGACACATCCCGATACACTGTGACACATCCCGATACACTGTAGCACATCCCGATACACTGTAACACATCCCGATACACTGTAGCACATCCCGATACACTGTAGCACATCCCGATACACTGTAGCACATCCCGATACACTGTGACACATCCCGATACACTGTGACACATCCCGATACACTGTGACACATCCCGATACACTGTGACACATCCCGATACACTGTGACACATCCCGATACACTGTGACACATCCCGATACACTGTGACACATCCCGATACACTGTAGCACATCCCGATACACTGTAGCACATCCCGATACACTGTAGCACATCCCGATACACTGTAACACATCCCGATACACTGTAACACATCCCGATACACTGTGACACATTCCTGTACACAGTGACACATTCCGATGCCCGGTGACACCTCCTGATGCACGATGACACATGTTGATACACACTGAATACATCCTAATACACAGTAACACAACATGATACACAGTGAGGGATCCTGTGTCATGCCACCCTTAGATTCTGTAAATTGTAGGAACTCTGGGCAGGAGAGGGTGTGAGATGGCGAGGCCCTCCTGTCTCAGGACATAGGATGCGGGGGCACCCAGTGCTGGGGGGCCACGCGATGCATAAAGATGCTGTGTTGGGGGCCACGTGATGCAAGACACGCAGAATTGGGTGCCATGCAGTGCAAGGACATGCAGCGTAAAGGGCCACGCAATGCAAGGACTTGCAGTAACCGCGGTCATGTGATGCAAGGACTTGCAGTAACCGCGGTCATGTGATGCAAGGACTTGCAGTAACCGCGGTCATGTGATGCAAGGACTTGCAGTAACCGCGGTCATGTGATGCAAGGATTTGCAGTAACCGCGGTCATATGATGCAAGGACTTGCAGTAACCGCGGTCATGTGATGCAAGGACTTGCAGTAACCGCGGTCATGTGATGCAAGGACTTGCAGTAACCGCGGTCATGTGATGCAAGGACTTGCAGTAACTGCGGTCATGTGATGCAAGGAGTACCGCGGTCATGTGATGCAAGGACTTGCAGTAACCGCGGTCATGTGATGCATGGACTTGCAGTGTTGCCAAGGCCCTTGGATTCCTTGGCACCCCAGTTCTAGTGATGGTCGTGCTGCTGAGGCCCATTCACAAGGGGTGGTGTATAGGCTGGGCCTGCAAACATCGGAAACCAGTTACAACAGTCACACAAGGCCCCTCACCAGTCAGAGGTCTGTCTTTTAAGAAGACTGTGTCTTTTTTTGGCACTTTTATTAATAACTGCTGAAGGCCGGTAGCAGCCAGTCCCTGTGACCGCTTTACTGCTGGGAGACGGGCACAAGGTGGCCTTCAGACCCCTTGGGATCCGCAGCCATTTCTGAGGTAGCCTGACTGGTTCTGCTGCTGTTGTTGTGGGGAAATTCCAGCTGCTCACCAGTGTGCAGTGCCCTCGTTGGCTCTCAGTACAGTCCGATTCTAATATGTTTGGGTGGTCCAGGGGCACAGGGGCCCTTGGTTCTGGGCATAGACCATCTACTGTTTTGCGTCCATTGGATACGGTACTGACCTGATCTGGGCTCTTAACGCCACTCTGATGAGGTTGGAAGGGGCCACAGGAAGACGTTTGCGGCACAGATGGAGCGGTCTCAGATCCCAGCGGGTAGTGTGCAGAATGACAACTCTCCTACCAAAGTTGGGAAAAATGCACAAATATTCGATTTTGTGAAGTTGCAAAGTTACTCAACTTAATCTACCGCCCCCTGAGGCGTGACGTTTTAGTGCAAAATGAGTTCTTGAAGGAGATTTCCCCACAAAACTCTTTCAGATGGCAAACTGGTGCAAAGTGACTTGTGTGAGTGTGCATTCCAGCCCCAAGCCAGACCTGTCTCCCACAGCTCCATATATGGTCTCGCGTGATTATTGGGGTGACTCAGTGGGAAGGGGGCCCTGTCCAAAGAACTGTCAGTCCATTCCACCCTTCAGTCTCAATCAGAATGGCCCACACTGTCTTGACCTGAGACACCCCTAAATGCCCGGTCAAACCCCTGCATGCCCTGACAACCGACCCACCCCAACCGGCTCGTGCGTGCATATGCCTTCATTAGGCGGGAGTCTTGGGGGAGATGCTGCAGGCTGAGCTGGGCATGTCTGTTTCATCAGTCTGCAGCTGACACCCCGAATCTGTAGCTAGCACCCCTGCATTTACAGGCTGAGCCTACCCGACTGCACGTGTTGGAAACATCTTCCTGGTGTTTTTACTGCCCCCCTCCCCCCTCTCTGACACTCTATCCACCCCAGTCATTCTCTTTCTCTCTTTTACCCTCGTGTCCGCTCTTTCTCTCGCTTCCTCTCTCTCGCATCATCCTCTTTCTCAAACTCTGAACCCCTATGTTTTTCTCTGTAGACCCTCTTCCTTCCCTCCCCTACTTACTTTCTTCCTTCATTCCCCCTCTCTCCCTCCCCCTGTCCTTCTCCCCCTCCCTCCTTGCTTCCTTCCTTTCCCTCCTTTCTTCCCCCTTCCTTCCTTGCTTTTCATTTTAAGTCTTCTTTTTTCTTCCACTCTCCCTTTCTCCCCTTCTTTTGCTCTTTCAGTGTCTCTCCTCTCCTCCCATCCCTTTCTATCCTATGCTCCGTCTGTTTCACTCTTTTTAAATCTTTTGATCTTTCTTTCTTCATTTTTTTCTTTTTATCATTCTCTTTCTCTTCCTCTTTCATGAGTTCTCTTCCTTTCTTTCTTTCTTTCTTTCTTTCTCTCTTTCTCTCTTTCTCTCTTTCTTTAATTCTTTCTCTCTCCTTTTCATTCTTTCTTCCTTTCTCTCTCTCCTTTTCATTCTTTCTTCCTTTCTCTCTCTCTCTCCTTTTCATTCTTTCTTCCTTTCTCTCCTTTTCATTCTGTCTTCCTTTCTCTCCTTTTCATTCTTTTTTTAGTTCTTAACTTTTTCGTTTATGCTCCTTTCTCTTAGTTACATAATTTCTTGCTTCCCCTCTTTCTTTTTCACCTTCGACCCTGTGCTCCTTCTGTTTCACTTTTTTTTTGTATCTTTCATCCTTTCATTCTTATTTATTCAATTATTTGCCATTCTTATTTTGCTTTCTCTTCGTTTCCGTCTCTTTTGGGTCTTCTTAGCCCGTTGGACTTTCTCTTCACTATTTTTATTTCTGGTTCCACTTTGTATGTTTATCTTTTCCTTTCTCACTCTTCCTTTGTCTCCATCTCTTTCATTTGTCTCTCTCATCCCCGTTCTTTCCCACCTTTCTTCTAGGAGCCTCTTTGTATCCCCTTTTCTAACTTCCCTTTTCCTGTCCTTCTCTATCTGTTCTTTCACTCCCTCCCATCCCCTCTCTTGCCCCCTCCCCCTCCTTCTCCACCCTCATACCCCCCGGTCCTTGTGAGTTTGGTGAACGGCCTCCCTTCCTGCCCCTGTGCCGAGGGCGCTGCTGCTTTGAAAAGAAACAAATGACTGTCAGACAAAGAAGTGTGAGGCTTCGAGGGCTCTGTCACTGAGGCCCCTGTGTTTCCAACCCTTATCTGTCACTGAGGCCCTGTGTTTCCAACCCTTATCTGTCACTGAGGCCCCTGTGTTTCCAACCCTTATCTGTCACTGAGGCCCCTGTGTTTCCAACCCTTATCTGTCACTGAGGCCCCTGTGTTTCCATCCCTTATCTGTCACTGAGGCCCCTGTGTTTCCCAATCCTTATCTGTCACTGAGGCCCCTGTGTTTCCAACCCTTATCTGTCACTGAGGCCCCTGTGTTTCCATCCCTTATCTGTCACTGAGGCCCTTGTGTTTCCCAATCCTTATCTGTCACTGAGGCCCCTGTGTTTCCATCCCTTATCTGTCACTGAGGCCCCTGTGTTTCCAACCCTTATCTGTCACTGAGGCCCCTGTGTTTCCAACCCTTATCTGTCACTGAGGCCCCTGTGTTTCCAACCCTTATCTGTCACTGAGGCCCCTGTGTTTCCATCCCTTATCTGTCACTGAGGCCCCTGTGTTTCCAACCCTTATCTGTCACTGAGGCCCTTGTGTTTCCAACCCTTATCTGTCACTGAGGCCCCTGTGTTTCCATCCCTTATCTGTCACTGAGGCCCCTGTGTTTCCCAATCCTTATCTGTCACTGAGGCCCTTGTGTTTCCAACCCTTATCTGTCACTGAGGCCCTTGTGTTTCCAACCCTTATCTGTCACTGAGGCCCCTGTGTTTCCAACCCTTATCTGTCACTGAGACCCCTGTGTTTCCAACCCTTATCTGTCACTGAGGCCCTTGTGTTTCCCAATCCTTATCTGTCACTGAGGCCCTTGTGTTTCCCAATCCTTATCTGTCACTGAGCCCCTGTGTTTCCAACACTTATCTGTCACTGAGGCCCCTGTGTTTCCAACCCTTGTCTGTCACTGAGGCCCTTGTGTTTCCCAATCCTTATCTGTCACTGAGGCCCTTGTGTTTCCCAACCCTTATCTGTCACTGAGGCCCTTGTGTTTCCCAACCCTCATCTGTCACTGAGGCCCTTGTGTTTCCAACCCTTTTCTGTCACTGAGGCCCTTGTGTTTCCAACCCTTTTCTGTCACTGAGGCCCTTGTGTTTCCCAACCTGTATCTGTCACTGAGGCCCCTGTGTTTCCCAACCCTTATCTGTCACTGAGGCCCCTGTGTTTCCCAATCCTTATCTGTCACTGAGGCCCCTGTGTTTCCCAATCCTTATCTGTCACTGAGGCCCCTGTGTTTCCCAACCCTTATCTATCACTGAGGCCCTTGTGTTTCCCAACCCTTATCTGTCACTGAGGCCTTGTGTTTCCCAACCCTTATCTGTCACTGAGGCCCTTGTGTTTCCAACACTTATCTGTCACTGAGGCCCTTGTGTTTCCCAATCCTTATCTGTCACTGAGACCCCTGTGTTTCCAACCCTTATATGTCACTGAGGACCCTGTGTTTCCAACCCTTATCTGTCACCGAGGTCCTTGTGTTTCCCAATCCTTATCTGTCACTGAGGCCCCTGTGTTTCCAACCCTTATCTGTCACTGAGACCCCTGTGTTTCCAACCCTTATCTGTCACTGAGGCCCTTGTGTTTCCCAATCCTTATCTGTCACTGAGGCCCTTGTGTTTCCCAATCCTTATCTGTCACTGAGCCCCTGTGTTTCCAACACTTATCTGTCACTGAGGCCCCTGTGTTTCCAACACTTATCTGTCACTGAGGCCCTTGTGTTTCCCAATCCTTATCTGTCACTGAGGCCCTTGTGTTTCCAACCCTTTTCTGTCACTGAGGCCCTTGTGTTTCCAACCCTTTTCTGTCACTGAGGCCCTTGTGTTTCCCAACCTGTATCTGTCACTGAGGCCCCTGTGTTTCCCAACCCTTATCTGTCACTGAGGCCCCTGTGTTTCCCAATCCTTATCTGTCACTGAGGCCCCTGTGTTTCCCAATCCTTATCTGTCACTGAGGCCCCTGTGTTTCCCAACCCTTATCTATCACTGAGGCCCTTGTGTTTCCCAACCCTTATCTGTCACTGAGGCCTTGTGTTTCCCAACCCTTATCTGTCACTGAGGCCCTTGTGTTTCCAACACTTATCTGTCACTGAGGCCCTTGTGTTTCCCAATCCTTATCTGTCACTGAGACCCCTGTGTTTCCAACCCTTATCTGTCACTGAGGCCCCTGTGTTTCCAACCCTTATCTGTCACTGAGACCCCTGTGTTTCCAACCCTTATCTGTCACTGAGGCCCTTGTGTTTCCCAATCCTTATCTGTCACTGAGGCCCTTGTGTTTCCCAATCCTTATCTGTCACTGAGCCCCTGTGTTTCCAACACTTATCTGTCACTGAGGCCCCTGTGTTTCCAACCCTTGTCTGTCACTGAGGCCCTTGTGTTTCCCAACCCTCATCTGTCACTGAGGCCCTTGTGTTTCCAACCCTTTTCTGTCACTGAGGCCCTTGTGTTTCCAACCCTTTTCTGTCACTGAGGCCCTTGTGTTTCCCAACCCTTATCTGTCACTGAGGCCCCTGTGTTTCCCAACCCTTATCTGTCACTGAGGCCCCTGTGTTTCCCAACCCTTATCTGTCACTGAGGCCCCTGTGTTTCCCAACCCTTATCTATCACTGAGGCCCTTGTGTTTCCCAACCCTTATCTGTCACTGAGGCCTTGTGTTTCCCAACCCTTATCTGTCACTGAGGCCCTTGTGTTTCCAACACTTATCTGTCACTGAGGCCCTTGTGTTTCCCAACCCTTATCTGTCACTGAAGCCCTTGTGTTTCCCAACCCTTATCTGTCACTGAGACCTTTGTGTTCCTAAGAGGCTCTTAGCACAGATTAGCTGCTGGTATTTCTGCCCCACTGGAGCTCAGGTGTGCCTTCTCTACCCCAGACATGGACAGTGACTCCGGGGCAGTGTAAAGAGATCTCACAAAAGATGTTACCTCTACGGAGCACCTGCGTGCAGCGTTAGGTGGGTCCAAGAGTGCCTAGCAAGGAGCAGTGGGTGTGTCGGGAGGGAGGAGGGGTCGGCGGTGTGGATAGCACAGAAGCCCTCTGCGGAAGTGCCTTCTATGGAGTGGCAAGGCCTGTCCACAGGGCCTCCATGCAAGAGGTGCAGAGGAGAGGCACTGTAAACAATATGGGGGGGGGGGGCACTGGAGTGTTTCCCAGGGTGCTGTGCGGAGTTGCACAGGGCGCGCAGCATGGGGTATTGGGGGTGAGTAAGAGTCCCCTCTATGTATGGGGCTTGCGGGGTGTTTGGTGGGGATACTGTATAGGGGGCCCTCTATAGAGTATTGAAGTGGGGCTGTATAGGAGTGTCCCGGATTGGCGGAGTGGTGAAAGCCTTATCGGTGTACCCTGTACGGAGCATTAAAAGGGGGCACAGGAAGCCCTGCATGCAGTACTGGGGTGCTGCACGGAAGCCCCATGTATACAGTGTTGGGGGGCTGCAAGGGAACCCCATGTATGCAGTGTTGGGGAGCTGCAAGGGCACACCATGTATGTAGTACTGGGGGCCCCTGGGGAGCCCCGTGTATGCACTACTGGGGGGATGCAAGGGAGCCCCATGTATGCACTACTGGAGAGCTGCAAGGGAGCTCCATGTATGCAGTACTGGGGGGCTGCAAGGGATCCCCATGTATGCAATACTGGGGGGCTGCAAGGGAGCCCCATGTATGCAGTACTGGGGGGCTGCAAGGGAGCCCCATGTATGGAGTACTGGGAGTTGCAAGGGAGACCCATGTATGCAATACTGGGGGGCTGCAAGGGAGCCCCATGTATGCAGTACTGGGGGGCTGCAAGGGAGCCCTATGTACGCAGCACTGGGGTTCTGCAAGGGAGCCCCATGTATGCAGTACTGGGGGGCTGCAAGGGAGCCCCATGTATGCAATACTGGGGGACTGCAAGGGAGCCCCATGTATGCAGTACTGGGGGGCTGCAAGGGAGCCCCATGTATGGTGTACTGAGAGTTGCAAGGGAGACCCATGTATGCAGTACTGGGGGGCTGCAAGGGAGCCCTATGTACGCAGCACTGGGGTTCTGCAAGGGAGCCCCATGTATGCAGTACTGGGGGGCTGCAAGGGAGCCCTATGTATGCAGCACTGGGGTTCTGCAAGGGAGCCCCGTGTATGCAGTACTGGGGGGCTGTAAGGGAGCCTTATGTATGCTGTATTGGGGATCTTCAAGGGACCCCATGTATGTAGTACTGGGGGGCTGTAAGGGAGCAGTACTGGGGGCTACAAGGGAGGCACATGTATGCAGTACTGAGGCGCTGCAAGGGAGCCCCATGTATGCAGTGTTGGGGGGGCTACACACGAGCGCCCTGCATGGATCATTAAAGGGGTGCACAGGAAGCATTGCATGCAGTACTGGGGGGACTGCACGAGAGCCCCATGTATGTATTGTTGGGGGGGCTGCAAGGGAGCCCCATGTATGCAGTACTGGGGGGCTGCTTGGGAGCCCCATGTATGCACTACTGGGGGGCTGCAAGGGTGCCCCATGTATGCACTACTGGGGGGCCGCAAGGGTTGCCCATGTATGCAATACTGGGGGGGCTGCATGGGAGCCCCATGTATGCAGTACTGGGGGGCTACAAGGGAACCCCATGTATGTAGTGTTGGGGGGCTGCAAGGGAGCCCCATGTAAGCAGTGGTGGGTAGGGCGAGGACTACATCAGAGTGCCCTGCATGGAGCATTAAAAGGGTGCACAGGATGCACTGCACGCAATACTGGGGGGCTGCAAGGGAGCCCCATGAAAGCAGTACTGGAGGGCCGCAAAGGAGTCCCAAACATGCACTACTGGAGGGCTGAAAGGGAGCCCTGTGCACGCAGTGGTGGGTAGGGCGGGAGCTACACACGAGTTCTCTGTACGGATCATTAAAGGGGTGCACATGAAGCCCTGCATGCTCTAATTGGGGGCTGCAAGGGAGCCCCATGTATACAGTGGTGGGGAGGGCAGGCACTACACACGAGTGCCCTGTATGGAGCAATAACGGGGCGCACAGGAAGCCCTGCATGTCCTACTGGGGTGCCTCGCAGGAAGACTTAACACATTGTTGGGGGTGCACAGGACTGCCCTGCATGGAGCATGAAGGGCTGCACATGAGACCCTGCATATAGCATGAAGGGCTACCCTTGAGACCCTGCACGGAGCATGCAGGGCTGCACATGAGACCCTGCATGGAGCATGAAGGGCTGCACATGAGACCCTGCATATAGCATGAAGGGCTACCCTTGAGACCCTGCACGGAGCATGCAGGGCTGCACATGAGACCCTGCATGGAGCATGAAGGGCTGCACATGACTGCCCTGCATGGAGCATGAAGGGCTGCACATGAGACCCTGCATATAGCATGAAGGGCTACCCTTGAGACCCTGCACGGAGCATGCAGGGCTGCACATGAGACCCTGCATGGAGCATGAAGGGCTGCACATGACTGCCCTGCATGGAGAATGAAGGGCTGCACATGAGACCCTGCATATAGCATGAAGGGCTACCCTTGAGACCCTGCACGGAGCATGCAGGGCTGCACATGAGACCCTGCATGGAGCATGAAGGGCTGCACATGACTGCCCTGCATGGAGTTTGAAGGACAGCACATGAGACCCTGCATGGAGCATGATGGGCTGCAGATGAGACCCTGAACGGAGCATGAAGGGCTGCACATGAGACCCTGCATGGAGCATGAAGGGCTGCCCATGAGACCCTGCATGGAGCATGAAGGGCTGCCCTTGAGACCCTGCATGGAGCATGAAGGGCTGCCCTTGAGATCCTGCATTGAGCATGAAGGGCTGCCGTTGAGACCCTGCATGGAGCATGAAGGGCTGCCCTTGAGACCCTGCAGGCTGCACATGAGACCCTGCAGAGAGAATGAAGGACTGCACATGAGACCCTGCATGGAGCATGAAGGGCTGCACACGAGACCCTGCATGGAGCATGAAGGACTGCACATGAGACTCTGCAGAGAGCAAGAAGGGCTGCACATGAAACCATTTATGGAGCATGAAGGGCTGCACATGAAACCCTTTATGGAGCATGAAGGACAGCACATGAGACCCTGCATGAAGCATGAAGGGCTGCACATGAGACTCTGCATGGAGCATGAAGGACTGCACATGAGATTCTGCAGAGAGCAAGAAGGGCTGCACATGAAACCATTTATGGAGCATGAAGGGCTGCACATGAAACCCTTTATGGAGCATGAAGGACTGCACATGAGACCCTGCATGGAGCATGAAGGGCTGCACATGAGACCCTGCATTGAGCATGAAGGGCTGCACATGAGACCCTGCATTGAGCATGAAGGGCTGCACATTAGACCCTGCATGGAGCATGAAGGGGTGCACATGAGACCCTGCATTGAGCATGAAGGGCTGCACATGAGACCCTGCATTGAGCATGAAGGGCTGCACATTAGACCCTGCATTGAGCATGAAGGGCTGCACATGAGACCCGGCATAGAGCATGAAGGGCTGCACATGAGACCCTGCATGGAGCTTGAAAGGCTGCACATGAGACCCTGCAGGGAGTATGAAGGGCTGCACATGAGACCCTGCAGGGAGCGTGAAGGGCTGCACATGAGACCCTGCAGGGAGCGTGAAGGGCTGCACATGAGACCCTGCAGGGAGCATGAAGGACTGCACATGAGACCCTGCAGGGAGCATGAAGGACTGCACATGAGACCCTGCAGGGAGCATGAAGGACTGCACATGAGACCCTGCAGGGAGCATGAAGGACTGCACGAGACCCTGCATGGAGCATGAAGGACTGCACATGAGACCCTGCATGGAGCATGAAGGGCTGTACATGAGACCCTGCATGGAGCATGAAGGGCTGCACATGAGACCCTGCATGGAGCATGAAGGGCTGCACACGAGACCCTGCATTGAGCATGAAGGGCTGCAAATGAGACCCGGCATGGAGCGTGAAGGGCTGCACATGAGACCCTGCAGGGAGCATGAAGGGCTGCACATGAGACCCTGCAGGGAGCGTGAAGGGCTGCCCATGAGACCTTGCAGGGAGCGTGAAGGGCTGCACATGAGACCCTGCAGGGAGCGTGAAGGACTGCACACAAGACCCTGCATGGAGCATGAAGGACTGCACATGAGAGCCTGCAGGGAGCATGAAGGACTGCACACGAGACCCTGCATGGAGCATGAAGGACTGCACACGAGACCCTGCATGGAGCATGAAGGACTGCACACGAGACCCTGCATGGAGCATGAAGGACTGCACATGAGACCCTGCATGGAGCATGAAGTTCTGCACACGAGACCCTGCATGGAGCATGAAGTTCTGCACACGAGACCCTGCATGGAGCATGAAGGACTGCACATGAGACCCTGCATGGAGCATGAAGTTCTGCACATTAGACCCTGCATGGAGCATGAAGGACTGCACATGGACCCTACAGGGAGCACTGGGGTCTGCATAGGAGGACGTGAGTGAAAAATTGATGCACAGTACGAGAGGCCACATATGTAGTACTGGGAACGCACTGGAGATCCTGCATGTAGAACCGAGGGCTGCATACGATGCCATTGAATATTGGAGGTGCAGAAGAGTGCTCTGCATGGAGCACTGGAGGTTGCACTGGAGTGCCCTGTACAGAGCACTGGAGGCTGCACTGGAGTGCCCATTACGGAGCACTGGAGGCTGCACTGGAGTGCCCTGTACAGAGCACTGGAGGCTGCTCTGGTGTTACCTGTACGGAGCACTGGAGGCTGCACTGGAGTGCCCTGTACGGAGCACTGGAGGCTGCACTGGAGTGCCCTGTATGGAGCACTGGAGGCTGCACTGGAGTGCCCTGTATGGAGCACTGGAGGCTGCACTGGAGTGCCCTGTACGGAGCACTGGAGGCTGCACTGGAGTGCCCTGTATGGAGCACTGGAGGCTGCACTGGAGTGCTCTGCATGGAGCACTGGAGGCTGCACTGGAATGCCCTGTACGGAGCACTGGAGGCTGCACTGGAGTGCCCATTACGGAGCACTGGAGGCTGCACTGGAGTGCCATGTACGGAGCACTGGAGGCTGCTCTGGTCTTACCTGTACGGAGCACTGGAGGCTGCACTGGAGTGCCCTGTACAGAGCACTGGAGGCTGCACTGGTGTGCCCTGTACAGAGCACTGGAGGCTGCACTGGTGTTACCTGTACGGAGCACTGGAGGCTGCACTGGAGTGCCCTGTACGGAGCACTGGAGGCTGCACTGGAGTGCCCTGTACGGAGCACTGGAGGCTGCACTGGAGTGCCCTGTACGGAGCACTGCAGGCTGCACTGGAGTGCCCTGTACGGAGCACTGGAGGCTGCTCTGGAGTGCCCTGTACGGAGCACTGGAGGCTGCTCTGGAGTGCCCTGTACGGAGCACTGGAGGCTGCTCTGGAGTGCCCTGTACGGAGCACTGGAGGCTGCACTGGAGTGCCCTGTACGGAGCACTGGAGGCTGCTCTGGAGTGCCCTGTACGGAGCACTGCAGGCTGCACTGGAGTGCCCTGTACGGAGCACTGGAGGCTGCTCTGGTGTTACCTGTATGGAGCACTGGAGGCTGCACTGGAGTGCCCTGTACGGAGCACTGGAGGCTGCACTGGAGTGCCCTGTACGGAGCACTGGAGGCTGCACTGGAGTGCCCTGTACGGAGCACTGGAGGCTGCACTGGAGTGCCCTGTACGGAGCACTGCAGGCTGCACTGGAGTGCCCTGTACAGAGCACTGCAGGCTGCACTGGAGTGCCCTGTACGGAGCACTGGAGGCTGCACTGGAGTGCCCTGTATGGAGCACTGGAGGCTGCAATGGAGTTCTCTGTATGGAGTATGGGATGGCACTCACGAGTGCCCATTATGGAATATACGGGGGCTGCATAGGAGGCCATGCATTGACTATTAGGGGGGCCACTGGAGGCCCTGCATGGAGCCTGCATAGGAGGCCCTGCAAGTAGTATCGGTGGGGCTGCGTATAAGGCCATGCATGCTGTATTGAGAGCTGCATAAGGACTGCATGGTGCATTGAGTGGCTGCATAGGAGGCCCTTCATGGAATATTGGGGTGGGGAGATAGGCAAGAGTCACTGCATAGATGACCCTGCTTGGAATACTGGGGGTGGGGGGGTAGGCATGAGGCCCTGTATGTAGTATTGGATGAGTGCATAGATAACCCTGCTTGGAATACTGGGGGGGGGGGGGGTTGGCATGAGGCCCTGTATGTAGGATTGGATGAGTGCATAGATGACCTTGCTTGGAATACTGGGGGGGGGTAGGCATGAGGCCCTGTATGGAGGATTGGATGAGTGCATAGATGACCCTGCTTGGAATACTGGGGGCGTTAGGCATGAGGCCCTGCTTGTAGGATTGGGCGAGTGCATAGATGACCCTGCTTGGAATACTGGGGGAGGGGGGTAGGCATGAGGCCCTGTATATAGTATTGGATGAGTGCATAGATAACCCTGCTTGGAATACTGGGGGGTTGGCATGAGGCCCTGTATGTAGGATGGATGAGTGCATAGATGACCCTGCTTGGAATACTGTGGGTGGGGGGGGTGGGGGGGTTAGGCATGAGGCCCTGCATGTAGTATTGGATGAGTGCATAGATGACCCTGCTTGGAATACTGGGGGAGGGCGGGGGGGGTAGGCATGAGGCCCTGTATGTAGTATTGGATGAGTGCATAGATAACCCTGCTTGGACCACTGGGGGGGTGGGGGGGGTTGGCATGAGGCCCTGTATGTAGGATTGGATGAGTGCATAGATAACCCTGCTTGGAATACTGGGGGGTGGGGGGGTTGGCATGAGGCCCTGTATGTAGGATGGATGAGTGCATAGATGACCCTGCTTGGAATACTGTGGGTGGGGGGTTAGGCATGAGGCCCTGCATGTAGTATTGGATGAGTGCATAGATGACCCTGCTTGGAATACTGGGGGGAGGGCGGGGGGGGGGTAGGCATGAGGCCCTGTATGTAGTATTGGATGAGTGCATAGATAACCCTGCTTGGACCACTGGGGGGGTGGGGGGGGTTGGCATGAGGCCCTGTATGTAGGATTGGATGAGTGCATAGATGACCCTGCTTGGAATACTGTGGGGGGGGTAGGCATGAGGCCCTGTATGTAGTATTGGATGAGTGCATAGATGACCCTGCTTGGAATACTGGGAGGGGGGGGGGGATAGGCATGAGGCCCTGCATGTAGGATTGGATGAGTGCATAGATGACCCTGCTTGGTATACTGGGGGTGGGGGGGTAGGCATGAGGCCCTGCATGTAGGATTGGATGAGTGCATAGATGACCCTGCTTGGAATACTGGGGGGCGCTAGGCATGAGGCCCTGCATGTAGGATCGGATGAGTGCATAGATGACCCTGCTTGGAATACTGGGGGGCGCTAGGCATGAGGCCCTGCATGTAGGATTGGATGAGTGCATAGATGACCCTTCTTGGAATACTGGGGGTAGGGGGGGTAGGCATGAGGCCCTGCATGTAGGATCGGATGAGTGCATAGATGACCCTGCTTGGAATACTGGTGGGGGGTAGGCATGAGGCCCTGCATGTAGGATTGGATGAGTGCATAGATGACCCTTCTTGGAATACTGGGGGTAGGGGGGGTAGGCATGAGGCCCTGCATGTAGGATTGGATTAGTGCATAAATGACCCTGCTTGGAATACTGGGGGGGGTTAGGCATGAGGCCCTGCATGTAGGATTGGATGAGTGCATAGATGACCCTGCTTGGAATACTGGGGGGGTAGGCATGAGGCCTTGCATGTAGGATTGGATGACTGCATAGATGACCCTGCTTGGAATACTGGGGAGGGGGGTAGGCATGAGGCCCTGCATGTAGTATTGGATGAGTGCATAGATGACCCTGCTTGGAATACTGGGGGGTAGGCATGAGGCCCTGTATGTAGGATCGGATGAGTGCATACATGACCCTGCTTGGAATACTGGGGAGGGGGGGGTAGGCATGAGGCCCTGCATGTAGGATCGGATGAGTGCATAGATGACCCTGCTTGGAATACTGAGGAGGGGGGGGTAGGCATGAGGCCCTGCATGTAGTATTGGATGAGTGCATAGATGACCCTGCTTGGAATACTGGGGGGGGTGTAGGCATGAGGCCCTGTATGTAGGATTGGATGAGTGCATAGATGATCCTGCTTGGAATACTGGGGGGGAGGGGGGGTAGGCATGAGGCCCTGCATGTAGGATCGGATGAGTGCATAGATGACCCTGCTTGGAATACTGGGGGCGCTAGGCATGAGGCCCTGCATGTAGGATCGGATGAGTGCATAGATGACCCTGCTTGGAATACTGGGGGCGCTAGGCATGAGGCCCTGCATGTAGGATCGGATGAGTGCATAGATGACCCTGCTTGGAATACTGGGGGCGCTAGGCATGAGGCCCTGCATGTAGGATCGGATGAGTGCATAGATGACCCTGCTTGGAATACTGGGGGCGCTAGGCATGAGGCCCTGCATGTAGGATCGGATGAGTGCATAGATGAACCTGCAAGTACTATTGAGCAGCGCTAAATCTTCCCCCGTGAGACAACAGTGAGCGCAGTGCTCTGTTAAACTAAAAGTATAGCGCTCCGCGCTAAGGAGCTATAAAGACTTTTGGGTTTGGTTCTCTGCCCAGAAGGCTCTGATCACTTCTCTTTTCTATGTTCATCTCCAGTTTAGAAGTTGAATATTTTACTTACTGTAAATAGCACCATTTTCTTTATGCCTGCTTGGACATTCAAGCTGTTGCATGTTATTGGCTGTGTTTCACGGGTTCAGAATGTCACCCGTCTTGTCACCTCCTGGGACAAGCCATGACTGCTCGCCCCACTACCCTGAGAGAGTCCACGCCTACAAGAAAGTAGTTGCCATCCAGTTGGAGTGCGGCAGTGCTGTGGCCCAGGGCACTAGTGACAACAACAGTAATTGTTACAATTAATAATCAGGAACATCTGGCTGCTCTGGAGCCACAGGAAAGCACTTCACAGTTAATGCCCCCTTGGCACATAGACAAGTGCTTTCCTATCTTCATCGCAGTTTGTGGGTAGCACATCTTCTCCTTCCACCCCCGGCTTCCTATAAGGCCATCTGGCACACCGGAAGTAGCAGGAGTGACTCCTGAGCAACCCAAGAACTTCACCACCCAAGGCAAACTATTGGCTGTGTTTTAGGTGCCCCTGATCTGAAATGTAAGCTAACCAAGGCTCGAATGTCCGTCAGGGACTTTAAAATACCAGACGCAACCAGTAAAAGTGGCAACATCGGCCAATCTCTTTGCTTGGTGAACTACAGCCATGCAGTTGTTTTCCAAAAGGACAGTAGGTTTGGGAGAGAGACTGAGATGTTAGGCAAGCTGGGGTTTGGAGATCTCAAGCGTCCTCATGTCAGGGGTGAGTCACTGATCCAGTCCAGGCTTTTCTTTTTATAGTGGTGTTCATGGTCTCGGGTTGGGAACCACAAAAAGAATGCCCCATGTGAACAAAGACTTGTTGAATTAATCATCTTCATTAGTGATGGCATGAGACTGGTTGAGTTAATCACCTCCACCTGGGAGGTGAGACTGGTTGAGTTAATCACCTATGTACGGCATCACATGATACTGGTTGAGTTAATCTCACATGTTCTGGGATGACATGACTGGTTGAGTTAATCACCTCCACCTGGGAGGACATGAGACTGGTTGAGTTAATCACCTCCACCTGGGAGGACATGAGACGGGTTGAGTTAATCACCTCCACCTGGGAGGACATGAGACTGGTTGAGTTAATCACCTTTGTATGGCATCACATGAGACTGGTTGAGTTAATCTCACATGTTCTGGGATGACTTGAGACTGGTTGAATTAATTACACATCATCTGGGATGGCATGAGACTGGGTGAGTTAATCACGCATCATCTGGCTGATAGCAGACTGGTTGAGTTAATCTCACATGTTCTGGGATAGTATGAGACTGATAGAGTTAATCACTCATCATCTGGATGATAGGAGACTGGTTGAGTTAATCACTTTCATCTGAAATTAAATGAGATTAATCGAGTTAATCGCCTTTGTATGGGATGACATGAGACTGGTTGAGTCATTCTCACATGTTCTGGGATGACATCAATCAATCAGGGAATTGAAAGCGCGCTACTCACCCACGAGGGTCTCAAGGCGCTGGGGGAGGGAGGGGGGGGGAGGTTTGCAGTTCCGTTCAGTCGAAGAGCCAGGTCTTGAGGGCCTTCCTGAATGCGTTCAGGGAGGGGGTGCATCTGATGTCGATCGGGAGCTCGTTCCAGGTCTTGGCCGCGATGTAGGAGAAAGCTCTTCCCCCTGTTCTGGCTCTGCGAATGCGTGGGGTTTCGGCGCGGTTGGCGGATCGAAGGTTTTTCTTGGGTATGTGGAAGGGGATTCTCTCGTTGAGGTATTGGGGTCCGGTGTTGTGGAGGGATTCGTAGGTGTGGGTGAGTATTTTGAAGGTGAATACTCACCCACGCCTACAAATCCCTCCAAAACACTGGACTCCATACATGAGACTGGATGATAGGAGACTGTTTGAGTTAATCACCTCTACCTGGGAGGACATGAGACTGGTTGAGTTAATCACCTCCACCTGGGATGACATGAGACTGGATGAGTTAATCACCTTCATCTGGGGTGACATGAGACTGGTTGAGTTAATCACCTTCATCTGGGGTGACATGAGACTGGTTGAGTTAATCACCTTCATCTGGGGTGACATGAGACTGGTTGAGTTAGTCACACTTTGTGGGAAGACCCAACATCTCTGGGTGGGGGACACTACCTGGTTATGTACAAGTGTCAAGGAAGTGCTGGGGGTTAGTGAATACCAAGGTGAGAGAGAGTCTCAGGTGGGGGGTTTAGATTATTTGACTTGGATGATCCTAATCGGAACTATGAAGTAGGTTTAGGAGTCCAGACTCCAGAATTAGTGACCACCTTCAGCAGGCTAGAGGACTAGGCAGGTATGGGGCACTGTGGGGTGCACATGGCACAAGTGCTGCAGTTTCTGGGTTAAAAGGGCACACTGCACATCTCCCCAGGTGGAGGAGAGACCTAACAAAAGCAGGAAACCGACCTAAGGAAGCGGAGGAACCTGTAGGGATGATGCGCTGCATCTCGGTTCAGGCTGTGTTAATGGGGTGCATTACACTGCTCTGCAGAAGTGACTACTCCAGGACGCAAGCCAAGAGGAAGCATGACCCCTGGTCACTCTGGGTGGGCATGTTAGAAGATACCTACTGTGGGTCAAAGGGATCTAATACATTCCTCTCTCTAGCTGGAGAATGGACGTCACCACAGCTGGTAGCAGACAAGAGGTGTTCGGGCGTCGGGGTGGGCATGCTGTTAAAGGGATTCTTTCAATGCACTCCTCTCTGGAACAGGGGCCTGTTGCTAGAAGTTGTGCATCACTGACCCTCGCTGTATCTGTTTTTCTTATTCTAGAAACACAGCATCCCAGTCCCTGTTACCCCCAAGAGTCCTTGGAGCATGGATGAAAATATCATGCACATCAGGTATGGGCTGCTGGTCTGGGGGAGTGTGGGGGGTTGTGTCTGTCTGAACCACCCTGAAGGCCCAGGTCCACTCCTCGGCGTCTGAGTCTGCCCTGGCAAGCGACATACTAGTACGTCACTTAAACATGGCAGAACTCAGGGTGAGGAGGGAAGTCGGGGATGCATCCCTCCTCACCATCATCACTCCTCCTTCTGGCTTCCTTGCTCCTCCTCCTCCCAGCTTCCTAGCTCCTCCCCCTTCTTGCTTTCCAGCCTCCCCACTCCTCCTCCTTCCAGCTTCCTCGCTCCTCCTTCTGAGAAATTCCTCTCTCCTCCTGCTTCCTCCCTCCTCCACCTTCTGGCTTCCTTGCTCCTCCTCCATTCGACTTTCTTTCTCCTCCTTCTTCCAGCTTCCTGGCTTCTCCACCTTCATGCTTCCTCGCTCCTCCTTCTTCCGGCTTCCTGGCTTCTCCACCTTCCGGCTTCCTCGCTCCTCCTTCCAGCTTCCTGGCTTCTCCACCTTCCGCTTCCTCGCTCCTCCTTCTTCCAGCTTCCTGGCTTCTCCACCTTCCGGCATCCTTGCTCCTCCTCCTTTCGGCTTCTTCACTCCTCCTTCTGCCGCCTTCCTCCTCCTTCTTCTGGCTTTCTCGCGCCTCCACATTCCAGCTTCCTTGCTCCTCCTTCTGCCAGCTTCCTCTCTCTTCCACCTTCTGGCTTCCTCGCTCTTCCTTTTGCCAACTTCCTCACTCTTCCACCTTTCAGCTTTCTCGCTCCTCCTTCTCCGGCTTCCTTACTCCTCCTCCTTCTGGCTTCCTTGTTTCTCCTTTTTCCGGCTTCCTCGCTCCTCCCCCTTCCGGCTTCCTTGCTCCTCCACCTTCCAGCTTCCTCGCTCTTCCTTCTTCCTCACTCCTCCTCCTTCCTGCTTCCTCCCTCCTCCACCTACCAGCTTCCTCTATCCTCTGGCTTCCTTACTCCTCCTTCTGCCAACTTCCTGGCTCCTCCTCCTTCCTGCTTCCTCCTTCCTCCACCTTTCGGCTTCCTTGCTCCTTAATCCTTCCTGCTTCCTCCATCCTCCTTCTGGCTTCCTGGCTCCTCCTTTTTCCTCTCTCCTCCTTCTTCTGGCTTCCTGGCTCCTCCTTCTTCCGGCTCCCTGGCTCCTCCTTCTGGCTTCCTGGCTCCTCCTCCTTCCAGCACTGTGGCTCCTCCTTTAATATTCTCAGTTCTCCTTTCTGCTCCTAAAATGTTTGGGGTAATTATCTGCAAGAACTGAGGGGCCCTGCTGCCAGGGGCCGGGGACCGGGCTCCAGGGGAGATGCCCTCTTGCAGCACAGACTTTTACTAAAGCTGTATGAATGTTTAAATGCTTTTAGACCTGTGCTGCTGCCAGCTTCCTTGCCCCTCCTTCTTCCGGCTCCCTGGCTCCTCCTTCTTCCGGCTCCCTGTCTCCTCCTTCTTGCTTCCTCCCTCTTCCTCCTTCCGGCTTCCTGGCTCCTCCCCCTTCCGGCTTCTCGGCTCCTCCTTCTTCAATATTCTCGCTTCTTCCTTCTGTATGAATGTTTAAATGCTTGCATGCCTGCGCTGCTGCTCTCCTCTTACGAGCTCTAAGCAGAGTGAGTACCCATCACAGGCTGAATTAAAGCAAAATGTGTGGACATGTATACCACCTGACCTCAATGCACTGGCACGTGATGGGAGGTCACCGTTTGTCCATACCATGCCACAAGGTGCTTAAAAAGGGGACCAACAGGATGAATGTACCCCGAGTCTTCCAAAGATCCGACTCCAGTCACATCCACACCCAGGAAACTGCGGATCCAGGGCAAAGTTACGTGTTCAGTGTTAGCTAAAGGCGTGGTCTCATCCAATGCGGCTCAGTGCCACGGTGAGTTCAGTACCATGAAGAGCTCAGACCCTTTAGAGGTCAGTGCCAACGAGAGCTCAGTATAATAAAGAGCTCAGTACCATGAAGAGCTCGTAGAAAGTATTGCTCAGTACCAAAAAGAGCACAGTACCAAGGAGAACTCAGTACAGTGTTGAGGTCAGTACCACGGAGAGCTCGGTACCATGTTGAGCTCAGTACCAAGAGGGTTCAGTACCAAGGAGAGCTCACTGCCACAGATAGCAAAATTACCATGGTGATCTCAGTACCAAGGAGCACTCAGTACATTGGAGAGCTCAGCACCATGGAGAGCTCAGCACCATGGAGAGCTCAATACGGAGGACAGCTCAGTACCAAAGATAGCTCGGTACCATGGACAGCTCAAGTACTCCGGCACTGGAGAGCAATAGACCTCTTCATGAATTAGGACTCGGGCACTGGAGGGCAATAGACCTCTTCATGAATAACGACTCAAGCACTGCAGGGCAATTGGCATCTTCATAGACAACTGCAGCACTGGAGAGCAGTGAGCCTCTTCATTGACAAGGACTGGCACACTGGAGGGCAAAGAGCCTCTTCATGGACAAGAACTAGAGCACTGGAGGGCAATGAGTTTCTTCATGCACAGAAACTAGAGCACTGGAGGACAATATGCCGCTCCATGAACAAGGACTATAGCTCTGGAGGACAGTGTGCCTTTTCATTTACAAGGACTGGAGTACAGGAAGTCAATGAGCCTCTTCATTGACAAGGACTGGAACAATGGAGGGCAATTAGCATCTTCATGGACAAAGACTGTAGCACTGGAGTGCAATGAGCCTCTTCGTTGACAAGGACCGGAACACTGGAGGGCAATGAGCCTCTTCATAGTCAAGGACTGGAACACTGGAGGGCAATGAGCCTCTTCACAGTCAAGGATTGGAACACTGGAGGGCAATGAGCCTCTTCATAGACCATTACTGGAGGGCAATGAGCCTCTTCATAGACCATTACTGGAGGGCAATGAGCCCCTTCATTGACAAGGACTGGAACAATGGAGGGCAATGAGCCTCTTCATAGACGAGCACTGGAGGGCAATGAGCATCTTCATGGACAAAGACTGTGGCACTGGAGTGCAAGGAGCCTCTTCATTGACAAGGACTGGAACACTGGAGGGCAATGAGCCTCCTCATAGTCCAGGACTGGAACACTGGAGGGCAATGAGCCTCTTCATAGACCATTACTGGAGCACTGGAGGGCAACGAGCCTCTTTATAGACCATTACTGGAACACTGGAGGGCAATGAGCCTCTTCATAGACCAGAACTGCAGCACTGGAGAACAATTAGCATCTTCATAGACAAAGACTGTAGCACTGGACAAGGATTGGAACACTGGAGGGCAATGAGCCTCTTCATTGACCAGGATTGGAACAATGGAGGGCAATGAGCCTCTTCATAGACAAGGATTGGAACACTGGAGGGCAATGAGCCTCTTCATTGACAAGGACTGGAACACTGGAGGGCAATGAGCCTCTTCATAGACCATTACTGGAGCACTTCAGTGCAATGAGCCTCTTCAAAGACAAGAACTGGAACAATGGAGGGCAATGAGCCTCTTCATAGACCATTACTGGAGCACTTCAGTGCAATGAGCCTCTTCATAGACAAGAACTGGAACACTGGAGGGCAATGAGCCTCTTCATTGACAAGGACTGGAACACTGGAGGGCAATGAGCCTCTTCATAGACCATTACTGGAGCACTTCAGTGCAATGAGCCTCTTCAAAGACAAGAACTGGAACAATGGAGGGCCATGAGCCTCTTCATTGACCAAGGATTGGAACACTGGAGGGCAATGAGTCTCTTCATTGACAAGGACTGGAACAATGGAGGGCAATGAGCCTCTTCATAGACAAGGATTGGAACACTGGAGGGCAATGAGCCTCTTCATTGACCAGGATTGGAACAATGGAGGGCAATGAGCCTCTTCATTGACAAGGACTGGAACACTGGAGGGCAATGAGCCTCTTCATAGACCATTACTGGAGTACTTCAGTGCAATGAGCCTCTTCATAGACAAGAACTGGAACAATGGAGGGCAATGAGCCTCTTCATTGACAAGGACTGGAAGACTGAAGGGCAATGAGCCTCTTCGTTGACAAGGACCGGAACACTGGAGGGCAATGAGCCTCTTCATAGTCAAGGACTGGAACACTGGAGGGCAATGAGCCTCTTCACAGTCAAGGATTGGAACACTGGAGGGCAATGAGCCTCTTCATAGACCATTACTGGAGGGCAATGAGCCTCTTCATAGACCATTACTGGAGGGCAATGAGCCCCTTCATTGACAAGGACTGGAACAATGGAGGGCAATGAGCCTCTTCATAGACGAGCACTGGAGGGCAATGAGCATCTTCATGGACAAAGACTGTGGCACTGGAGTGCAAGGAGCCTCTTCATTGACAAGGACTGGAACACTGGAGGGCAATGAGCCTCCTCATAGTCCAGGACTGGAACACTGGAGGGCAATGAGCCTCTTCATAGACCAGAACTGCAGCACTGGAGAACAATTAGCATCTTCATAGACAAAGACTGTAGCACTGGACAAGGATTGGAACACTGGAGGGCAATGAGCCTCTTCATTGACCAGGATTGGAACAATGGAGGGCAATGAGCCTCTTCATAGACAAGGATTGGAACACTGGAGGGCAATGAGCCTCTTCATTGACAAGGACTGGAACACTGGAGGGCAATGAGCCTCTTCATAGACCATTACTGGAGCACTTCAGTGCAATGAGCCTCTTCAAAGACAAGAACTGGAACAATGGAGGGCAATGAGCCTCTTCATAGACCATTACTGGAGCACTTCAGTGCAATGAGCCTCTTCATAGACAAGAACTGGAACACTGGAGGGCAATGAGCCTCTTCATTGACAAGGACTGGAACACTGGAGGGCAATGAGCCTCTTCATAGACCATTACTGGAGCACTTCAGTGCAATGAGCCTCTTCAAAGACAAGAACTGGAACAATGGAGGGCCATGAGCCTCTTCATTGACCAAGGATTGGAACACTGGAGGGCAATGAGTCTCTTCATTGACAAGGACTGGAACAATGGAGGGCAATGAGCCTCTTCATAGACAAGGATTGGAACACTGGAGGGCAATGAGCCTCTTCATTGACCAGGATTGGAACAATGGAGGGCAATGAGCCTCTTCATTGACAAGGACTGGAACACTGGAGGGCAATGAGCCTCTTCATAGACCATTACTGGAGCACTTCAGTGCAATGAGCCTCTTCATAGACAAGAACTGGAACAATGGAGGGCAATGAGCCTCTTCATTGACAAGGATTGGAACACTGGAGGGCAATGAGTCTCTTCATTGACAAGGACTGGAACAATGGAGGGCAATGAGCCTCTTCATAGACAAGGATTGGAACACTGGAGGGCAATGAGCCTCTTCATTGACCAGGATTGGAACAATGGAGGGCAATGAGCCTCTTCATTGACAAGGACTGGAACACTGGAGGGCAATGAGCCTCTTCATAGACCATTACTGGAGCACTTCAGTGCAATGAGTCTCTTCATAGACAAGAACTGGAACAATGGAGGGCAATGAGCCTCTTCATTGACAAGGATTGGAACACTGGAGGGCAATGAGCCTCTTTATGGATGAGGACTGTAGTGCTGGAGGGCAAGTGGCCTCTTTACAGCAAGAGTTGCAACTCTGGAAGGAAAGGAGCCTCCCTGTAGCCACAGCCTGCAGCACTGAAGATCAATGAACTTTTTCTTGGACAACAACTCCAGCACTGGAGGGCAGTGCGCCTCTTCATGAACAAGAACTTTGGCACTGGAAGGCAGTGCGTCTCTTCATGAACATAAACTCTGGCACTGGAGGGCAGTGCGCCTCTTCGTTGACAAGGACCGGAACACTGGAGGGCAATGAGCCTCTTTATAGACCATTACTGGAGCACTTCAGTGCAATGAGCCTCTTCTTTGACAAGGACTGGAACACTGGATGGCAACGAGCCTCTTCATTGGCAAGGACTGGAAGACTGGAGGGCAATGAGCCTCTTCATTGACAAGGACTGGAAGACTGGAGGGCAATGAGCCTCTTCATTGACAAGGACTGGAACAATGGAGGGCAATGAGCCTCTTCATAGACAAGGACTGGAAGACTGGAGGGCAATGAGCCTCTTCATTGACAAGGACTGGAACAATGGAGGGCAATGAGCCTCTTCATAGACGAGCACTGGAGGGCAATGAGCATCTTCATGGACAAAGACTGTGGCACTGGAGTGCAAGGAGTCTCTTCATTGACAAGGACTGGAACACTGGAGGGCAATGAGCCTCCTCATAGTCCAGGACTGGAACACTGGAGGGCAATGAGCCTCTTCATAGACCATTACTGGAGCACTGGAGGGCAACGAGCCTCTTTATAGACCATTACTGGAACACTGGAGGGCAATGAGCCTCTTCATAGACCAGAACTGCAGCACTGGAGAACAATTAGCCTCTTCATAGACAAAGACTGTAGCACTGGACAAGGATTGGAACACTGGAGGGCAATGAGCCTCTTCATTGACCAGGATTGGAACAATGGAGGGCAATGAGCCTCTTCATAGACAAGGATTGGAACACTGGAGGGCAATGAGCCTCTTCATTGACAAGGACTGGAACACTGGAGGGCAATGAGCCTCTTCATAGACCATTACTGGAGCACTTCAGTGCAATGAGCCTCTTCAAAGACAAGAACTGGAACAATGGAGGGCAATGAGCCTCTTCATAGACCATTACTGGAGCACTTCAGTGCAATGAGCCTCTTCATAGACAAGAACTGGAACACTGGAGGGCAATGAGCCTCTTCATTGACAAGGACTGGAACACTGGAGGGCAATGAGCCTCTTCATAGACCATTACTGGAGCACTTCAGTGCAATGAGCCTCTTCAAAGACAAGAACTGGAACAATGGAGGGCAATGAGCCTCTTCATTGACCAAGGATTGGAACACTGGAGGGCAATGAGTCTCTTCATTGACAAGGACTGGAACAATGGAGGGCAATGAGCCTCTTCATAGACAAGGATTGGAACACTGGAGGGCAATGAGCCTCTTCATTGACCAGGATTGGAACAATGGAGGGCAATGAGCCTCTTCATTGACAAGGACTGGAACACTGGAGGGCAATGAGCCTCTTCATAGACCATTACTGGAGCACTTCAGTGCAATGAGCCTCTTCATAGACAAGAACTGGAACAATGGAGGGCAATGAGCCTCTTCATTGACAAGGATTGGAACACTGGAGGGCAATGAGTCTCTTCATTGACAAGGACTGGAACAATGGAGGGCAATGAGCCTCTTCATAGACAAGGATTGGAACACTGGAGGGCAATGAGCCTCTTCATTGACCAGGATTGGAACAATGGAGGGCAATGAGCCTCTTCATTGACAAGGACTGGAACACTGGAGGGCAATGAGCCTCTTCATAGACCATTACTGGAGCACTTCAGTGCAATGAGCCTCTTCATAGACAAGAACTGGAACAATGGAGGGCAATGAGCCTCTTCATTGACAAGGATTGGAACACTGGAGGGCAATGAGCCTCTTTATGGATGAGGACTGTAGTGCTGGAGGGCAAGTGGCCTCTTTACAGCAAGAGTTGCAACTCTGGAAGGAAAGGAGCCTCCCTGTAGCCACAGCCTGCAGCACTGAAGATCAATGAACTTTTTCTTGGACAACAACTCCAGCACTGGAGGGCAGTGAACCTCTTTAGGGATTAAGACTCTGGCACTGCAGGGCAGTGGACCTCTTTAGGGATTAAGACTCTGGCACTGCTGGGCAGTGGACCTCTTTAGGGATTAAGACTCTGGCACTGCAGGGCAGTGGACCTCTTCATGCATATGAAATTCAGCACTGTAGGGAAATAAACATCTTCAAGAACAAGGACTGGAGGGCAGTGAGCGCATTCATGGACAGGTACTCCAGCAATAGAGGGACAAAACTCCAGTGGTGAACAGCAATGAGCCTCTTCATGAACAAGGGCTGTAGCACTGGAGGGCAGTGCACCTCTTCATGAACAAGGAATGCACCAATGGAGATCAATGAACCTCCTGATGGACAAGAACTCAGGCACTGGAGGGCAGTGCGCCTCTTCATGGACAAGAACTTTGGCACTGGAAGGCAGTGCATCTCTTCATGAACAAAAATTCTGGCGCTGGAGGGCAGTGCGCCTCTTCATGAACAAGAACTTTGGCACTGGAAGGCAGTGCGTCTCTTCATGAACATAAACTCTGGCACTGGAGGGCAGTGCGCCTCTTCATTGACAAGGACCGGAACACTGGAGGGCAATGAGCCTCTTTATAGACCATTACTGGAGCACTTCAGTGCAATGAGCCTCTTCTTTGACAAGGACTGGAACACTGGATGGCAACGAGCCTCTTCATTGGCAAGGACTGGAAGACTGGAGGGCAATGAGCCTCTTCATTGACAAGGACTGGAAGACTGGAGGGCAATGAGCCTCTTCATTGACAAGGACTGGAACAATGGAGGGCAATGAGCCTCTTCATAGACAAGGACTGGAAGACTGGAGGGCAATGAGCCTCTTCATTGACAAGGACTGGAAGACTGAAGGGCAATGAGCCTCTTCATTGACAAGGACTGGAACAATGGAGGGCAATGAGCCTCATAGTCAAGGACTGGAGCACTGGAGGGCAACAAGCCTCTTCATAGTCAAGGACTGGAACACTGGAGGGCAATGAGCCTCTTCATTGACAAGGATTGGAACACTGGAGGGCAATGAGCCTCTTCATTGACAAGGATTGGAACAATGGAAGGCAATGAGCCTCTTCATAGACAAGGATTGGAACACTGGAGGGCAATGAGCCTCTTCATTGACAAGGACTGGAACACTGGAGGGCAATGAGCCTCTTCATAGACCATTACTGGAGCACTTCAGTGCAATGAGCCTCTTCATTGACAAGGATTGGAACACTGGAGGGCAATGAGTCTCTTCATTGACAAGGACTGGAACAATGGAGGGCAATGAGCCTCTTCATTGGCAAGGACTGGAACACTGGAGTGCAATGAGCCTCTTCACAGTCAAGGACTGGAACACTGGAGGGCAATGAGCCTCTTCATTGACAAGGACTGGAACAATGGAGGGCAATGAGCCTCTTCATAGACGAGGATTGGAAGACTGGAGGGCAATGAGCCTCTTCATTGACCATTACTGGAGCACTGTAAGGCAATGAGCCTCTTTATTGACAAGGACTGGAACACTGGAGGGCAATGAGCCTCTTCATAGACAAGGACTGGAACACTGGAGGGCAATGAGCCTCTTCATTGACAAGGACTGGAAGACTGGAGGGCAATGAGCCTCTTCATAGACCATTACTGGAGCACTTCAGTGCAATGAGCCTCTTCATAGACCATTACTGGAACACTGGAGGGCAACGAGCCTCTTCATAGACCATTACTGGAGCACTGGAAGGCAATGAGCCTCTTCATTGACAAAGACTGCAGAACTGGAGGGCAGCGACCTTCTTCATAGAGAAGGGCCTTAGTACTGGATGGCGGTGATCCTCTGCATAGATAAGAATGCCTGCACTGGAGGGAATGAGCCTCCAGGCCTGCAGTACTGGAAGGCAAAAACTCTCTTCATGGTCCAGGACTGGAGTACTGAACAGCAGTGAAACTGGTCATAGACTAGGACGAGACACTGGAGAGAAATGGGCCTTGCCATGGACAAGGGCTGCAGCACTGGAGGACACTAACTCTTTTCAAGGACAAGGACGGTGGCGCTGGAGGGTAATGAGCCTCTTCATTGACAAGGGCTGCAGCACTGGAGGACACTGACTCTTTTCAAGGACAAGGACGGTGGCGCTGGAGAGTAATGAGCCTCTTTATGGACGAGGACTAGAAGACTGGAGGGCAATGAGCCTCTTCATTGACCAGGACTAGAAGACTGGAGGGCAATGAGCCTCTTCATTGACAAGGACTGGAAGACTGAAGGGCAATGAGCCTCTTCATTGACAAGGACTGGAACAATGTAGGGCAATGAGCCTCCTTATAGTCAAGGACTAGAGCACTGGAGGGCAACAAGCCTCTTCATAGTCAAGGACTGGAACACTGGAGGGCAATGAGCCTCTTCATTGACAAGGATTGGAACACTGGAGGGCAATGAGCCTCTTCATTGACAAGGATTGGAACAATGGAGGGCAATGAGCCTCTTCATAGACAAGGATTGGAACACTGGAGGGCAATGAGCCTCTTCATTGACAAGGACTGGAACACTGGAGGGCAATGAGCCTCTTCATAGACCATTACTGGAGCACTTCAGTGCAATGAGCCTCTTCATAGACAAGAACTGGAACAATGGAGGGCAATGAGGCTCTTCATTGACAAGGATTGGGACACTGGAGGGCAATGAGCCTCTTTATGGACGAGGACTGTAGTGCTGGAGGGCAAGTGGCCTCTTTACAGCAAGAGTTGCAACTCTGGAAGGAAAGGAGCCTCCCTGTAGCCACAGCCTGCAGCACTGAAGATCAATGAACTTTTTCTTGGACAACAACTCCAGCACTGGAGGGCAGTGAACCTCTTTAGGGATTAAGACTCTGGCACTGCAGGGCAGTGGACCTCTTTAGGGATTAAGACTCTGGCACTGCAGGGCAGTGGACCTCTTTAGGGATTAAGACTCTTGCACTGCAGGGCAGTGGACCTCTTTAGGGATTAAGACTCTGGCACTGCAGGGCAGTGGACCTCTTTAGGGATTAAGACTCTGGCACTTCAGGGCAGTGGACCTCTTCATGCATATGAAATTCAGCACTGTAGGGAAATGAACATCTTCAAGAACAAGGACTGGAGGGCAGTGAGCGCATTCATGGACAGGTACTCCAGCAATAGAGGGACAAAACTCCAGCGGTGGACAGCAATGAGCCTCTTCATGAACAAGGGCTGTAGCACTGGAGGGCAGTGCACCTCTTCATGAACAAGGAATGCACCAATGGAGATCAATGAACCTCCTGATGGACAAGAACTCAGGCAGTGGAGGGCAGTGCGCCTCTTCATGGACAAGAACTTTGGCACTGGAAGGCAGTGCGTCTCTTCATGAACATAAACTCTGGCACTGGAGGGCAGTGCGCCTCTTCATGAACAAGAACTTTGGCACTGGAAGGCAGTGCGTCTCTTCATGAACATAAACTCTGGCACTGGAGGGCAGTGCGCCTCTTCATGGACAAGAGCTGCGGCACTGAAGGTCAGTGCGCCTCTTCTTGGACAAGGATTGCACCAATGGAGAGCAATGAACCTCCTGATGGACAAGAACTCTGGCACTGGAGGGCAGTGCACCTCTTCATGGACAGGAACTTTGGCACTGGAAGGCAGTGCGTCTCTTCATGAACATAAACTCTGGCACTGGAGGGCAGTGCGCCTCTTCATGGACAAAAACTCCGGCACTGTAGGGCAGTGCGCCTCTTCATGAACAAGGGCTGTAGCACTGGAGGGCAGTGCACCTCTTCAATAACAAGGAATGCACCAATGGAGATCAATGAACCTCCTGATGGACAAGAACTCCGGCACTGTAGGGCTGTGCGCCTCTTCATGGACAAGGGCTGTAGCACTGAAGGTCAGTACGCCTCTTCTTGGACACGGATTGCACCAATGGAGATCAATGAACCTCCTGATGGACAAAAACTCCGGCACTGGAGGGCAGTGCGCCTCTTCATGGACGAGGATTTCAGCACTGAAGGGCAATGCGCCTCTTCATGGACAAGGAATGCACCAATGGAGAGCAATGAACCTCCTCATGGACAAAAACTCCGGCACTGGAGGGCAGTGCACCTCTTCATGGACAAGAAATGCACCAATGGAGATCAATGAACCTCGTGATGGACGAGAACTCTGGCACTGGAGGGCAGTGCGCCTCTTCATGGACAAGGACTGCAGCAATGGAGATCAATAAACCTCCTGATGGACAGAACTCCTGCACTGGAGGGCAGTGCACCTCTTCTTGGACAAGCAATTCACCAATGGAGATCAATGAACCTCCTGATGGACAAGAATTTCGGCACTGGAGCGCAGTGATCCTCTTCATGGACCAGGAATGCACCATTGGAGATCAATGAACCTCCTGATGGACAGAACTCCTGCATTTTAGGGCAGTGTGACTCTTAATGGACAAGGAATGCACCAATGGAGACCAATGAACCTCCTGGTTGACAAGAACTCTGGCACTGGAGGGCAGTGATCCTCTTCATGGACAAGAACTCCGGCACTGGAGGGCAGTGCGCCTCTTCATGGACAAGGAATGCACCAATGGAGACCAATGAACCTCCTGGTTGACAAGAATTTCTGCACTGGAGCGCAGTGATCCTCTTCATGGACAAGAACCCCGGCACTGTAGGGCAAAGCACCTCTTCATGGACAAGAACTGTAGCACTGGAGGGCAGTGCGCCTCTTCATGGACCAGGAATGCACCAATGGAAATCAATGAACATCCTAATGGACAAGAACTCCGGCACTGGAGGGCAGTGCGCCTCTTCATGGACCAGGAATGCACCAATGGAGATTAATGAACATCCTGATGGACAAGAACTCCGGCACTGGAGGGCAGTGCACCGCTTCATGGACAAGGAATGCACCAATGGAGACCAATGAACCTCCTGGTTGACAAGAACTCCGGCACTGGAGGGCAGTGCACCGCTTCGCGGACAAGGACGGCAGCACTGAAGGGCAATGACTTCTTAATAGACAAGTTCTCCAGTAATAGAGAACTGGACCTCTTCAAATATAAGAACCCCACACTTGACAGCAATGAGCCTCTTCACATTGTCATACACAAGGACTTCTGCACTAGAAGGCAATTGGACTATTCACAGTGAAGCCGTCTCCAAAGACAAGAACTCTAGAACCAGAGGGCAATCGTCCTCTTCACATATAAGGGCTCCAGAAGTACAACCCCTAGATACAGCGGCCTACGCTGGATCGTAAAATCAAATTTACGGTAACCAACTGTGTGACTTCCATATAGCTGCAAGAGGGTATTGTATTGCAATTTATTGCAACATTGCTATGTAGCACTTACCATCCATACGTGGGTTGCTGAACTGTTTGCCTACATGGGTCGCACTCTACACCATGTATGGTGTGTGGTTGGAAGTGTATTGGCTTTGTTTTGATCCTATGTGGGAGTGGTAGATAGAGGAGCACAGATATGGTTTTCTGTAAGCCGACAGCTTTGAACAACTCTACAGGTTGTAGTATGGATCTTCTTATGACCAAAGTCCACTTGCTGGTTACTAAACTGAGTTGTCCATGCTGAGATCTTTTTTTTCAAGTTTATGATTCTAAGCAGGCATAGGTTAAAGGGAGAAATGGAGAGATCTGCCTGGATGGACTATGTTAATATCATCCCATATCTGGTTGTCATTGGGAAAGGTCAGAAAGCTGTCGTAGTATGTAACTAGTTGCAACCTGCGGTGGTGGACTAGATTAAAATATTCCATTGGCCAGAGGCAGTGACGGGACTCTTGGGTTATTCCATGTCTGTCCAGTTGGTGATGGGTGGTTTATCGATGTGGACCGATACAGTGCTGGGGAGTGGACATGACTCATAGTAGTTTTGTCATATGTAAGTGTGAGGGTATCGAGCACTATAAGGGAGTTATTATATGATCTGTATGAGCTACCATCGACTGCCCGACTGCTGAGTGTTATGCTATTAGTATTAGTGTGGGCCTCAAGCCTGCCTTTCCCGCACATTCCAATTCTTCCTTCTTTGTATCGCCATTCTTGCTTTCCAGTCCTCTTCCCTTGCCTTCTTTTTACCTATCCACTCCTTGCAATTCACTTAGTTAAATTTACTAATTCCATCTGATTTGTCTGCTATAATCCCCTAGCTCCAGTTTATGAATTTCTTTACCTTGTTTATTGCTCACTCGCATTTCCTTCTGAATGCCTTGCCTGCTTACATCCTTGGTTTTTGCATTTTCCGTCTTCTCATTTTATTTCCTCCCCTTATTTTACCCCCGCTACTCTATATCTCCCTTTTCCATTTCCTCCCCTCCCGTGTGCATCTCTCCCACCCTCTTGCATTTCCTGCCCCTTCCCCGTGCATTTTACACCTCCTGCATTCTACAGCCCTTCCCTTGTACCTACCTGTTTCCCTGCGTCTTCGCCCTACTCCCATGCTGAGGCGGGAGCGGGGGTAGGGGCCCTGTCGCTCCATGAATCTCTCTTCGCTTCTTGGATGTGTTGATTCATTTGGAACACAATTGGCTGTACCACCTTGATTGAGAAAGAGAAACTTTCTAGCATCTAGCAGATGTTTAGGGTGGCTGTGGCTTACTTTGTGAGTTATTCCCCACAGCCTCCTTCAGTTTCACAAAAGTGTTTAGTAGTATGGTAAGCAGTGCTCTTTATGCTCTCTTGCATGCCTTTGTGAATCAGCCCCAAAACATCAAACACCCTAGTCGTAAAAGTGCAAAGAAGGCTTTGTGCTCTCTATGGGTACCTATCGTATAGGAGTATTCCCAGAATATTCCTGTTTTATAAAGTCATGTAAAGTGCACAAAATAGTGCCACAGTATACTTCTGAGCCACAAATGACTGTGTGAATAACTAGTCCTGGAAGGAAGACAGCACCTCTCTTAAATCTTTTTTTTTTTTCTCTTTTTCACAGCTATGAAGCTGGCATCCTGGAAAACCCCAAGGTAATGTATTGTTTTTTTCTATTTAAGATTGAAGTTCAAGAACGTAAAGTTATAATTGTGTTACATCTTGCACATAGGATTAACAATGCAATGTTTTAATTTACCCTTTCTCAGCTATGAACTATGAATATTCCTTGAATACAATAATCATTGCCATTGCTTTACACATAATAGTCTCCCACAGGTTAGCACTGTTTCTAGCCCTGCAGGAGGCCAGCTTAACCCAAGCTGTAGTGTGAGCTCGGCTGCTCCATGACTGTGGCTGGACCGGGTTCATCAGGTAGAACTGCTCTTTATTCACAACATTGGGGACCTCCCAGCACACAACGCTCTAAGAGTCCCACCTCTGCCTGAGACATGGACAGCCTTTGTATGTAGGTCTGTGGTCATGTACAGCACACGCCTCGCTAGAAAGCAACTGAGCATGTCAACCGGTGGTGGAGGGCGGGTACAAGGTGCCACGGAGTGGCAGGAGTTGGGAGACTATGCTAGAATGCAAAGGAAGCAAGGGGTCTCCTTTTAACCAATTATACCATTTCCATTTTATATTGGAGCGGACTTACAGCTCACTGGTAGCCACACCCCTGACTAATGCCACTCTTAGCCACGCCCCCTGACTAATGGCGCCCTATTTGAAGAACATTGTTCTGTGTCCAAATCAGCAGCATGCCGAATGTTCGCCAAAGGCAAGCGTGTCTTTGTCCACCACCCCCCGGCTGCACTTAGCACCCAAAACCCTGGCTGTGGCCGCCTCAGTTTGTGGGACATTATGTCCTATTCAGCAGAATCCCTACATTCTTAAATGCCACTAGATAAGTGCTGCCTGGGACCCCTTCCTCTCTAAAAATCGGTATCGTTTAAGTCTTGGGGTGCTAATCTAACACATACTGTCAGCCGCACTCTGGATGCTTCCTAAGATCAACTTCATTGACCACATATGAACATACATGCATGCTTCTCAACACCCACTCTCATCCTAAACATCATCTGGAAATTCTCGACCCCATAGAATCACAGCAGTTCGATGCGCTTTTACTTACGGAAACCTAGCTCTGCAATACCTCCGCTCCTGAAACCACTGCCGTGGTCCTCATAGGGTACCCCCTGGCTAAATGTGATCTTTCGGGCAAAGTTGGAAGCGGTCCAAGTATCTTCTAACCCACCTCCTTACAAAGCACCCTATTCGAGACCCTGGCTTCCTGTTTTGCAAAGGTCTCCTATATACCATATCGCATAATGCTAACGCCTTCCTTTCAGGAGCTTTGATTTACCACCCTCCAGGCGCAGAACCCCAGTTTTCCGAATTCCATGTGGAATGTTCAGCTCCTTCAATCCTTAAATTTTCTAATATTATTATTGACCCCTGTGATACTTTCTCCTCCACTCTCATCACAGCGTAATGACTCAGCTTCTCTCTCGCCCACCAGGCCGGACACACTTGCTACCTTATTTTCTCTATCTCCTCTAATCTTCTCACCCAGACTCATTTTCCCCTTATATGGACAGACCATTAAGTAGTCCCTTATTCCTTCCAGTATCTGAAAAACAATAAATCAATTATCGCTCGCTCTAAATCATCTTCATGCGCCTTTGATTTAAAGTCACTTTAGCTAATTTTCCAGAAGTCCTCGTGACCACCCGAACAACGTCTTCCAGCATTCTTGTTATTTTTGGCAATTTTTACAGTACTTTACTGTCTGACGCTCTGATCACAATTGCACCTTGGAAACCTCTGCAGTCGCATCTACCAATCCCGCCGCTCTCCAGTACACTGATGAATTGCACAATATCACATGGACTGAACATCATCTCCTATGCTGACAACACTCCGCTCATCCTCTTTCTATCAGAAGACCGATCCACCATCTTCCGACTGTGCATGACTAATGCTAAAAATCTGCCTCAAACTCAACACAGACAAAGCAGAAGTACTAATTTTGGGAGCAACACCTTCTTGTAGAATGACTCCTGGTGACCTGCTGAGCTAGGACCCTCACCCACTCCTACAGACCACGCCCAGAACTTCAGCATCATCCTGGACAGCATACTCACCATGAAAAATCAGATCAACGCAGTCACCTCCACCTGCTTCCTCACTCTGCTCAGGTTCCGAAAGATCTTCAAATGGCTCCCAGTCAGTACCAGACTTACCATCATTGAAGCCCTTGTCACTAGCCGCTTGGACTACGGCAACGCACTCTATGTTGGAATCACCACCCACTTCCTGAAGAGACTGCAGACCATACAGAACTCAGTGGCCAGACTCATTCTCGACCTCCGCAGATGGACACATACCACCCCCCCACCTCAGGAAATTCTACTTGCCCCCGTCCACAAGAGATGCCAATTCAAGATGCTGACCCAGGCCAACTGAGCTTCCACCAACCCCCTAGACACCTGTGCTTCGCCTCCCTTTCCCTCGCTCATCCCCCCTGAATCTACTGAAGCAACAGTGGAGGGCGCTCCTTCTCCTGCCTCACTGTGAAGTCCTGGAACGGCCTCCACATCCGGACCTCACCCTCTCTTCGGGAATTCAGAAAGGCACTCAAGACCTGCTTGTTCAACTGATTCCACCCGTGCAGACTGGCCCTCAGCACCTGGAAACCCGTGCGGGTGATTAGCGGTGCTTTAGAAATCCAGTTTGATTGATCGACATGGAACAGTAAAAGCTTAGAATGTCTTTGGCGATAATCATATTGGAGGGGGCGCGAGTTAAACCTAACTTAAGGCACGACTTATAGTTACTTGAGATAACTGTAGCTATAGCTGGGGAATTTCAGTGCCTTTTTAGAGTTTAAAGCATTGCTTTATTATTGAACATTTCACCTATCATTTTTTCAGTGTGCTCAATGAAGACGAAAACACTGTCATCCAAATAGCGTCAAGTACAGGGGGAAACCCCATATACATAGAATATCTAAGAAATGTCCAGAGCACCCCCGCAATCAAAAGTAAAGGGTCCGTCACTTTAACTGGTCCGTTCACATAGAATCAACTTCGATGGTCAAAAGGTAAACACAGAAAAGCTGATGATTCCATTCGTTTTTATCCCGCATACAAGCACATAGACAGCCGACACGTGCTTCGTCACACTAGACTACTTTTTCAAGGCTTCAATGTAGTACAGACGATTCATCCAAATAAGAATTTCAAAAGTAACCTAGTTATTGCCCCTGGAGCCCCGAGGACTAAGGAAATGATGATCTCAATCACAATTACCGAAACAAACCAGGTCAGAGCACGATACGGTAAGGATATAGGTTGCCGGGACCTTGATAAGTCCAAGGCATCATTGAGCTATGTAGAACGAACGCTGGTCGCCCTGAGTTGCGCGTACCACTGTAGATATATATACGTGTGTGTGTAGTTTCACTGAAAAAATAAAGGTTAAAGTAACATTATAGTTAGGTGTGACTTAAAGATCTGCTTTTGTTTATAAAAACTGAGAAATTCACTGAAAAAAACAAACCTTAAAGTGACATTATAGTTAGATGAATATGCCAGTGACAACATTAACGTTTTGAACTAAAAAAAAAAACAGAAATTCCCCAGTTCTAGTTAGCAGAGCTGACCATAACTTGCACCCCCGCCATGCACTGCTTATCACTCAACACATGACATGCTCTCTGACATCTTTTATGACATCACTGATAAAATCTCAAATGGCATCATTGATGACATCACTGATGGCTTCATCCAATGAGTGTGATAGTTTATTTTATAGTTTAGATAGTGGTGGGTCCCACTGGATCATGGCAAAAATTGGCAATTCTTTTCAATTTTGGCCACCATGAGGCCGAGGGAGGCAGGGTATCCCTACCCTGCCCCCTTAAATTGCTTTTTTTTTTTTTTCTACAACTTCAGGACAGGGGACTAAGCCCCCGAGTCCTGTGATGGTTGTCAACAACATTTTTTACATGTTGCTGCCAGCCAATCAGAGCACTCACTCACATGGGAGTCTGACTATCTGGGATAGCGAGATTGCCCAAGAGGAAAAAAGCTACCTGGGCCAATCAGAGTGCTCTATTTTTTTTAATTGGGTTCAAGGGACTCTCGTGAGAGTCCCTCGAACCCAACCATTCTGATATACAAATATTTTTGAACCTCAGTTTCTCAAAAACTACTGAACGGATTTACACCAAATCACAAAAAAGTGCAATCTGCGAACGAAGATGTAGCTTCCTGCCATATTTGGTGTAATTCCATTCAGAAGTTTTTGCTATAGCGCTTCCTATTATTGTTATAGAAACATTTGTTAAGCACATCTGCATCCCCATAGGTATCTGGTGCTTCTTAAGGAAGTCCATGGCAAATGAATGTGGATTTTGCATTTTGGGGTTTCCCTTTTTCTGGGCCCCTGCTTGGCAGATCACCCCGAAACTTTCCATGCACAAACAATTCAAAAATTAGCACCTTTATTAAAATGTTTTGTGGAGATTTATGAAACGGGATCAAAATTATTAGCAAAACAAAAACATTTTTCCTATGGAACAGCTAACCAAACTTTAAATACCCATTGGTGACCGCCATTGAGTAATATATATATATATATATATATTCACTGAAAAAACCAAAGGTTACATGGACGTTATAGTTAGGCTCAGGTTTCACTTGTACAAAACCAGAGAAATTCAGCAGTTCTAGCTAACTATAACTTGCCCCGGGATTTGGCCCACCCAGGGGCTTCTTTTAAGATATGATCGGGAGCTCACCCGTCTTTTTTTTTTTTTTTTTTTTGCCGCAGATTTGCAGATCCACCTGCGAATTTGTGGCAAATTAAAAAACAAGCATTGGCATAGCCAATAGGTCTCGCCTTTGGGACCTTATAAGTCTTTAGCAATGCAGTACATTTTCCCCCACTGGCATGCCCACACACTGCGAGCCTTAAATAATATAGCGCCATATACCTCGGAAGAGCGCCGAGAAGTATGTTTTTTGCCTCCCTCAACTCCAATTATACAACTGCCAACATCGGAGGACTCGGGATGCAAAATAAGTAACTATGAAATGTACGTAGAAAGAAAAGCGCGTGTTCCGCAGAGAAGCGCCTAGAAGCGAGTCGAGAGGCATCCAAGTGTCGAATGCATTCCGTATGGACTGCTGCGGTAGTACTGGGCCCTTCAGAGGAGTACCGTAACTACGATACTAAGTGCTATAGCAGGCGCAAGGGAAAGGCAATATTGAAATAAGTCCGGGTAATAAAATGTGCATTAAGAACCTGCGCTGGTAAAACAAACTGCTGGTGACCCGCTCCCTCCCCCAACAAAGTCCTCATAAACAATCCAAGAGCCCCCCGCCATCTATCGGGGAGGCTGCGGCTTTATTGTGAACCCCGGACAGCCCCTCTGTTTTCTTTGTGAAGCCGCTCATGCGTGCACGGAAATAGGATGGGCTGAAGGAGAGTTTAGAGCTCCCTACTGAGAAGTGGTGTGATCTGCAGTTCATAGGTTTTGATCTCGGCAGAAGGGATTTAAAACATAACAAGCATACGAAGGAGATATTTGACTAGCTACTAACGCCCTGTCTCTAGCAGGGAAGCATCACATTTCACATAATACAGAGGTATACATTTAGGAAGAAAAGAAGTTAACAAGCATAAACACGTCCGATTTAAAGCATTGACAATGAAACCTGATTTCAGTGGCACCACTGCTCTCTGCTGAAAGAAACCCAAACCCAGTGGCTTAACAAATACCAAGGCCATGAGGACATGCCAAGGTGGTGAACGTCTAAGAGAAAACAAGCATTGGCCGCGCGGCCGTGAAACTGACACGGCCGCGCGGCCGTGAAAGTAATCGTGAGGAAGCGGGTTTTCGAAGTGCAAACAGTGGCTTTTGCTGGCGACCAGCTTGCGTTCACGCGAGCGTCCAGATGGCGAGGGAAGCCATATGGCGCCTGATCGTGCGTGCACGCTCGCGTGAACGCAGGCTAGTCGCCACCAAAAGCCACTGTTTGCACTTCCAAAACCCGCTTACTAAAACTCTCGCCAGCGCAGCGCATGCGCTGGCTCAGGCGAGACCTAAAAAAAAATATCTAGGGGGGCTTTGTTTTTCTGGGATTCAGCTTCAAGCCGAGTCCCAAGATGGCTGCCAACACTTCCTGGTTGAAGTGTTGACAGCCAATCAAATTTTAGTAGGATCCGCGAGTCCACTGCAAGGACTTGCGTCCCCAGATATCTATATTTTTTTAAAGTCAAATATCTAAAAAAACTACTGAACGGATTTACCCCCAAACCACACAAAGCACGCTTTCTGGACTAACATCTAGCTTTCTGCCAAATTTCGGGTAATTCCGTTCAGTGATTCTGGCTGTAGTCGTGTTCAAAAATTGAAAATCCCCATAGACATAACGTGAGGAAAACGTGTTTTGGGACCCCCCCTGTTTTCTTGGCCCCTGCTTGACAGATCACCCCGAAACTTTCAACACAGCAGCTGAACCAAAAAGGGGAGGTTTTGTGAAAATTTCGTTAAGATTCATCAAGCGGGCCGAAGTTCCTGGCAAAACAAAAAATGTTTTTCCTATGGGAACTTTGGCTATAACTACCTACTGTCTATCGTCAGTAGGGAAAAAAAAAAAAATATATATATAATATGTGTGTGTGTGTTTTATCCAGAGGCAGTTCCTAAAATGGATACGAGGATGCATTTTATGCTAAGAACTTAACATAACATAACATAAAAGAACATAAACAGCAGCTATCTGTGCTCTCGCTGTAGGATTTTTCCCCCTCAGATTACCTTTACTTAGTGAAAGGGAATTAGCGTGTTATTATTGATATTTCCACGTCAAAGAGTGACGTGTAATTACTGGAACTACTCCAGTTTAATTAAAATGATTCCCAGGCCTCGTATATACGAGGACTGGTCATTGACGGTAAGGGAGGGGGTATTTACTACTCTGACTCCATGCGTGCCCTGATTGAGGGGGAAGTTGTATAGCGCATCAAAGGATGTGAATCCAAAGCTAGACACATGCACCTGGTTAAGACTTGCTACAGCGGGGAGGCGAGAGGACAGCAGCACAGGTAGACATGCAGGGAACAGAAGGCATGCAGGGAACGTGAGACATGCAGGGAACGTGAGACATGCAGGGAACGTGAGACATGCAGGGAACGTGAGGCATGCAGGGAACGGGAGACATGCAGGGAACGGGAGACATGCAGGGAACGTGAGACATGCAGGGAACAGAAGGCATGCAGGGAACAGAAGGCATGCAGGGAACGTGAGACATGCAGGGAACGTGAGACATGCAGGGAACGTGAGACATGCAGGGAACAGAAGGCATGCAGGGAACAGAAGGCATGCAGGGAACGTGAGACATGCAGGGAACGGGAGACATGCAGGGAACGGGAGACATGCAGGGAACGGGAGACATGCAGGGAACGTGAGACATGCAGGGAACGTGAGACATGCAGGGAACGTGAGACATGCAGGGAACGTGAGACATGCAGGGAACGTGAGACATGCAGGGAACGTGAGACATGCAGGGAACGGAAGGCATGCAGGGAACAGAAGGCATGCAGGGAACGGAAGGCATGCAGGGAACGGAAGGCATGCAGGGAACGGAAGGCATGCAGGGAACGGAAGGCATGCAGGGAACGGGAGACATGCAGGGAACGGAAGGCATGCAGGGAACGTGAGACATGCAGGGAACGTGAGACATGCAGGGAACGTGAGACATGCAGGGAACGGAAGGCATGCAGGGAACAGAAGGCATGCAGGGAACAGGAGACATGAAGAGAACGGGAGACATGCAGGGAACAGAAGGCATGCAGGGAACAGAAGGCATGAAGGGAACGTGAGACATGCAGGGAACGTGAGACATGCAGGGAACGTGAGACATGCAGGGAACGTGAGACATGCAGGGAACAGAAGGCATGCAGGGAACAGAAGGCATGCAGGGAACAGAAGGCATGCAGGGAACAGGAGACATGAAGAGAACGGGAGACATGCAGGGAACAGAAGGCATGAAGGAAACGTGAGACATGCAGGGAACATGAGACATGTAGGGAACGGGAGATATGCAGGGAACAGAAGGCATGAAGGGAACGGGAGACCTGCAGAGAACAGTAGACATGCAGGGAACAAAAGGCATGAAGGAAACGGGAGACATGCAGGGAACGGGAGACATCCAGGGAACGGGAGACATGCAGGGAACGGGAGACATGCAGGGAACGGGAGACATGCAGGGAACAGGATCTATGCAGGGAACAGTGTGCATGCAGCCATGCAAGGAACAGAAGACCTGCAGAGAAAGGGATCCATGCAGGGAACGGAAGGCATGCAGGGAACGGGAGACATGCAGGGAAAAGGATCCATGCAGCCATGCAGGGAACGGGAGGTATGCAGCCATTCAAGGAATGGGAGACCTGCAGAGAATGGGATACATGCAGCCATGCAGGGATCAGGAGACATTCTGGGAACGGGAGACATGCAGAGAATGGGATCCATGCAGCCATGCAAGAAACGGGTGACCTGCAGAGAACAGCAGCGATTATGAGAGACATGCAGGGAACAAGAGACATGGGGAGAACGGCAGCCATGCAGGGAACATGAGACATGCAGGGAACGTGAGACACGCAGGGAGCAAGAGACATGCAGGGAACAGAAGGCATGCAGGGAATGGGGGACATGCAGAGAACAGAAGGCATTCAGGCATTTAAGCAACAGGAGACATGCTGAGTAAGGGATCCATGCAGCCATTCAGGGATCAGGAGACATGCAGGGAATGTGGGACATGCAGGGAACAGGATCCATGCAGGGAATGGGAGACATGCAGAGAATGGAATTCATGCAGCCATGCAGGGAATAGGATCCATGCAACCATGCACGGAACAGAAGGCATGCAGGGAACGGGAGACATGCAGGGAACAGGATCCATGCAGCCATGCAGGGAACAGAAGGAAACAGGACACATGCAAGAAACGGGAGACATGCAGGGAACAGTATGCATGCAGCCATGCAGGTAATGGGAGACATTCAGAGAACTGGATCCATGCAGCCATGCATGGAACAGGAGACATGCAGGGAACCAGAGATATGCAGAGAAGAGGATCCATGCAGCCAAGCAGGGAACGGGAGACATGCAGGAAGAGGATCCATGCAGCCATGCAGGGAACAGAAGTTATGGAGGAAACGGGAGACCTGTAGGGAGCAGGAGACCTGTAGGGAGCGGGAGACATGCAGGGGACAGGATGCATGCAGTTATTCAAGGAACTGGAGACATGCAGAGAATGGGACCCATGCAGCCATGCAGGGAATGGGAGACATGTGGGTAACGGGAGCCATGCAGGGAACAGAAGGCATGAAGGAAATGGGAGACATGCAGTGAGCGGGAGACCTGCAGTGGACAGGATACAATCAGTCATTCAAGGAACGGGAGACATGCAGAGAACCAGAGCCATGCATGGAATGGGAGACATGCGGGGAACGGGAGACATGCAGGGAACAGGATCCATTAAGCCATGCAGCTAGCGGGAGACATGCAGAGAATGGGATCCATGCAGGGAACGGAAGACATGGAAAGAATGGCATCCATGCAGTCATGCAGGGAATGGGAGACATACAGGGAACAGGAGACATGCAGAGATCAGGATCCATGCAGCCATGCAGGGAATGGGAGACATGCAGGTAAAAGTGAGCCCTGCAGGGAACGGGAGACAATCAGAGAACGGGATCCATGCAGTCATGCAGAGAATGGGATCCATGCAGCCATGCAGGGAACACTGTGGCGTAGCAAGGGGGCACAAGTTTTGGGGGCGGCAGCCTTCCCCCGCTCTTACCTGCGCAAAAACAGGATTCGTTCACCCGCACCCTCACACACACTCTTACAGCCGCCGCGGGGCGGCAAAGGCTGCGACTGCCATAGGCGGCAAAAGGCCTAGCTACGTCACTGAGGGAACAGGAGCCATGCAGGGAACGGTAGCCTTAGAGGGAATGGGAGACATGCAGGGAACGGGAGACATGCAGAGAATGGGATCCATGCAGGGAACCGGAGACATGCAGGGAACAGGAGCCATGCAGCCATGCAGGGAACAGGGTCCATGCCGCCATGCAGGGAACGGGAGACATGCAGAGAACATGATCCATGCAGGGAATGGGAGGCATGCAGGGAACATGAGACATGCAGGGAACAGGAGACATGCAGGGAATGGGATCCATGCAGCCATGCAGGGAACGGGAGCCATAGAGGGAATGGGAGACTTGCAGGGAACAGGAGACATGCAGAGAACGGGATCCATGCAGGGAACCGCAGACATGCAGGGAACAGGAGCCATGCAGGGAACAGGATCCATGCAGCCATGCAGGGAACGGGAGACATGCAGAGAGCATGATCCGTGCAGGGAATGAAAGGCATACAGGGAACAGGAGACATGCAGGGAACGGGATCCATGCAGCCATGCAGGGAATGGGAGTCATGCAGGGAATAGGAGGCAATACAGGGAACATGAGCCATGCAGGGAACGGGAGCCATGCAATGAACAGGATCCATGCACCCATACAGGGAACGGAAGACATGTGGGAACAGGATCTATGCAGCCATGCAGGTAATGGGAGACATGCAGAGAACAGGATCCGTGCAGCCATGCAGGAAATGGGAGACATGCAGGGAGCAGGATCCTTGCAGCCTTGCAGGGAACAGAAGGCATGCAGAGAACAGGATCCATGCAGCCATGCAGTGAATGGGAGACATGCAGGCAAAGGGAACCCTGCAGGGAACAGGATCCATGGAGCCATACAGGGAACCAGAGCCAATCAGGGAACCAGAGCCATGCAGGGAACAGTAGACATTCAGGGAGCAGAATTGTATTGTATTGTATTGTATCGACATTTGTAAAGCGCACTGTAACCCTACGGGTATCCTGGCGCTAAGATACGAGTAAGATGCTGGCGGGTGAGCAGTGGGGCTGAACCAAGTGATTATGCTCTAGGGAAGAGCCAAGTCTTGACTTTCTTTCGAAACAACAATAAGTCCTGTATTTGCCTCAATTCCAAAGGAAGGCTATTCCAGAGGCGGGCAGCTGCCACGCCGAACGCTCTTCCCCCCCATTGTAGATCTCTTTATCCTCTGGATAATGGCAAGATTGGCTGACGAGGACCGTAGGCTGCGTACCCGTACATACCAACCGAACCTACCCAGAAGCCGTTTTGGCCCAAGTCCATTTAGTGCTTTAAATACAATGCACAAAGATTTGAACATTATCCTTTGGGTCACCGGGAGCCAGTGAAGCTCCGCTAACGACCGGGATGTTGATGACTGACGTGGTCTTGTCAATGCAAGTTTCGCTGCTGCCGCCTGAATTCTCTGGAGCCTCGTGATCAAATATCTCGGGGACTCCAGTAGCAAGGCATTACAATAATCCAGGCGGCTCAAGATGACACTCTTAACCACTGTAGCTCTGCACTGAGAAGGTAGCAATGGCAGCACCTTCCGGAGACCTCTAATGAGAGTGTAGCAGCTTCCAACCAGCTTATTGACATGAGATTCCAAGTTCAGCTTATCATTGAAGCTGACCCCCAGATTGCGTACCGTGTTCACGGGTACCAAGGGGGCGTCTGTGGGGATAGGCCAGAAGTCAATTGGTAAAACTAGCGGCACTCTGCCCACCCCGCAGTGCAGAATCTCCGTTTTGTCGTTGTTAAACTGTAGTGAGTTGTTTCTCAACCAGCTCACCATTTCTCGCATACATTTATGGAATGTTTCTTGGGAGTCAGCGTGGTCGCCTTCCATGGACACTATAAGCTGGGTGTCATCGGCATAGTTAACCACACTAATATTATGAGCGTTGATGACATCCAGAAGCGGCCGCATGTAGGCATTGAATTAAATTGGGGCTCATTGAAGACCCCTGGGGTACCCCATGCTCATTATTAACAAATTCTGATTGAAAAGGGGGGAGGGCTACTGCCTGTCGTCTTTCAGCCAGATAGGATTGAACCCAACTCAAAGCCATATCCACCACCCCCATTTCTTCCAGCCTTGCAAGCAGGATGGCATGGTTCACCGTGTCGAATGCGGCGGACAGGTCCAGAAGAATTAGAATCGCTGATTGTCCCCTGTCCGCACGCATTCGAAGATTATCCAACACGGTTGCCAGCGCTGTCTCCGTCCCGTGACATGGGCGGAAACCAAACTGCTCATCCTCCAGCTTGTTATTGGCCTCCAGAAAAAGGGAAAGTGCCCGGCTCACCAGGCGTTCCACTATCTTTACTGGGTATGGTAAGAGGGAGATTGGTCTATAGTTTCTAGGGCAGTTTGGGTCCAATGAGGGTTTTTTCAGAAGGGGTGTTATTATCGCCTGCTTCCAGCAGGAAGGTACCACCCCACTACTGAGGGACTGACCACACAACTGACGTAGGACTGGAAAGACCTCGGGCCTAGCTCTTTCCATAGTTTTTGGGGAATGGGGTCCAACGGTGAGCCTGAGGAGACTCCCGAGGCCACCCTGCCAAACTCTTCTTCCGAGGGCAGCTCGAAGTGGTCCAGGGTGGTCTCCTGCTTCAATGGCCCGAGCCTCTTGTCCCTGGCTCCATTAGTAATTGATGTTTCTCTTCCATCCCTTTCATTGATACTGGGTAAGACCTCTGATTTCAGTCCTTCCACGATCTTGCTTATCTTCTCCTGAACGAAGGATGCCAGTCCATCACATAACTCTTGTGAAGGCACAATCTTATTATTTGTACATTCGGGGGTGGCCATGTCTCTCACTATTTTAAAAATACATTTGGTACTGTTGGGTGACTTCAAGATAAGATCTGCAAAATATTCAGCTTTGGCAGTAGCTATTTCTTTTTTATAATTAGATAATTTCTCCTTCCAGATAGCTTTTTCAATCTCAGCATAATGCTTTCTCCATTGTCTTTCTGCCTGCTTGCAAACCAGCTTATGGTTCCTTAATACATCAGTGTACCACGGAGCAGAAGGTCTTCCCCGTTTCCTGATGTTCTTAAGAGGGGCAAACTGGTCGATTTTTCTAGTTAGTTGCCCACAAAAGGCTGTGTAGTTCTCCGCTACCTGCTTCCTAGGGTCGAAAAGTGTCTCTAAGTGAAAAACGGGGGACGTTTTTGCCCTCTTCAGTAGACCCTTCCAATCCCTGCCTAGGAAACTCCTTTCTTCCTTGGGCAAGGACCTGGTCCTCCTAATGTGAACCACTCTAAATTTGACCAAGTAATGATCAGACCATCCCACCGGTAAGATTTTATCCATTACAATCGAGTTTGCCCCGGAAAAGATCAGATCCAATACCTGTCCTTCTTTATGAGTCGGTTCTAAGACCCATTGCAGCAAATTCATGTTTGCGCAGGACTGAATAACATTGTTGTAAGCTGTATCCATTTTCCCATTAGACCATAAGTTAAAATCTCCCAATATTAACAGTCTATTGTGGGTGAGGGCCATGCAGCCATGCAGGGAATGGGAGGCATGCAGGGAACATGAGCCATCCAGGGAATGGGAGACATGCAGGGAACAGGAGCCATGCAGGGAATGGGAGTCATCCAGGGAATGGGAGGCAATGCAGGTAACCTGAGCCATGCAGGGAACAGGATCCATGGAGCCATGCAGGTAGCAGGAGACATGCGCGGAATGGGAGACATGCAGGAACGGGATCCATGCAGCCATGCAGGGAACTGGAGACATGCAGGGAACAGGATCCATGGAGCCTTGGAGGGAGCAGGAGACATGCAGGGAATGGGAAACATGCAGGGAACAGGATCCATGGAGCCATGCAGGGAACAGGAGCCATGCAGGGAGCAGGGGGCATGCAGGGAACTAGAGACATGCAGGAACTGGAGGCAGCAGACTTCTCACTGCCGCTGGACCTATCGAGCTCTCTGCAGAATGGGCATACATGCATAGAGAGGGGCTCCGAACTGGGTGAAGCAGCGTTCGTCTGTCTGAACCCTGCCTCATAAAGGGGAGAGGGAGAAATCACGACAAACTGCCTACATTTAAAGAAAGAGCAGAAGTCAGTAGGCAGTCTCCCCACTAGGGTGTGTAGATAACAGGCATAATGCATGTGTGCCACCTTAACTCTACTATCATTCCAGGCAATGACATGATTAAGTCACTCATGATGAAAGGAGTGCCCCTTTGGTTGAACCCCTGCCATCTCAGAGTCTAGAACCCTGTTGAGAAGCAGCACATGGGAAGCAGTTGTCAGGGGCTCGTGACTCGAGGCCCCTGTAGAGGATGGAAGGGTCCTGGGTCATCCGGAAGGATGATATGAGGAGCACAGATGATATGAGGAGCACAGATGATATGAGGAGCACAGATGATATGAGGAGCACAAATGACACGAGGAGCACTGTGGCACATTGCGGTTGCACCGGGAACTTTGGACTCCGGATTATAGTAAAGTTCTTAGGGCAGTTCTGTGAATTTAGGAGGACTGCCAAGCCGGCACTGGCATGGTGCTGGTGCCCTCTGCTTGCTGGCAGGGGCTTCGGCCTGTACAGAAGCCCTTCAGGTCCAGGAGAACACTTCACCAGGTTGGCCATCTAGGGGCGAATGGGCAGCACACAGATTCACATGCAGGTGGGTACATGCAGGTTTCACAATGTAATCCTGCCAGGCACCGGACTGGAGGGCAGTATATGAGTGCCCCTGGAGAGGTGGGCACAACTACAGCTCCTGGCATGCATTGGGCATTGTTCAAATTACAGATGTGCTGCCCATTCAATCAAGAGACCTCACTTGGATGCAAACTGTGGTGAACTTGCTTGGCAGGAAGGAGTGTGTATTCCATGTCAGGACAGACATTGAAAAACGAATCCTTTTAGGGCACAGCAGTCATTCTAGTGGAGAACTACAGCATCGGATGCATGCAGTACTCAGTAGGAATCTCGGTTGTGCATTAGAGACCTCTGTCTGCACGCGCCAGGAAACCATGGGGCCTCGTCTCGGAGGAGCTACATACATTTAACATCGACTGATCATTGAACCTCAGTGGCCACAGAATGCCACCAGAGGGAGGCCAGCCAGGTGGCCCGGCTCAGCAGCAGCCTTGGGCCGGAGGCACATAGGGTTGTCACCCGGTGGTCGCTGGGGGTGAGGGTCACAAACTGTGAAATGCAATGGGGCTCTTGTAGGGGAAAGGCTAGTAAAACATGTGTTCAGAAGCTGCTGTCCTCACGCCTCTCATCCCGCCCTCCTTTGCACCCCTGTTTGCCATCTCTGTGGGCCAGCAGCCCACCCACCCTCTTTACCGACCTTAAGGGCCAATCTTGTATAGCTCTGCCAAAGCTCTGATTGGTATACCTTGCTCTTGGGAGAGGGGCACGCACATGCACGCACGCAGGTGCAGGCACGTGCACCTACACGCACACACAGTCCCTGCTCAAGCTACAGTCCGAGCAGTGGGCACACTTCAGCCCTCTCCATAACTCCCTCTGCACATACTGATGTGCCCAGCTTTAAATGCCATACCAGCATGCCCCGCTATATCCTACTCTGAGGGCACAAAGGCAACCCCCATCCCCCTCTACACCCAGCTCTGAGGGCACACAGACCATCCCTCTTTCTACACCCAGCTCGAAAGGAGCACAGACCCCCCCACCCTTTCTACACCTGCTCTTAGTGCGCACAGACCACCCATCCCCCCCTCTACACCTCGTTCTGAGGGCGCACGGACCACCCATCCCCCCCTCTACACCTCGTTCTGAGGGCGCACAGACCACCCATCCCCCCTCTACACCTCGTTCTGAGGGCGCACAGACCACCCATCCCCCCTCCACACCCCGCTCTGAGGGCGCACAGACCATCCCCCTTTCTACACCCAACTCTGACGGCACACAGACCCCCCCACCCCTTCTACACCCAGCTCTAAGGGCACACAGACCCCCACCCAGCTCTGAGGGCACAGAGCCCAGGCCATCTCCCTTCTACAACCAGCTCTGAGGGCACACAGACCATCCCCCTTTCTACACCCACCTCCGAAGGGCGCACTGCCCCCCACCCCCTTGTACACCCAGCTCTGATGGCACACAGCACAGCCCCCCATCTACACCCAGCTCTGAGGGCACCCAGACCCCCCTACACCCAGCCCTGAGCGCACAGAGCTCTGCCCATCTCCCTTCTACACCCAGCTCTGAGTGCACACACTCCATCCCCGCTTCTACACCCAGCTCTGAGAGCACAGCGACCATCCCCCCTTCTACACCCAGCTCTGAGGGCACACAGCCATCCCCCCTTCTACACCCAGCTCTGAGGGCACACAGCCATCCCCCCTTCTACACCCAGCTCTGAGGGCACACAGCCATCCCCCCTTCTACACCCTGCTCTGAGGACACAGAGACCCCCCCCCTTCTACACCCAGCTCTGAGGGAAAACAGATCATCCCCATTCTACACACAGACAACCCTCCCTTCTACAACCAGCTCTGAGGGCACACAGACCACCCCTTCCCCCTCTACACCCAGGTCTGAGGGCGCACAGACCATCCCCCTTTCTACACCCAGGTCTGAGGGCACATAGCCCAGCCCCCTCCTACACCCAGCTCTGACGGCACACAGACCCCACACCCCTTCTACACCCAGCTCTGAGGGCACAGAGCTCAGCCCATCTCCCTTGTACACCCAGCTCTGAGGGCACACACTCCATCCCCGCTTCTACACCCAGCTCTGAGGGCACAGAGAAAATCCCCCTTCTACACCCAGATCTGAGGGCACACAGACCCCCCTTCTACACTCAGTTCTGAGGGCCAGAAACCATCCCCCTTCTACACCCAGCTCTGAGGGCACACCGACCTCCTCCTTCTACACCCAGCTCTGAGGGCACACAGACCACCCTTCTTCTACACCCAGCTTTGAGGGGGCACAGACCATTCCCATTTCTACACCCAGTACGGAGGGCACAGAGCCGAGCCCATCTCCCTTCTACACCCAGCTCTGAGGGCACGCAGTCCAGTCCCCAAGTACACCCAGCTCTGAGGGCACACAGCCCAGCCCCCTTGTACACCCAGCTCTGAGGGCACACAGCCCAGCCCCCTTGTACACCCAGCTCTGAGGGCACACAGCCCAGTCCCCAAGTACACCCAGCTCTGAGGGCACACAGCCCAGTCCCCAAGTACACCCAGCTCTGAGGGCACACAGCCCAGCCCCCTTGTACACCCAGCTCTGAGGGCACACAACCCTGCCAATCTCCCTTCTACGCCGAGCTCTGAGGGCACACGGCCCAGCCCCCTTGTACACCCAGCTCCGTGGGCACACGACCCTGCCCCCTTGTACACCCAGCTCTGAGGGCACACGACCCTGCCCCCTTGTACACCCAGCTCTGAGGGCACACAGCCCAGCGCCCTTGTACACCCAGCTCTGAGGGCACACAGCCCAGCCCCCTTCTACACCTAGCTCTGAGGGAGCACAGCTCATCCCCCTTCTAAACCCAGTTCTCAGGGCACACAGCCCAGCCCCCTCCTAAACCCAGTTCTCAGGGCACACAGCCCAGCGCCCTTGTACACCCAGCTCTGAGGGCACACAGCCCAGCGCCCTTGTACACCCAGCTCTGAGGGCACACAGCCCAGCCCCCTTGTACACCTAGCTCTGAGGGAGCACAGCTCATCCTCATCCCCCTTCTAAACCCAGCTCTCAGGGCACACAGCCCAGCCCCCTCATAAACCCAGTTCTCAGGGCACACAGCCCAGCGCCCTTGTACACCCAGTCCTGAGAGCACACAACCCAGTCCATGCCCCCCACCTTCTAACAGCCCCCCCCACACTTTGCATGGATTACTGTTCTCTTGCCCTCCAAAGATCTCGAAACTATTTTGCTCCGTGCCATCTATTCTCCCGCTGAACCCCCAGTCACGGGTGCCCCCCCCCCCCCCTCCCACGGAGAGAACCTGCCGGCATTTAAAAGCAGATGCTTTGTCCATTTTCTGCCTCCGTGCTGGCGATTGAAGTCCACCGAGGCGGCTAATGCGCGCAGAGCGCGAGATGCGCCCCTTTAACTCTCCCGTGCGCCGCGCGTCAGCGCATTCTTCGGGGGCGCAGTGGCGCTGCGACGCCCCGCGCCCTCGGTGCCCCCCATCACCGGCCGCTTCATGGCCCATTTCCTTCCAATTTGCCCCCTTTCTTCTCCCTCTCGCTGCCCCCCTCTCCCTGCACGGATGGCTTTGCGAGAAGAACCCCCTTAACCCACAGTGCCCCCCAGCGGGGTGCGGAAAATAGAGAGGTTTGTCGTGTGAACCTGCGCCTCGCACAGAATGGAAGCCCCCACACCCCCACCCCCCTTCACAGCTTTAGTTACTGTGTTTGATGGGGTGGGGGTGGGAGACAGTTGGTTTGGAAAATTGGAAACTAACCGACTCTGGGTGCAATGTTTAGTAAAGAGCCCCGAGCACGCCCCTGCAGGCGCTGTGCGGTTCACCGTCACAGAAGGGGGTGTGGGGGTGGGGGTGAGGGGAGCGGGGCCGTTGGTGCAGCTCTTTGGAGGAGACGTGGGACACGAGAAACACAACACATTGACCCTGGTCACCAAGAGGCCAGGCTTGCGTCATTGCGTGTGCACGCGCGTGTGACTGTCGGTGTGCACTCCGCCAGTGTGCCTTTGCAGTAGTGTAATGCGCGTGTGTCATTATCAGTGTGCCTCGCTCTGTATGTCAGTGTGAGTGTGTGTGTGTGTGTGCATCTGTCTGTGACAGTCAGTGTGGCACTTTGACAATGTGCGCTTGTGGTTGTGTAATGCGTGTGTGTCATTATCACCGTGCCTCACTCTGTGTCAGTGTGTGTGTGTGTGTGTGTGTGAATCTGTCTGTGACAGTCAGTGTGGCACTCTGTCAGTGTGCGCTTGTGGTTGTGTAATATGTGTGTGTGTCATCACTGTGCCTCACTCTGTGTCAGTGTGTGTGCGTCTGTCTGTGACAGTCAGTGTGGCACTCTGTCAGTGTGCGCTTGTGTAATGTGTGTGTGTCATTATCAATGTGCCTCACTCTGTGTCAGTGTGTGTGTGTGTGTGTGTGTGTGCGTCTGTCTGTGACAGTCAGTGTGGCACTCTGTCAGTGTGCGCTTGTGGTTGTGTAATGCGTGTGTGTCATTATCACCGTGCCTCACTCTGTGTCAGTGTGTGTGTGTGTGTGTGTGTGAATCTGTCTGTGACAGTCAGTGTGGCACTCTGTCAGTGTGCGCTTCTGGTTGTGTAATATGTGTGTGTGTGTCATTATCACTGTGCCTCACTCTGTGTCAGTGTGTGTGCGTCTGTCTGTGACAGTCAGTGTGGCACTCTGTCAGTGTGCGCTTGTGTAATGTGTGTGTGTGTGTCATTATCAATGTGCCTCACTCTGTGTCAGTGTGTGTGTGTGTGTGTGTGTGTGCGTCTGTCTGTGACAGTCAGTGTGGCACTCTGTCAGTGTGCGCTTGTGGTTGTGTAATGCGTGTGTGTCATTATCACCGTGCCTCACTCTGTGTCAGTGTGTGTGTGTGTGTGTGAATCTGTCTGTGACAGTCAGTGTGGCACTCTGTCAGTGTGCGCTTCTGGTTGTGTAATATGTGTGTGTGTCATTATCACTGTGCCTCACTCTGTGTCAGTGTGTGTGAATCTGTCTGTGACAGTCAGTGTGGCACTCTGTCAGTGTGCGCTTGTGTATTGTGTGTGTGTGTCATTATCAATGTGCCTCACTCTGTGTCAGTGTGTGTGTGTGTGTGTGTGTGAATCTGTCTGTGACAGTCAGTGTGGCACTCTGTCAGTGTGCGCTTGTGGTTGTGTAATATGTGTGTGTGTCATTATCACTGTGCCTCACTCTGTGTCAGTGTGTGTGCGTCTGTCTGTGACAGTCAGTGTGGCACTCTGTCAGTGTGCGCTTGTGTAATGTGTGTGTGTGTGTGTGTCATTATCAATGTGCCTCACTCTGTGTCAGTGTGTGTGTGTGTGTGTGTGTGTGTGCGTCTGTCTGTGACAGTCAGTGTGGCACTCTGTCAGTGTGCGCTTGTGGTTGTGTAATGCGTGTGTGTCATTATCACCGTGCCTCACTCTGTGTCAGTGTGTGTGTGTGTGTGTGTGTGTGAATCTGTCTGTGACAGTCAGTGTGGCACTCTGTCAGTGTGCGCTTCTGGTTGTGTAATATGTGTGTGTGTCATTATCACCGTGCCTCACTCTGTGTCAGTGTGTGTGTGTGTGAATCTGTCTGTGACAGTCAGTGTGGCACTCTGTCAGTGTGCGCTTGTGGTTGTGTAATATGTGTGTGTGTCATTATCACTGTGCCTCACTCTGTGTCAGTGTGTGTGCGTCTGTCTGTGACAGTCAGTGTGGCACTCTGTCAGTGTGCGCTTCTGGTTGTGTAATGTGTGTGTGTGTCATTATCACTGTGCCTCACTCTGTATCAGTGTGTGTGTGTGCATCTGTCTGAGACAGTCAGTGTAGCACTCTGTCAGTGTGCGCTTGTGGTTGTGTAATATGTGTGTGTGTCATTATCAATGTGCCTCACTCTGTCAGTGTGTGTGTGTGTGTGCGTCTGTCTGTGACAGTCAGTGTGGCACTCTGTCAGTGTGCGCTTGTGGTTGTGTAATGTGTGTGTGTGTGTGTGTGTGTGTCATTATCACCATGCCCTGCTCTCTGTGTCAGTGTCTGCATTATCATAAGGCTGTCACTGTGTGTGTGTTTGTGTGTGATTGTCTGTGTAACGTGGTCAGTCTGTGTGTGGCTTTGTCAGAGTCCATCAGACCAACAAGAGATGGGTGAATGCTTGAATTCATTTCACCCACAGGAATTGCCCAGTGTTTATGGCCTGGCTTGACAGTGCAGCTGTTGGCAGACAATTATGTGAGCATCACTAGAGAGGGTTCTAACTCCGCCCACATGTCGGGAGTTAGGAGAATGTTTCGATTGGGCAGAAATTGTGTGGTGCCACAAAAAAGGGCTTGCCCTCCACCAGCTGTGAGCATTTTATTTCTCCAGCTGGTTGAGTTTGAACTTTCAGGGACACACTTTTTTTTTTGTAAACATTTTTATTGGGTTTTTCGGTGTCATAGTAGCATTACAAGTCATAACCATATGCATCAAAGTACATTACATGGGAAATGCGGTTGTAGTCCAGAGGCGTAACAGGTCATTCAGGTCTATGCATTAAACATCAGGCAGTGACAAGCAGCGAACATAGGAGCTTTAAGCTACCCCTTGTGATCAGTGATGCATTGTTCTATCTCACCCATAATGCAAAACTAAACTGTTAACTTGGAGCGAATACTGGGAGGGGCTGCAAGGGGGGGTTAGTGTGGTTCTATTACTGTGATGGCAATAGGGAACGCGGGTATAGGTGCAGAAAACTGCTTTATGGTACCCCAGTGTGCTGGACAGTGGTAGGAGTAATGGTAGACTTAGGAAGGGCAGCCCTCATGGGGGTGGGGTTAGTCCATTCCGCGGAGAAGAGTGCCCACCTAGATACCACGGGGGCAAAGAATCGTTGTCAGTTGTTTGCCGGAAATGCGTGAGCAAAATGGCCCACTGCGGGGAGATGGGGCGTGTGCTCTTCATATCGAAGTGGTTTCTCCTCTGCAGCACCCCATTTGCGCAATTCCCCCATCCATGCCTCCACTGGGGGCCTACAGGTGCGCACCATAGTAGTGTGATTGCTCGCTTGCTAAAAGTAGGGCCAGGGCTGCAAAGTGTGTTTGCACCTTGTGTTGCTGCCTGCGCTTGAATACGCCTAGCGAGCAGGCGTCCCAAGTATATATGTCCGGAGGTCCTGTGACTTCCCTCAGCTTCACATATAATGCGCACCAGTAATGTTGTAGAGCCGAGCAGGACCATAACATGTGCAAAAGTGTTGCGTTAGGGGTATGGTATCGAGGGCAAGCAAAGTGTGACTCCGGGAAGCGGTGGTGGAGCTGCACTAGCGTTAGATAAGCTTGGGGTAGGATGAAGAACGGTCTTCTGAAACTCACGTTTCAAAAACATACATTCTTTGGGAATTCTAAGTCCTTTTCCCATTCTTTATCATGGAGCACCCTCCCGAACTCTTCCTCCTATTTTTGGCAAAGTGTGTCCAGCGGGGCGGCCGAAAACTCTTGTATGGCTTTGTACAGCCATGTGATGAGGTGACGACCGGGTCCCATAGTCAGCACGGCCTGAAGCACTGAGTGTGTTGTTGGTTCACCCTTGGATAGGTCCCAGAGACACTGGCAGGGGTGTATGAGTTGCCTGAGGAGGAGAAACTGCCCTGGTGAAGGAAGTGGCCCGATTAGGGTCACCCGGGTCACTTGTGACCACCTCTCAGCCTTCCAAATAAGTAAAGTCGGTCAGACAGCAGAGAATGCAAACCAAGTATTTTATTAGTATAGCGCTGCAGCGGAGGCCAGTCTGACCAGCCTCTTGAGATGGCTGCCGAGGGACTGACTCCCCCCAACATGACATAAGATATTATACATTTCCAAATCTTCTGAGAACACGCCCTAACTGGAAAATTCCAACCCAGGCACTGGCAAACAAAGGGGCACAGAAGGATGAGCTACAGTCCTGGGACCGGGTACATGTTATCTTCACTCCAAGGCCACCTCACTCATGCTCACCATCAGAGTGAAGGTGGGAACGAGCCTATCTAACAGCTACGGTGTGCAACAATAGAGAATACATTCATTAGTGCAGCTGAAAGCGACCTTAGAGAAACACGAGCAAAGGGGCATGGAGACAGTTTTCTGCTGAGGCAAGCAACACGAGGCAGGAGCTTAGCTTCGAACATGAAACAGAATGGCGGTTACTAATAAAATGGCGCCATGAATGCTAACTTAACACAGAATAAAAGATGAGCTAGGGGACAATAACATTTTCAATTCTAACACTGGAGGGAGCCACCTCTCATCAGCCAGTTGAGCAAAGGGGAGACGCTGGCCCTCTGAAAATAGGGCTTCCACCTCAAGTGGTGAGCGACTGGTTCAGGGACCTAATTTCCTGGCTGTGTAATACCCCGGCTTCAAGGCAAGCTGACCAGGGGCAGCATAGGGGTATAGAGCGGAGTGTTCCGGGAGAGATGATGTATCCTAGCCATACTAGCCTTCGCTATCAGCACTTGTATGGGATAGGTCGGGACGGGATGGACTGGGCTCCCGGTAGAAGCAGGCGGTGAATTGCCGGCAGCGGCAAGTTCCCAGTCTCAGAGCAAGCCTCCCCGAGATAGCGCCCAGCCATTCAGCGGGACAGCCATTGGAGCTGCGCTGCCAGGAAGTATGCCCCAAAGGATGGAGCCCCAAGGCCTCCCCGGTCCGTCAGCAGCTGCATCTTGGCAAGGAGACTCGGCGACGTCCATTTCCCAAATGAGGGAACAGAGAAGTGCATCCAGTTCTTTAAAGAGAGAGTGGGGTGGGATAACTGGGAGATTTGCAAAGTAATATAGGAGGCGGGCAGAAAGACAATTATCGCCAGGGCTATCTTGCCAATGGGGGCTAGGAGAGATGTCCTCCAAAAGCCTGCTTGGGAACGTATGCCCATCTGCGATGGTTGCCCTCATAGAGGTTGCGAGGATTATGGAACAAGTGGATTTATTTATTTATTTGCTTATATAGCGCTAGAATCGACCCCCGAAGGGGTATCTCTGCGCTTAGAGCAGACAGTGAGGGTGTAAAGCATCTCCAGCAGAATTCAGCAAGTGCGAAAAGATTGGTCTTGAGCAACTTCCTGAATTGCAAGTGATCCAGGCACTGCCTTAAGGGCAAGGGGAGCTCATTCCAATAACGAGGACCAAGATGGGAGAGAGCTTTTCCTCCAGGATTCCCAGATACCTGGGCGCTTGTGCATGCCAGACAAGGCAAGAGTCCCCAATATGCACCTGTCACGGTGAGAGGTCGGGACTGAGTGGGAAAATGTCAGATTTCATCCAGTTGACTCGCAGTCCAGCCGCTGCAGCGAAGTCCGCAAGCGTGGCATGGAGGGGGTCGAGTTTAGCTGTGATGTCTCTTATTTAAAGGAGCAGGGCATCTGCGTACAGGGACACACTGTGTCCCGCCCGCCAGAGGAATGCCTCATTCTAGCCCTCCCCTCCGGAGGAGGGTGGCTAGGGCTCCAAAGCCAGCGCAAATAGTAGGTGGGAGAGTGGTCATCCCTGCTGCGTACCTCAGCCTATCACGAAAGAAGCTGAGATGTGATGGCCCAAACGGATCCGGTCGGGGGAGTTCAGAACAGTAGTTTGGTGTACGTTAGAAGTTTAGGTCCCACCCCCATGCAGGTGAGTACCTCAAATAGGTACGGCCAGGTCAGGGTGTCGAAAGCCTTCTCCAAGTCAAGGATGAGGCAGAGCATGGGGAAGCTCGCCATCTTTCAGAGCCGCTTTGTACATTGCCGCCAACTGGGGTGCCAGGAGTGCTGAAATTGTATTATAGTATTCTAGAGGCAGGCCGTCCAAGCCCAGGGTTTTGTTTCGGGCCAGGGCAAGAATTGCCTGCTTCACGTCAGTTGATGTGATCTCTGCGTCTAGGAAGTTCCTTGCGTGAGTGGGGATTCAGGGTAGGGGCGGTCAGCTAGGAACTTATCTGTTGATTCCGTCTGATTGCTCAGTGGTGCCCGGTATATGGCAGAGAAATAGTCCTAGAAGGCTTGCAAGATGTCAGTTTGGGTACGGACACTGTCGCCAGTAAGGGTGATCTTTTCCGTGAAGGGGGGCGGGTCACTGAGTCTTGGCGGGTGAGCCATGCCAAGAGTGTGCCAGGTCTATCACCCTCTCAGTGTACCCTGGTGGAGTGGCCTTAAAATTTTAGCCACCTCAGGTTCTCAAGAAGGGCCACATAGGCAGTCTTTGACTCCGCCAACCAGGATGCAAGTGTCGGATTAGTCACAGCCACCTTGCGAAGGGTAGCCAAGATGCGCTCAGCCACCTTCAAGCCTCTATCTCTATCTCTCTCCCTCTCTCGAGATGTGGAGACCTTTCTCATTGTCCGGCGCTGTGGAGGCAGGCCCCAAGTTCGCTGTAGCTTGTAGGGCTCGCCTGCGGTCCGCGATAATTTGTTCCAGATTGGGGGAACTGTTCAAAGACACTCAGGGCGAAGGCTTCGTGCGTGGTTGAGTCCTCTTCTTGCGTCGTTGGGTGCTTGAGTGTTGTAGATGTGGTCGGCGTCCGACGGCCCAGGTTCTTTCGAGTGCTGGTGAGTCCAATCCCATGCCTCAGCAGGGCCAGTGAAAAAGAGTCGTGCCCTCTGAAATTATCTAAAGGTGCGTTGGAAACAGCAATGAGTTTTGTACTCCCCGTTGGCGAAGGCGGCGTTTCACCTCCAAGAAAGATGAACGCTGGTGCTGCCCGGCGCAGGTATAGTCAGGGAATAGCATGATATGCTTGTCCTCAACCTGCAGGGTCCTGCCCACCCTGCAGCGCGAAGCACCGCGCCCCTGTCCTTCAGGGACACACACTTGCCACTGGAATGCAATTAAAGTGCCTTCGACAACTAGATAGCTTGTGTATTTTTTCTCTGGCATCAGCACAGGTGGAAGAAGGGCTGTCATTAAAATTACGTGGATTTTTAGGTCTGGTTTGACACTGCCTTTGTCAAATTACCTTTTAACCTCCACCAATATTATTCTACAGTTCTTTGCTTCCACAAAAATACATATTAATTCCATGCTATTTACTTACAATGCTTACCGTTATCCTACAACATTTCTTTACGCCACACCTACTGGCATTGCCAAGGGTTTTTTGCTCAGACTGGAATAAACGTGTGCAAACCAGACTTTACCATCCTGCCAGGCTGCGAGGCCACACATGCCCTCCTCCCGGCGCATGCGCAGTTCCAGGCTGGCTTCAGTGTGCCGTGGGTTCTTCAGTCAGGCCAGCTTGTGTCCTCTGGCACGGTGAGCACATGACCCACACGGGGGCACCCCCGGCGCACTTTAGGGCACCGCTCCTAGAAAACACAAGTGCCAGTTGGTAATTACTTGGGCTACATTCCAGTCTTTCATTACAGGACCAGTATTGATGGGCGCAAAAATATGCAAATCAACCTGGCCCTTCGCCAATAGGAACAGTCCAGTGCGAACTGTTTGGTCTCGTCCCCTCTGTTGCTGTTCAGGATGGACTGACCCTTTGGGGCAGGAGCGGAACTGACGCAACTGGTCAGTTTCTTTCTGTGATGTCACAGACTAAGTAAACGAGACTGGCAATCCCAGTAGGTCTGACATGATTATGTTCTGTGGATTGGGAGTGCGCCCAAACATCAAAACTATTGGGTTTTTTCAATGCTTGTTTGCCAGGCAGCACTGGGAAGCAAAAGTAGACAAAAACATATGAAAACCAGGGCCCCAGAACTCGGAATTCACAGTAGGTAACTCTTAACAACTCCGACGTCAGTCATAATGCAAATAAAAGCATGCCAGAAGCGTGCAAATATACGAGTGCTCCTAACACCCCCGTTGCATCCTCAAAGATCTGTATAGCTCCCTCATGGTAGGCGCTAGATCTGAGTTAACATGTTGTCCTGTGGGCGTTGCTGCGGGCGCCCTCGATACTGCTGGGATGGGCTGCAGGCACCGCACTGGCACCCGGTTTTCCTTGGAGTTGCCATCTATGGTAGCCAACGATGCTCAGATCAAAAGATGTCGCCTCTAAAAAAAATAGTCCAAGCCCATGGATTAAAGGGTTGGCGACTAAAAAATCAACACAAATGTCCTGTATTCAAAAACCACCAACTAAATTAGAAGGTGCCAACCCAGAGGAAAGACTTTCTGTGCGCCTAGCGGGCTCCTGGGTGACTTGGCACTATGCACCGCGTCTCATGGGGTGGCACAGGCCTTGTAGGAAGTCCAGAGTCCAGTCAAGGGCCAGTCTTTACTGGGGTCACCAGCAGGGGCCGGAGCCACCAACCTTTACTGGGGACACCAGCAGGTACTGGCACCACAGCAGCTCGTTGGGATACCAGTAGGTACTGGGACCACGGCAGCCACTGGGGACACCAGTAGGTACTGGGACCACGGCAGCCACTGGGGACACCAGTAGGTACTGGGACCCATAGCGGTCACTGGGAACACCAGGGGGTACTGGGACCCATAGTGGTCACTGGGAACACCAGGAGGTACTGGGACCCATAGCGGTCACTGGGGACACCAGCAGGTACTGGGGTCACCAGCAGATACTGGGACCCACAGCGGTCACTGGGGACACCAGCAGGAACTGGGGTCACCAGCAGATACTGGGACCCACAGCGGTCACTGGAGGCACCAGCAGGTACTGGGACCCACAGCGGTCACTGGGGACACCAGGAGGTACTGGGACCCACAGAGGTCACTGGGGACACCAGCAGGAACTGGGGTCACCAGCAGGTACTGGGCCCCACAGCGGTCACTGGGGACACCAGGAGGTACTGGGACCCACAGAGGTCACTGGGGACACCAGCAGGTACTGGGGTCACCAGCAGGTACTGGGACCCACAGAGGTCACTGGGGACACCAGCAGGAACTGGGGTCACCAGCAGGTCCTGGTACCACAGCGGTCACTGGAGACACCAGCAGGTACTGGGACCCACAACGGTCACTGGGGACACCAGCAGGTACTGGGACCCCAGCGGTCACTGGGGTCACCAGCAGGTACTGGGACCCATAGCGGTCACTGGAGACACCAGCAGGTACTGGGACCCACAACGGTCACTGGGGACACCAGCAGGTACTGGGACCCACAGCGGTCACTGGGGACACTGTGAGAAGTTGGCCACCATATGCTGTCCACTAGTTATAGTGGGCACCTTGCACCAGTCCAAACGACCCTTATTGATGATAGGTTTAAAGACAACCTTCATTGAAAGCTATCCTAGTGGTAGCTATGGAGAGCAGCCTTCAGGCTAAGTCTTGAAGGAGTGTAAAGCAGCTTGGTTTACCAGATTATAACCTCTTGAATGACCAAATGAAAGGAGAACCACAGCAGGTATATATATAAAATATATGTATTTATTTCTAAACACTCACTACTAATCTCTTTATGAGATTAGAGTCCAAGATACACAATATCACAGTATTAAAACGACAGTAAATAGCACAATATACAATGGGCCCCAGGGAGGGACCAAACCATATATTAAGAAAGTGGTATAAGAACCACGACTTGACTAGACACAGTGCCTAGAGCACGTAGAATCGCTGGGACCCCAAGGAACCACCCAAGGTAGTGACACAGGAGACCCACGGGGGATGTGTGCAGTGTGAGAACACAGCCGCGAGCGCCGTAGGATTCTATGAGGAAAGTCACGGTTGGAATTTTAAAGCAAAAGGACACTTAGGAGAGGACTTTGAGCAAACCCCTTTAGACTTAAGGGGTTCTAGGGCCAACACCCACGGGAGCACCAGAGTACTCGAGTTACCTCACCCAGGGAAGCCGGGTGCATAGGTGTCAAAGGGTGTCGGGAATAGTTGTTTTCAATGGTGATCTGCTGCAAAGTGCTGCTGCCGTGAAGGAGAAAAGTGTCCGGGATGATCCAAGCCTGGATCGAAGATGTGAAGAACCTGAAAGCTGAGGGGACAGAGTCTGGGTCACTAGCCAGTGACCAGGAGCGGAGCAATCGAATGCCCACCGATGTCGGGTGCTTCAGGTGCGAAGAGGTGAAGCTTGACTCTGCAGCCACGGGGTCCAGGAGACGTCAAGGACGACCAGGAGCCGTATTCGAGCTGTCCCACGAAGGATGTCGAGTGCTGGGGTGTCGGTGCTCGGATTAAACACAACAAGCCTTGGCAACAGCAACCCACGCAGGAAGAGAAAAGATGCTTCTGTGAGGACCAGCAAGGTCCGGGGGACTCCCCAAGCGAAGAAGAGTCAGGGCAGGTCTGGAGCAACCAGGGAAGCCCAATTAAAGTTAAAGTTGCCTTCTTGGGAACCCACAGGTCAACGGACCTGGGATTGCGAAGGGACCTCGAGAGGAATCACAAAATGGCGGCCCACGGAACACTCGTTGAGTGTAGGCCGGCAATCTTCGATGTAATTACTGCTCGGGGTCAGGGCTACAAGTAACCCAAAGCTCAGCCTCAGGGGTCACCGGAAAGCTGATGCTTCTGCAAATGGACGCGGTGCCCAGGGGTTCGGGTTGCATGGTCACCACGAGGGATACGGGCCTCAGACTTGCTGTGGGCACAGATAGACCTCGGAAAACGCACCTCCTGTGTGGCAATATTCTTCGGAGTCCGCAGGAGCTTCGGAGATGCCAACCGGTCAGTTGCGTTAAAGGTGCCTGCCTTGCAGGGGAGTAACTCCTTTACTCCAAGGGAGATTCTTCAGTCATCCAGCGTAGTGTAGATCATCGAAGTACTTGGTTTCTTTGTCAGAGTTTAGTCCAGGTGTAATCTAAAGTCCTGTAGTCAGGGGTTCCTACTTTATACCCAAGGAAGGGGTGGGACAAACTCTGGGGACCCACCTATGGGAGGGTCAGGAAAGAGGGGTGGCTACACCCATTTCCTTTGTCCAGTTTCGCGCCAGAGCAGGGGCTGGTAGCCCCTGCAACCGGTTTGAGCTGGACTATGCACAGGGACACCAAATGTGATCCCAGTGCAGACTTCAAAGCACTCTTGGAGTGCACCCACCCAGCCCCAATACACTAAAGCCTATCTGGGAGGTGGTCACACCTCCCTGTGACAGGAAACCTATTGTCCAGGCCTCCCCTGCCGGAGTTTCGTCCAGCAGCAGGAGGGCAGACTCGTATCTGTGGCTGGAGCATCCATTTTGTGATGCCAGGGTTCTGTTAAGCTGGTACCGGGTGTACCGGTGGTGCCATGTTTCTCCCTCTAGTAGGGTGGAATCATACCTTCCACCCCAGTTACTGGGGTGGAGGTATGATTCGAAGGTGTTTGACACCAAACACGACATGTTTCCATGCAGCCATTCTCAAGTTAGCATTTACCGCGAGGTTATAATGCACTTTAGAGTATATGGTTGGCTGCATCACAAACAACCCCGGAATGAAGATTCCGAAAGCTGCAGAGGGGCCCTGCTCATGCATGGGCACCCTCTCACATGAAACCCAGCACCCTGCCTTCAGGATTGTTAAGGCCTGCCATAGGGGTGACAGATAGGTTTACATGTGCAGTGATATGGAGAGATATAGGGAACCTATATCTCAGTAAGAGATGGATACACCACCTTACACAGGTTGCTGTAGCAGACCTGTTGTGTCATTTTAAAAGGCTTCCCAGGGGTGGCACAATACATGCTGCAGTCCCTGGTAGGCCTCTGGGGTACCTATGCCCTGGGTACATAGTATACCATATACTAGGGACTCACAAGGGTACCCCAGAATCCAATCTGGAGTGTACCTAAAGTACATACAATCAATTTAGAGTAGAAAGCAGATAGACTGGGGTCCTGATTAGCAGGGCCTCAGTCTGGCTAGGTCGAAAAACTGTGAAACATCAGCAAAAAGTGGGGGTAACTATAAGAAGCAGATCCTACTCTCCTACAGACACCAGCAGGTACTGGGACCCACAGCGGTCACTGGGGGCACCAGCAGGTACTGGGACCCATAGCGGTCACTGGGAACACCAGCTGGTACTGGGACCCACAGCGGTCACTGGGGACACCAGCAGGTACTGGGACCCATAGCGGTCACTGGGGACACCAGCAGGTACTGGGAACACCAGCAGGTACTGGGACCCACAGCGGTCACTAGGGACACCAGCAGGTACTGGGAACACTAGCAGGTACTGGGACCCACATCGGTCACTGGGGACACCAGTAGGTACTGGGACCACAGCAGCCACTGGGGACACCAGTAGGTACTGGGACCACAGCAGCCACTGGGGACACCAGTAGGTACTGGAACCAATAGCGGTCACTGGGAACACCAGGGGGTACTGGGACCCATAGCGGTCACTGGGAACACCAGGAGGTACTGGGACCCATAGCGGTCACTGGGGACACCAGCAGGTACTGGGGTCACCAGCAGATACTGGGACCCACAGCAGTCACTGGGGACACCAGCAGGAACTGGGGTCACCAGCAGGTACTGGGACCCACAGCGGTCACTGGAGACACCAGCAGGTACTGGGACCCACAGCGGTCACTGGGGACACCAGAAGGTACTGGGACCCATAGCGGTCACTGGGGACACCAGCAGGTACTGGGACCCACAGCGGTCACTGGGGACACCCAGCAGTCACTGGGGACACCAGCAGGTACTGGGACCCAAAGCGGTCACTGGGGGCACCAGCAGGTACTGGGGTCACCAGCAGATACTGGGACCCACAGCGGTCACTGGGGACACCAGCAGGTACTGGGACCCATAGCGGTCACTGGGGACACCAGCAGGTACTGGGGTCACCAGCAGATACTGGGACCCACAGCGGTCACTGGGGACACCAGCAGGAACTGGGGTCACCAGCAGGTACTGGGACCCACAACGGTCACTGGGGACACCAGCAGGTACTGGGACCCACAGCGGTCACTGGGGACACCAGCAGGTACTGGGACCCACAGCGGTCACTGGGGGCACCAGCAGGTACTGGGGTCACCAGCAGATACTGGGACCCACAGCGGTCACTGGGGACACCAGCAGGAACTGGGGTCACCAGCAGGTACTGGGACCCACAGCGGTCACTGGAGACACCAGCAGGTACTGGGACCCACAACGGTCACTGGGGACACCAGCAGATACTGGGACCCACAGCGGTCACTGGGGACACCAGCAGGAACTGGGGTCACCAGCAGGTACTGGGACCCACAGCGGTCACTGGAGACACCAGCAGGTACTGGGACCCATAGCGGTCACTGGGAACACCAGCAGGTACTGGGACCCATAGCGGTCACTGGGGACACCAGCAGGTACTGGGAACACCAGCAGGTACTGGGACCCACAGCGGTCACTAGGGACACCAGCAGATACTGGGAACACTAGCAGGTACTGGGACCCACAGCGGTCACTAGGGACACCAGCAGGTACTGGGAACACTAGCAGGTACTGGGACCCACAGCGGTCACTGGGGACACCAGCAGGTACAGGGACCCACAGCGGTGACGGGGGACACCAGCAGGTACTGGGACCCACAGCAATCACTGGGACCCACAGCAGTCACTGGGGACACCAGCAGGTACTGGGGACACTAGCAGGTACTGGGACCCACAGCGGTCACTGGGGACACCAGCAGGTCCTGGGACCCACAGCTGTCACTGGGGACACCAGCAGGTACTGGGGTCACCAGCAGGTACTGGGATCCACAGCGGTCAGTGGGGACACAAGCAGGTACTGGGACCCACAGCAGTCACTGGGGACCCCAGTAGGTACTGGGACCCACAGCGGTAACTGGGGACACCAGCAGGTACTGGGACCCACAGCAGTCACTGGGACCCACAGCAGTCACTTGGGACACCAGCAGGTACTGGGGACACCAGCAGGTACTGGGGACACTAGCAGATACTGGGACCCACAGCGGTCACTGGGGACACCAGCAGGTACTGGGGATACTAGCAGGTACTGGGTTCACCAGCAGGTACTGGGATCCACAGCGGTAAGTGGGGACACCAGCAGGTACTGGGACCCATAGCGGTCACTGGGAACAGCAGCAGGTACTGGGGATACTAGCAGGTACTGGGTTCACCAGCAGGTACTGGGATCCACAGCGGTAAGTGGGGACACCAGCAGGTACTGGGACCCATAGCGGTCACTGGGAACAGCAGCAGGTACTGGGATCCACAGCGGTCACTGGGGACACCAGCAGGTACTGAGACCCACAGTGGTCACTGGCAACACCAGCAGGTACTGTGACCCACAGCGGTCACTGGGGAAATCAGCAGGTACTGGGACCCACAGCGGTCATTGGGGGCACCAGCAGGTACTGGGGTCACCAGCAGGTACTGGGACCCACAGCTGTCACTGGGGACACCAGCAGGTACTGGGAACACCAGCAGGTACTGGGACCCACAGCGGTCACTGAGGACACCAGCAGGTATTGGGGTCACCAGCAGGTACTGGGGACACCAGCAGGTACTGGGACCCACAACGGTCACTGGGGACACCAGCAGGTACTGGCACCACGGCAGCCACTGGAGACACCAGCAGGTACTGGCACCACGGCAGCCACAGGGGATACCAGCAGGTACTGGGACCCATAGCGGCCACTGGGAACAGTAGCAGGTACTGGGATCCACAGCGGTCACTGGGGACACCAGCAGGTACTGAGACCCACAGTGGTCACCGGCAACACCAGCAGGTACTGTGACCCACAGCGGTCACTGGGGAAATCAGCAGGTACTGGGACCCACAGCGGTCATTGGGGGCACCAGCAGGTACTGGGGTCACCAGCAGGTACTGGGACCCACAGCTGTCACTGGGGACACCAGCAGGTACTGGGGACACCAGCAGGTACTGGGACCCACAGCGGTCACTGAGGACACCAGCAGGTATTGGGGTCACCAGCAGGTACTGGGGACACCAGCAGGTACTGGGACCCACAGCGGTCACTGGGGACACCAGCAGGTACTGGCACCACGGCAGCCACTGGAGACACCAGCAGGTACTGGCACCACGGCAGCCACAGGGGATACCAGCAGGTACTGGGACCCATAGCGGCCACTGGGGACACCAGCAGGTACTGGCCCCACGGCAGCCACTGGGGACACCAGCAGGTACTGGGACCCACAGCCATCACTGGGGACACCAGCAGGTACTGGGACCCAAGGCGGTCACTGGGGACACCAGCAGGTACTGGGACCCAAGGCGGTCACTTGGGACACCGGCAGGTACTGGGACCCATAGCGGTCACTGGGAACACCAGCAAGTACTGGGACACACAGCAGTCACTGGGGACCCCAGCAGTTCCTGGGACCCACAGCGGTCACTGGCGACCCCAGCAGGTACTGGGGTCACCAGAAGGCACTGGGACCCACAGCGGTCACTGGGGACACTAGCAGGTACTGGGACCCACAGCAGTCACTGGGGACTCCAGCAGGTACTGGGACCCACAGCGGTCACTGCGGACCCCAGCAGGTACTGGGGTCACCAGCAGGTACTGGGACCCACAGCGGTCACTGGGGACACCAGCACGTACTGGGAACCACAGCAGTCACTGGGGACACCAGCAGGTGCTGGGACCCACAGCGGTCACTGGGGACCCCAGCAGGTACTGGGGTCACCAGCAGGTACTGGGACCCACAGCGGTCACTGGGGACACTAGCTGGTACTGGGACCCACAGCGGTCACTGGGGACACCAGCAGGTACTGGGATTCACAGCAGTCACTGGGGACACCAGCAGGTACTGGTACCCACAGCAGTCACTGGGGACACCAGCAGGTACTGGGAACACCAGCAGGTACTGGGACCCACAGCGGTCACTGGGGACACTAGCAGGGACTGGGGACACCAGCAGCCCCTGGGGACACTAGCAGGTACTTGGGACACTAGCAGGTACTGGGACCCACAGTGGCCACTGGCGCCATCAGCAGGTACAGGGGACACCAGCAGGTACTGGCACCACAGCAGCCACTGGGGACACCAGCAGGTACTGGAGTCACCAGCAGGTACTGGGGACACTAGCAGGTACTTGGGACCCTAGGAGGTACTGGGACCCACAGCGGCCACTGGGGCCATCAGCAGGTACTGGGGACACCAGCAGGGACTGTCACTTGGGCCACCAGCAGGTACTGGGGACACTAGCAAGTACTGTCACCACAGCAGCCACTGGGGCCACCAGTAGGTATTGGACTCATTCAGCAGGTACTGCTAGTACTGGAGGCACCAGTGCTCCTGGCCCCTTTATTCTTCCGGCTAGTGTGGACTGCCACTTTAATCAGTGATCACTTTTGGAACCGAAAGGGGTAGAAGGTGCTTCGACTGGTGCCCGACTCAAGGTGACCTCTTCTAGCTCCTGAAAGCCTCCACCAGCGAGGAAGATGGTCTGCACCAGAGGGTCCACGGGGCACCAGGAGGGGCGGGCATGGAGGGGCTGCACCAGAGGGCTCCACTGGGCACCAGGAGGGGCGGGGATAGAGGGGCACCAGGAGGGCGGGCATGGAGGGGCTGCACCAGAGGGCTCCACGGGGCACCAGGAGGGGCGGGCATGGAGGGGCTGCACCAGAGGGCACCAGGAGGGGCACCAGGAGCGGCGGGCATGGAGGGGCTGCACCAGAGGGCTCCACGGGGCACCAGGAGGGGCACCAGGAGGGGCGGCAATGGAGGGGCTGCATCAGGAGGGGCACCAGGAGGGGCGGCATGGAGGGGCTGCACCAGAGGGGTCCACGGGGCACCAGGAGGGGCGGGGATAGAGGGTCACCAGGAGGGCGGGCATGGAGGGGCTGCACCAGAGGGCTCCACGGGGCACCAGGAGGGGCGGGCATGGAGGGGCTGCACCAGAGGGCACCAGGAGCGGCGGGCATGTAGGGGCTGCACCAGAGGGCTCCACGGGGCACCAGGAGGGGCAGGCATGGAGGGGCTGCACCAGAGGACTCCACGGGGCACCAGGAGGGGCGGGGATGGAGGGGCTGCACCAGAGGGCTCCACGGGGCACCAGGAGGGGCGGGCATGGAGGGGCTGCACCAGAGGGCTCCACGGGGCACCAGGAGGGGCGGGCATGGAGGGGCTGCACCAGAGGGCACCAGGAGGGGCGGGCATGGAGGGGCTGCACCAGAGGGCTCCACGGGGCACCAGGAGGGGCGGGGATGGAGGAGCTGCACCAGAGGGCTCCACGGGGCACCAGGAGGGGCGGGCATGGAGGGGCTGCACCAGAGGGCTCCACGGGGCACCAGGAGGGGCAGGCATGGAGGGGCTGCGCCAGAGGGCTCCACGGGGCACCAGGAGGGGCGGCCATGGAGGGGCTGCACCAGAGGGCTCCACGGGGCACCAGGAGGGGCGGGGATGGAGGGGCACCAGGAGGGGCACCAGGAGTGTGGCATGGGGATCACCAAAGGGCACCAGGAGGGGCGGGGATGGAGGGGCTGCATCAGAGGGCTCCACGGGGCACCAGGAGGGGCGGGGATGGAGGGGCACCAGGAGGGCACCAGGAGGGCACCAGGAGGGGCAGGCATGGAGGGGCTGCACCAGAGGGCTCCACAGGGCACCAGGGGGAGCGGGCATGGAGGGGCACCAGCGGGCACCAGGAGGGGCACCAGGAGTGTGGCATGGGGATCACCAGAGGGCACCAGGAGGGGCGGGCATGGAGGGCACCACGGGGCACCAGGAGGGGCGGGCATGGAGGAGCACCAGAGGGCTCCACAGGGCACCAGGAGGGGCGGGGATGGAGGGCACCATGGGGCACCAGGAGGGCGGGGATGGAGGGCACCACGGGGCACCAGGAGGGGCGGGGATGGAGGGCACCACGGGGCACCAGGAGGGGCGGGCATGAAGGGGCTGTACCAGAGGGCTCCACAGGGCACCAGGAGGGGCGGGGATGGAGCGGGCTCCATGGGGCACCAGGAGGGGCAGGCATGGAGTGGCACCAGAGGGCTCCACAGGGCACCAGGAGGGGCGGGGATGGAGGGCACCACGGGGCACCAGGAGGGGCGGGCATGGAGCGGGCTCCACGGGGCACTAGGAGGGGCACCAGGAGCGGCGAGCATGAAGGTGCTTCACCAGAGGGCTCCACGGGGCACCAGAGGGCTCCACGGGGCACCAAGAGGGGCGGGGTGGAGCGGGATCCACGGGGCACCAGGAGGGGCGGGCATGGAGGGGCACCAGAGGGCTCCACAGGGCACCAGGAGGGGCGGGGATGGAGCAGGCTCCACGGGGCACCAGGAGGGGCGGGCATGGAGGGGCACCAGAGGGCTCCACGGGGCACCAGGAGCGGCGGGCATGGAGGGGCTTCACCAGAGGGCTCCACGGGGCACCAGGAGGGGCGGGCATGGAGCGGGCTCCACGGGGCACCATTAGGGGCACCAGGAGGGGTGGGCGTGGAGGGGCTGCACCAGTGGGCTCCACAGGGCACCAGGAGGGCGGGGATGGAGCGGGCTCCACGGGGCACCAGGAAGGCGGGGATGGAGCGGGCTCCACGGGGAACCATTACGGGCGGGCATGGAGCGGGCTGTGGCTTCACTCTGACGCAGTGACCGTCAACCCCCACTGGGTGGCGCTGTTCACACACGATGGGAATGGAGGGGACCTCGCTGTGCGCACTGAACATGCTGCAGCAGGCGAGGAACGTGTTCTAATTTTAACTTCATAGAAAATATGATACAGTTTATATTACAGTGTTTATCAATCAAATAAATACATTTCCCAATGCGTCATGTTAATGCGTGTAGCAAATGCAAACTCATAAAATAATAGCAGATGTGTCATAAGCGTTTCAGCAGTATCTGGGACACATTGGTCGTCTGTTTGGAGTTCTCTGCAGCTCGAGGCGGCCTCTCTGCTGCCCGAGGCGGCCTCTCTGCTGCCCGAGGCGGCCTCTCTGCTGCCCGAGGCGGCCTCTCTGCTGCTCGCGATGGCCTCTCTGCTGCCCGAGGCGGCCTCTCTGCTGCCCGAGGCGGCCTCTCTGCTGCCCGAGGCGGCCTCTCTGCTGCCCGAGGTGGCCTCTCTGCTGCTCGATGTGACCTCTCTGCTGCACGAGGCGGCCTCTCTGCACCTCGAGGTGGTTGGTCTCTCTGCTGCTCGAGGTGGCCTCTCTACTGCTTTCGATGGCCTCTCTGCAGCTCGAGGCGTCCTCTCTGCTGCCCGAGGCGGCCTCTCTGCTGCCCGAGGCGGCCTCTCTACTGCTTTCGATGGCCTCTCTGCAGCTCGAGGCGTCCTCTCTGCTGCCCGAGGCGGCCTCTCTGCTGCCCGAGGCGGCCTCTCTGCTGCCCGAGGCGGCCTCTCTGCAGCTCGAGGTGGTTGGTCCCTCTGCAGTTCGAGGCGGCCTCTCTGCTGCCCGGGGTGGTCTCTCTGCCGCTCCAGGCGGCCCCTGTCCTGCTCATGATGGGTTCCCTTCCGCTCCTGGAGGCCTCTCTGCTGTTGCTAATGGCCTCTCTGCTGCATCCTGGTAGCATAAGCGCTTCAGTGCCTCGTCTGTGGTAGAAAGCGCGATAGGAAAGCAATGACAATACAATATGCTCACGTATTCCCTCACCGCCTTTTCTTGGTTTCTTACAGACGCACGCTCCTCAGAGTCTCTACACCAAGACGACGGACCCCCGAAATGCCCCCGACACCCCCGATGTACTGGAGATCGAGTTCAAGAAAGGTGAGGCCACAGGACACTACATGCTGGCATCCAGTGTGCGCCTGTCACTCGGGGCATTCATGCCACTCATGCACACCTGTGACTCGGGGCACACACCATTGACTCGGGGCACATCTGTAACTCAGGGCACAGCTGTGACTCAGCATACACTATTGACTCAGGGCACATCTGTAACTCAGGGCACAGCTGTGACTCAGCACACACCTGTAACTCAGGGCACAGCTGTGACCCAGCATACACCATTGGCTCAGCACACACCATTGACTCAGGGTGCACCTGTGACTCGGCACACACCTGTGACTCAACGCACACCTGTGACTCAGCGCACACCTGTGACTCAGCACACACCTGTGACTCAGGGCACACCTGTGACTCAGCACACACCGGTAACTCAGGGCACACCTGTTACTCAGCACACACCATTGGCTCATGGCACATCTGTGTCTCAGGGCACATCTGTGTCTCAGGGCACATCTGTAACTCAGCACACACCTGTGACTCAGGTCACATGTGTGACTCAGGGCACACCTGTGACTCAGCACACACCTGTGACTCAGCACACACCTGTGACTCAACGCACACCTGTGACTCAACGCACACCTGTGACTCAGCGCACACCATTGACTCAGCGCACACCATTGACTCAGCGCACACCATTGACTCAGCGCACACCATTGACTCAGCACACACCTGTGACTCAGCGCACACCTGTGACTCAGCGCACACCTGTGACTCAGCAAGCACACCTGTGACTCAGGGCACACCGGTGACTCAACGCACACCTGTGACTCAGGGCACACCGGTGACTCAGGGCACACCTGTCTCTCAACGAACACCTGTGACTCAGCGCACACCTGTGACTCAGCAAGCACACGTGGCTCAGCGCACACCTGTGACTCAGCGCACACCTGTGACTCAGGGCACACCTGTGACTCAGGGCACACCGGTGACTCAACGCACACCTGTGACTCAGGGCACACCAGTGACTCAACGCACACCTGTGACTCAGGGCACAGCTGTCACTCAGCAAGCACCTGTGACTCAGGGCATACCTGTGACTCGGGGCACATTTGTGACTCAACACACACCTGTGACCCAGGACACACACGTGTCTCAGGGCACATGTGTGACTCAGCACACACCTGTAAATTAGGGCACACCTGTGACTCAGCACACACCATTCACTCAGGGTACATCTGTAACTCAGGGCACAGCTGTGACTCAGCATACACTATTGACTCGGCACATCTGTAACTCAGGGCACAGATGTGACTCAGCACACACCTGTAACTCAGGGCACAGCTGTGACCCAGCATACACCATTGGCTCAGCACACACCATTGACTCAGGGTACACCTGTGACTCAGCACACACCTGTGACTCAACGCACACATGTGACTCAGCGCACACCTGTGACTCAGCACACACCTGTGACTCAGGGCACACCTGTGACTCAGCACACACCGGTAACTCAGGGCACACCTGTTACTCAGCACACACCATTGGCTCATGGCACATCTGTGTTTCAGGGCACATCTGTAACTCAGCACACACCTGTGACTCAGGTCATACCTGTGTCTCAGGGCACATGTGTGACTCAGGGCACACCTGTGACTCAGCACACACCTGTGACTCAGCACACACCTGTGACTCAGCACACACCTGTGACTCAACGCACACCTGTGACTCAACGCACACCTGTGACTCAATGCACACCTGTGACTCAACGCACACCTGTGACTCAACGCACACCTGTGACTCAGCACACACCTGTGACTCAGCACACACCTGTGACTCAGCACACACCTGTGACTCAGCGCACACCTGTGACTCAGCGCACACCTGTGACTCAGCGCACACCTGTGACTCAGCAAGCACACGTGGCTCAGCGCACACCTGTGACTCAGGGCACACCGGTGATTCAACGCACACCTGTGACTCAGGGCACACCGGTGACTCAGGGCACACCTGTGTCTCAACGCACACCTGTGACTCAGCGCACACCTGTGACTCAGCAAGCACGTGGCTCAGCGCACACCTGTGACTCAGCGCACACCTGTGACTCAGCGCACACCTGTGACTCAGGGCACACCGGTGACTCAACGCACACCTGTGACTCAGGGCACACCGGTGACTCAACGCACACCTGTAACTCAGGGCACAGCTGTCACTCAGCAAGCACCTGTGACTCAGGGCATACCTGTGACTCGGGGCACATTTGTGACTCAACACACACCTGTGACCCAGGACACACACGTGTCTCAGGGCACATGTGTGACTCAGCACACACCTGTAAATTAGGGCACACCTGTGACTCAGCACACACCATTCACTCAGGGTACATCTGTGACTCAGGGCACATTGTAACTTAACACACACCAGTGACTCAGGGCACATTTGTGACTCAACACACACCTGTGATCCAGCACACACACGTGTCTCAGGGCACATGTGTGACTCAGAGCACACCTGTGACTCAGGGCACACCTGTGGCTCAGCACACACCTGTAACTCAGCACACACCATTGACTCATGGCACGTCTGTGTCTCAGGGCACATTGTAACTCAACACACACCTGTGACTCAGCAAGCACATGTGGCTCAGCACACACCTGTGACTCAGCACACACCTGTGACTCAGCACACACCTGTGACTCAGCACAAACCTGTGACTCAGGGCACACCTGTGAATCAGCACACACCAGTGACTCGGGGCACACCTGTGGCTCAGGGCACGTGTGACTCAAGGCACACCTGTGATTCAGGGCACACCTGTGGCTCAGCACACACCTATGGCTCAGCACAAACCTGTGACTCAGCACAAACCTGTGACTCAGCACAAACCTGTGACTCAGGTCACACCTGTGTCTCAGGGCACACCTGTGTCTCAGGGCACACCTGTGTCTCAACGCACACCTGTGACTCAGCACACACCAGTGACTCAGCACCCACCATTGACTCAGCACACACTATTGACTCAGAACACACCTGTGACCTAGCACACACCTGTGACCTAGCACACACCTGTGACCTAGCACACACCTGTGACTCAGGGCACACCTGTGACTCAGGGCACATCTGCGATTCAGGGCACACCTGTGTCTGAGGGCTCACCTGTGACTCAATGCACACCTGTGACTCAATGCACACCTGTGACTCAATGCACACACCATTGACTCAGCACACACCATTGACTCAGCACACACCTGTGACCCAGAACACACCTGTGACCCAGAACACACCTGTGACTCAGCACACACCTGTGACTCAGCACGCACCTGTGGCTCAGCAAGCACATGTGGCTCAGCACACACCTGTGGCTCAGCACACACCTGTGACTCAGCACACACCTGTGACTCAGCACACACCTGTGACACAGGGCACAGCTGTCACTCAGTAAGCACCTGTGACTCAGGGCACACCTGTGACTCAGCACACACCTGTGACTCGGCGCACACATGTGTCTCAGGGCACATCTGCGATTCAGGGCACACCTGTGTCTGAGGGCTCACCTGTGACTCCGCTCACACCTGTGACTCCGCTCACACCTGTGACTCCGCTCACACCTGTGACTCCTCTCACACCTGTGACTCCACTCACACCTGTGACTCAACGCACACCTGTGACTCAACGCACACCTGTGACTCGGCGCACACCTGTGACTCGGCGCACACCTGTGTCTCAGGGCACACCTGTGACTCAAGGCCCGCCTGTGATTCAGGGCACATCTGTGACTCAGCACTCACCTGTGATTCAGCACTCACCCGTGATTCAGCACTCACCCGTCACTCAGTGCACACCTGTCACTCAGCACACACCTGTGACTCATCACACACCTTTCTCAGGGCACAACTGTCACTTGGTGCACACCTGTGACTCAGGGCACACCTGTTGCTCAGCACTCGCCTTTCTCAGGGCACAACTGTCACTTAGTGCACACCTGTGACTCATACCTCTCATTCAAGATACACTATCCTCAGGGTACACCTACCCCTCAGGCCATCCTATCACACAGGCTACACCTGACACTCATAGCACACCTGTCACTCATGGCACACCTGTCATTCAGGGTAAATCAATCACTCAAATCACACGTGCCACTCTGCACACCTGTCACTAAGAATACACTCACTCAGAGGCACACCTGTCACTCAGTATAAACTTATCGCTAACAGCACAGTTGTCACACTGCACACCTTTCACTCAATGCACAACTGACGCAGGGAACGGCTGCCACTCGGGACGCACAAAGAACAAGAGTAGACCTGTCCTATGGGCACGCTAGTCACACAGGGCTCGCCTGTGATTTCAGAATACACTATCACTGAGGGCACTCTAGTCACACAGGGCACGCCTGTGACTTCAGGATACACTATCACTGAGGGCACGCCAGGTAGGCAGGGCACACCTGTGACTTCAGGATACACTATCACTGAGGGCACGGCTGTGACTTCAAGATACACTATCACTGCGGGCACGCCAGTCACGCAGGGCACGCCTGTGACTTCAGGATACACTATCACTGAGGGAAGGCCAGTCACGTAGGGCACACCTGTGACTTGGATACACTGTCGCTGAGGGCACGCTAGCCACTAAGGGCACGCCTGTGACTTCAGGATACACTATCACTGAGGGCACGCTACTCACGCAGGGCACACATGTGACTTTAGGATACACTATCACTGAGGGCATGCCACTCACGCAGGGCACGCCTGTGACTTCAGGATACACTATCACTAAGGCCACGCCACTCACGCAGGGCACGCCTGTGACTTCAGGATTCACTATCACTGAGGGCACACTAGTCACGCAGGGCACGCCTGTGACTTCAGGATTCACTATCACTGAGGGCACACTAGTCACGCAGGGCACGCCTGTGACTTCAGGATACACTATCACTGAGGGCACAGTAGTCACGCAGGGCACGCCTGTGACTTCAGGATACACTATCACTGAGGGCACACTAGTCACGCAGGGCACGCCTGTGACTTCAGGATTCACTATCACTGAGGGCACACTAGTCACGCAGGGCACACCTGTGACTTCAGGATACACTATCACTGAGGGCACACTAGTCACGCAGGGCACACCTGTGACTTCAGGATACACTATCACTGAGGGCACACTAGTCACGCAGGGCACGCCTGTGACTTCAGGATACACTATCGCTGAGGGCACACCACTTATGCAGGGCACGCCTGTGACTTCAGGATACACTATCACTGAGGGCACAGTAGTCACGCAGGGCACGCCTGTGACTTCAGGATACACTATCACTGAGGGCACACTAGTCACGCAGGGCACGCCTGTGACTTCAGGATACACTATCACTGAGGGCACACTAGTCACGCAGGCCACGCCTGTGACTTCAGGATACACTATCGCTGAGGGCACACCACTTATGCAGGGCACGCCTGTGACTTCAGGATACACTATCACTGAGGGCACAGTAGTCACGCAGGGCACGCCTGTGACTTTAGGATACACTATCACTGAGGGCACAGTAGTCACGCAGGGCACGCCTGTGACTTCAGGATACACTATCACTGAGGGCACACTAGTCACGCAGGGCACGCCTGTGACTTCAGGATACACTATCACTGAGGGCACACTAGTCACGCAGGGCACGCCTGTGACTTCAGGATACACTATCACTGAGGGCACAGTAGTCACGCAGGGCATGCCTGTGACTTTAGGATACACTATCGCTGAGGGCATGCCAGTCACCCAGGACACACCTGTGACTTCAGGATACACTATCGCTGAGGGCACACCACTTATGCAGGGCACACGCGCCTGTGGCTTCAGGATACACTATCACTGAGGGCACGCCAGTCACGCAGGGCACACCTGTGACTTCACTATCGCTGAGGGCACGCCAGTCACGCAGGGCACACCTGTGACTTCAGGATACACTATCACTGAGGGCACGCCAGGTAGGCAGGGCACACCTGTGACTTCAGGATACACTATCACTGAGGGCACGCTAGTCACACAGGGCACGGCTGTGAATTCAGGATACACTATCACTGAGGGCACGCCTGTGACTTCAGGATACACTATCACTGAGGGCACGCTAGTCATGCAGGGTTTGTCACTCGGGATACACAATCACTCAGAACAAACTAGCACTCAGAGCACACCTGTCACACAAGGCGCACCTGACACTCAGTGCAAACCTATCGCCAATGGCACACTTGTCCCACTCCACGCCTGTCACTCAGGGCACACCTATCTTAGGGATGGTACCCTGTTACTCTAGGCACATCCGTTCCTGGGTATTAAAATCTGTCATACATTGCTCGGCAGCACAACTACTACCACACAAGTACAGGTCATTCCGCACTCATAATCTTTGGTTGTGCAATTATATGTATCGTTGTGCACCAGGAGACCTCGTTTTGCACGAGAGCTGTCACTCCGCATCACTGCATGTCACTGTATGTGGAAGATCTGTCGCTCTGCATTGATACCTTTCAGTGTGCATTGACACGAGTAGCACTGCTCCAAATTCAGATCACTGAGTGCCAAAGCTGTCACCATTCAGTGGTTTCTGTCACTCTGCACAAATGCACAAGATATTTAATTTTCCACTCTGCATTGGCGCCTGTCCTTCTGTACCAACATGTGGTGGGCTACACCAACAGCTATTACTGCACACATACACGTGTGTGCAACAACACATTGTCAGAACTGATGCGTGTTGTTCTGCACCAATGACGGCCACTCTGCAAGGATTTGTCAATTAGCAACGAATGTTCTCCGTATGTTCTCTGCATCAGTCAGTTTTACACCAAGACCAGTCACCCAGTCGCAGTAGGCTTTGCTGTTCACCATTACATGTGTCTCCGTTGCAAGTCTGTATGTGTCATTATTCACTGAAATGTGTCACTCAAGCAAGTTCACACTACTCTCCATCAGCACCCGTGTAACTCCGCACAGGTAGTTTTGACTTTGCACACGTGTGTGTTGCTTTGTATGTATATGCAGCACTATGCGCCAGTGATGTCACTCTGCATTGACACGTATGTCTGTATGAACATGTGTTGTCATTTCTCACAATCACACAGAGCACTGCATCAGAATGTTTCCATGCACTGATACATGTTTCAGTGTACCAGAACACGCTGCCCTCCACAAGAACATGTTTACCTTACAGTAATACGTGTTACTCTGCAACAGAACATGTTGCTCTGCACTGATGCATGTTTCAGTGTACCAGAACATGCTGACCTGCATCACATGTTGCCTTCCACTGATATGTCGCTCTGCACCAGAACATGTTGCCCCTGCACTGATGCATGTTTCAGTGTACCAGAACACATTTCCCTGCACAAGAACATGTTGCTCTCTTCTTATACATGTTCTGCACCGGAACACGTTGTCCAGCATGAACACGTGGTTCAAAGTACCAGAACATGTTGCTATGCACTAGAACGTGTGGCCCTGCACTGTTACATGTTCTTCGACACAAGGAGATGATGGACGGAGCGCTGAAACTTTTCAGACACTCACCCCCAGTCACAGATCTGGGTTGAAACCATCATCATTCTTTAGCTCACTTCACCACCTCAGTTCAGACCCAGCTATATGCAAATCAGTCTCGACCCTGTGCCTCATGGGAACAGTCCAGCCCGAACTGCCAAGCCAGGTCTTCCCTGAACCGGAAACAAGCATCCTGGGACCGGTTTCGGGCTAACAGCCCTCATCAGCCAGGCTAGCTTGAATCCAGTGGCAAAGTGAGCAAGGGACCCACGTCTGGGCATACCCTGCCAACTTAGGGCGAACAAAGCAAACCCAAGGAGATGATGGACGGAGCGCTGAAACTTTTTAGACACTCACCCCCAGTCACTTTGCCACTGGATTCAAGATAGCCTGGCTGATGACGGCTGTAAGCCAGAAACCGGTCCCAGGATGCTTGTTTCCGGTCCAGGGAAGACATGGCTTGGCAGTTCGGGCTGGACTGTTCCCATGAGGCACAGGGTCAGACTGATTTGCATATGGTCATGTCTGAACTGGGGTGGCGGAGTGAGCTAAAGAATGATGATGGATTAAACCCAGATCAGTTGACTGGGGGTGAGTGCTTGCAATGTTCAACACTCCGTCCATCATCCCCTTTGGTTTTGACATGTTCTTCGGCACCAGGACATGTTTCTCTGCACTCATGCTTGTTTCTCTGCACAACACCCCTGAGGGTTACACAGCGTGATACCTACTCCTTCCTGGGACAAGCTTCTTGGCACCATCACCAAGCTTCTAAACCCCACACGGCGCCAAGACGCCTTTGGAAACTCTGCCTTGTGCTAAGTGAAAAGAGTTTAATATAACACCTGTCGTTCTGCACTGACAGGTGCCACGCTACACTGACAGGTGTGCCCATCTCTCATCCCTTTCACCATGCACTAATACCGGTCACGGGACATGAGCGCCTGTCTCACTGCACTAATAGATGCCTCTCTGCACCAATCACTCTGCAACTATACCTGCGGCCCTGCACTGATTCCTGCAGCTTTTCACTGAATGTCACTTCTTGGCACTAGTACCAGTCTCAATGCACGGACACTTATCGCTGTGCACCAATACCTGTCCTCTGCATGCACATCTTTCATGCTGCACTGTGTGTTGCTCTGCGTGTCATTCTGCGTTGCTACTTAATGTTCTACACTGATTCCTGTTGCTCTGCACCAATACCTGTCCACCTACACTGATTTGTAGCACTGATTCATTGCTCCTTGCACTGCTATTTATCACTCTACACACCTGTTGCTCTGCACAGACACCTTCTTTCCAGCAACGACACCTGTCGCTCTGCACCAGTATCTATCGATCTGCACTGATTCGTATCACTGTGCACTGATTCATGTCTCCTGATTCGTTTCACTGTGCACGGATTCATGTCTCCTTGCACTGATGCATCACTCTGCGCACCTGTTGCCCTGCACAGACACCTGTCGCTCTGCACCAGTATTCATCAATCTGCACTGATTTATCACTGTGCACTGATTCATGTCTCCTGATTCGTTTCACTGTGCACTGACTCATGTCTCCTGATTCGTATCACTGTGCACTGATTCATGCCTCCTTGCACTGATACATCACTCTGCATGCCTATTGCCCTGCACAGACCTGTCGCTCTGCACCAGTATCTGTCGATCTGCACTGATTTATCATTGTGCACTGATTCATGCCTCCTTGCAGTGATACATCACTCTGCATGCCTGACGCTCTGCACCAGTACCTGTCGATCTGCACTGATTTGTATCAGTGTACACTGATTCCTGTCTCTTTGCACTGATGCATCACTCTGCGCACCGCTTGCCCTGCACAGACACCTGTTGCTTTGCACCAATATCGGTCAATCTGCACTGATTCGTATCACTGTGCACTGATTCCTGTCTCTTTGTACTGATACATCACTCTGCATGCAAGCTGCCCTGCACAGACAACTGTAGCACTGCACCAGTACCTGCGTATCTGCACTGACTCGTATAACTGTGCACGAATTCGTATCACTGTGCACTGATTCATGTCTCCTTGCACTGATGCATCCCTCTGCATGCCTGTTGCCCTGCACAGACACCTGCTGCTCTGCACCAATATCGTTCAATCTGCACTGATTCGCATCACTGTGCACTGATTCATGTCTCGTTGCACTGATACATCACTCTGCATGCCTGTTGCCCTGCTCAGACACCGATACCTCTGCACCAGTATGTCTATCGGCACTGACTCGTATCACAGTGCACTGATTCGTATCACTGTGCACTGATTCATGTCTCCTTGCACTGATACTTGTCACTCTAAACACCTTTTGCTCTACTCAGACACCTGTTGCTCAGCACCGACTCCTGTTGATCTGCAGTTATTCGTATCACTGTGCATTGATTCATGTTCTTGCACTGATACTTGTCACTCTGCACACCTGTCGCTTGCACTGACATGTGGTGCTTTGAAATGATGTGTTGCTTTACATCCACACCTGTGGCTCTGCATAGGCAAGTGACCTCTCTGCTGCGCGTGTATCTTTGGCTTTGCTCTGACACAAGCCGCCTTGCACTGATAATTGTTCTGTTCCATTAACACATGTGGATCTGTACCGATACTTGTCTTTCTACACCTGCAGATGTCCATATGTTGAGTATGTATCATTCTGCACCACTCCCTATCGCTCTACACTAAAATGTTAGATTCTGTACCACTCTCGCTCTACACCGAAATGTAACATTCTGCACCACTCTCTATCGCTCTACACCTAATTGTAACGCTCTGCACTTCTTCCCTGTCTCTTCTACACCCAATTGTAACATTCTGTGCCAATTTCTATCACTGTACACCTAAATGTAACATTCTGCACTGATCTCTATCACTGTACACCCAAATGTAACATTCTGCACTGATCTCAGTCGCTCTACACGCAAATGTAGCATTCTGTACCAATTCTCTAGTGCTCTGCATCCAAATGTAACATTCTGCACCGATCTCTATCACTCTGCACTCAAATGTAACATTCTGCATTGATCTCAATCTCTCAATACCCAAATGTAACATTCTGCACCGATCTCTATCGATCTACAACCAAATGTAACATTCTGCACCAATCTCTATTGATCTACACCCAAATGTAACATTCTGCACCGATCTCTATTGATCTACACCCAAATGTAATATTCTGCACTGATCTCTATCATTCTGCACCCACAAGTAACATTCTGCACCGATCTCTATCGATCTACAACCAAATGTAATATTCTGCATCGATCTACACCCAAATGTATTATTTTGCACTGATCTCTATCGTTCTACACCCAAATGTATCATTCTTAATCGATCTCAATCGCTCTACACCCAAATGTATCATTCTGCATCAATCTCAATTGCTCTACACCCAAATGTATCATTCTGCATCGATCTCAATCGCTCTACATCCAAATGTATCATTCTGCATCGATCTTAATCGCCCTACACCCAAATGTATCATTCTGCATTTATCTCTAGTGCTCTGCACCCACATGTAACATTTTGCACCGATCTCTATCGATCTACAACCAAATAGTGTAACATTCTGCACCGATCTCTATTGATCTACACCCAAATGTAACATTCTGCACTGATCTCTATTGATCTACACCCAAATGTAATATTCTGCACCGATCTCCATCATTCTGCACCCACATGTAACATTCTGCACTGATCTCTATCGATCTACAACCAAATGTAACATTCTGCACCGATCTCTATCGATCTACTATCAAATGTAACATTCTGCACCGATCTCTATTGATCTACACCCAAATGTAACATTCTGCACCGATCTCTATTGATCTACACCCAAATGTAATATTCTGCACCGATCTCTCTCATTCTGCACCCACATGTAACATTCTGCACCGATCTCTATCGATCTACAACCAAATGTAATATTCTGCATCGATCTACACCCAAATGTAACATTCTGCACTGATCTCTATCGTTCTACACCCAAATGTAACATTCTGCACCGATCTCTATTGATCTACACCCAAATGTAACATTCTGCACCGATCTCTATTGATCTACACCCAAATGTAATATTCTGCACCGATCTCTCTCATTCTGCACCCACATGTAACAATCTGCACTGATCTCTATCGATCTACACCCAAATGTAACATTCTGCACTGATCTCTATCGTTCTACACTCAAATGTATCATTCTGAATCGATCTCAATCGCTCTACACCCAAATGTATCATTCTGCATCAATCTCAATCGCTCTACACCCAAATGTATCATTCTGCATCGATCTCTATCGATCTACAACCAAATGTATCATTCTGCATTGATCTCTAGTGCTCTACACCAAAATGTAACATTCTGCACCACTCCCTAGCTCTGTACACCCAAAAGGTATATTTTGCACCACTCCATATTGCTCTACACTCAAATGTAACATTTTGTACCACTCTCTATCTTTCTAAACCCAAGGGTAACATTCTGCACTACTCTTCATCTCTGTACACCCAACTGTAACTTTCTGCACCACTCCCTATCACCGTACACCACAAATATATTATTTTACACTACTTCCTGTTGCTCTACATCCAAATGTAACCTTTTGCATAGATGTGTCTTATGTGCTGGTTTGTGTAGTTCTGCAGCATGAGGTGCCACACACTTGATTCGGTCTCACTCCTTAGAGTACAGCACCACTCAATGAGTGTTGGTGTCTCACTCCTTAGGCATGAACCACGCACTTTATTCAGTCTCACCCTTTGGCTGTTAGTCTCACTCCTCAGAGCAGAGCATCACTCATTGGATGTTGATGTCTCCTCATTAGGCATGGGCCTCACACTTTGGTTGAAAGTCTCACTCATTGGGTGTCAGTGTCTCACTCAGGCATGAGCCTCACACTTTGTTCAGTCTCACTCTTTGTGGTTAGTCTCACTCTTTGGAGCAGAGTACCACACATTAGGTGTCATTGTCTCATTAGTCATGAGCCTCACGCTTTGGTTCCCAGTCTCACTCATTGGGTGTCAGCGTCTCACTCATTAAGCATGAGCCTCACGCTTTGTTCAGTCTCACTCTTTTGGGTGTCAGTGTCTCACTCATTAGGCATGAGCCTCACGCTTTGTTCAGTCTCACTCTTTGTGGTTAGTCTCACTCTTTGGAGCAGAGTACCACACATTAGGTGTCATTGTCTCATTAGTCATGAGCCTCACGCTTTGGTTCCCAGTCTCACTCATTGGGTGTCAGCGTCTCACTCATTAAGCATAACCTCATGCTTTGTCAGTCTCACTCTTTTGGGTTAGTCTTACTCCTCGGAGCAGAGTACCACACATTGGATGTCAGTGCCTCACTCATTAGGCATGAACCTCACGCGTTCTTCAGTCTCACTCTTTTGGGTTAGTCTTACTCCTCGGAGCAGAGTACCACACATTGGATGTCAGTGTCTCACTCATTAGGCATGAGCCTCACGCTTTGGTTCCCAGTCTCACTCATTGGGTGTCAGTGTCTCACTCAATAGGCATGAGCCTCACGCTTTGGTTCCCAGTCTCACTCATTGGGTGTCAGTGTCTCACTCATTAGGCATGAGCCTCACGCTTTGGTTCCCAGTCTCACTCATTGGGGTTAGTCTCAGTCCTCGAAGCAGAGTACCACACATTGGGTGTCAGCGTCTCATTAAGCATGAGCCTCACGCTTTGTTCAGTCTCACTCTTTTGGGTGTCAGTGTCTCACTCATTAGGCATGAGCCTCACGCTTTGTTCAGTCTCACTCTTTGTGGTTAGTCTCACTCTTTGGAGCAGAGTACCACACATTAGGTGTCATTGTCTCATTAGTCAAGAGCCTCACGCTTTGGTTCCCAGTCTCACTCATTGGGTGTCAGCATCTCACTCATTAAGCATGAGCCTCACGCTTTGTTCAGTCTCCCTCTATTGGGTTAGTCTTACTTCTCGGAGCAGAGTACCACACATTGGATGTCAGTGCCTCACTCATTAGGCATGAGCCTCATGCTTTGGTTCCCAGTCTCACTCATTGGGTGTCAGTGTCTCACTCATTAGGCATGACCCTCACGCTTTGGTTCCCAGTCTCACTCATTGGGGTTAGTCTCACTCCTCGAAGCAGAGTACCACACATTGGGTGTCAGCGTCTCACTCATTAAGCATGAGCCTCACGCTTTGTTCAGTCTCACTCTTTTGGGTGTCAGTGTCTCACTCATTAGGCATGAGCCTCATGCTTTGTTCAGTCTCACTCTTTGTGGTTAGTCTCACTCCTCGAAGCAGAGTACCACACATTGGGTGTCAGCGTCTCACTCATTAAGCATGAGCCTCACGCTTTGGTTCCCAGTCTCACTCATTGGGTGTCAGCGTCTCACTCATTAAGCATGAGCCTCATGCTTTGTTCAGTCTCACTCTTTTGGGTTAGTCTTACTCCTCAGAGCAGAGTACCACACATTGGATGTCAGTGTCTCACTCATTAGGCATGAGCCTCACGCTTTGGTTCCCAGTCTCACTTATTGGGTGTCAGTGTCTCACTCATTAGGCATGAGCCTCACGCTTTGGTTCCCAGTCTCACTTATTGGGTGTCAGTGTCTCACTCATTAGGCATGAGCCTCACGCTTTGGTTCCCAGTCTCACTCACTGGGTGTCAGTGTCTCACTCATTAGGCATAAGCCTCACGCTTTGGTTCCCAGTCTCACTCAATGGGTTTAGTCTCACTCCTCAGAGCAGAGTACCGCACATTTGATGTCAGTGTCTCACTCAGGCATGAGCCTCACGCTTTGGTTCCCAGTCTCACTCATTGGGTGTCAGCGTCTCACTCATTAAGCATGAGCCTCATGCTTTGTTCAGTCTCACTCTTTTGGGTTAGTCTTACTCCTCAGAGCAGAGTACCACACATTGGATGTCAGTGTCTCACTCATTAGGCATGAGCCTCACGCTTTGGTTCCCAGTCTCACTTATTGGGTGTCAGTGTCTCACTCATTAGGCATGAGCCTCACGCTTTGGTTCCCAGTCTCACTTATTGGGTGTCAGTGTCTCACTCATTAGGCATGAGCCTCACGCTTTGGTTCCCAGTCTCACTCACTGGGTGTCAGTGTCTCACTCATTAGGCATAAGCCTCACGCTTTGGTTCCCAGTCTCACTCAATGGGTTTAGTCTCACTCCTCAGAGCAGAGTACCGCACATTTGATGTCAGTGTCTCACTCAGGCATGAGCCTCACGCTTTGGTTTCCAGTCTCACTCATTGGGTGTCAGTGTCTCACTCATTAGGCATGAGCCTCACGCTTTGGTTCCCAGTCTCACTCATTGGGTGTCTGTGTCTCACTCATTAGGCATGAGCCTCACACTTTGTTCAGTCTCACTCTTTGTGGTTAGTCTCACTCTTTAGAGCAGAGTACCACACATTAGGTGGCATTGTCTCATTAGTCATAAGCCTCACGCTTTGGTTCCCAGTCTCACTCATTGGGTGTCAGCGTCTCACTCATTAAGCATGTGCCTCACGCTTTGTTCAGTCTCACTCTTTTGGGTTCGTCTTACTCCTCGGAGCAGAGTACCACACATTGGATGTCAGTGTCTCACTCATTAGGCATGAGCCTCACGCTTTGGTTCCCAGTCTCACTCATTGGGTGTCAGTGTCTCACTCATTAGGCATGAGCCTCACGCTTTAGTTCCCAGTCTCACTCATTGGGGTTAGTCTCACTCCTCGGAGCAGAGTACCACACATTGGGTGTCTGCATCTCACTCATTAAGCATGAGCCTCATGCTTTGTTCAGTCTCTCACTCATTAAGCATGAGCCTCACGCTTTGTTCAGTCTCACTCTTTTGGGTGTCAGTGTCTCACTCATTAGGCATGAGCCTCACGCTTTGTTCAGTCTCACTCTTTGTGGTTAGTCTCACTCTTTGGAGCAGAGTACCACACATTAGGTGTCATTGTCTCATTAGTCAAGAGCCTCACGCTTTGGTTCCCAGTCTCACTCATTGGGTGTCAGCATCTCACTCATTAAGCATGAGCCTCACGCTTTGTTCAGTCTCCCTCTATTGGGTTAGTCTTACTTCTCGGAGCAGAGTACCACACATTGGATGTCAGTGCCTCACTCATTAGGCATGAGCCTCACGCTTTGGTTCCCAGTCTCACTCATTGGGTGTCAGTGTCTCACTCATTAGGCATGAGCCTCACGCTTTGGTTCCCAGTCTCACTCATTGGGGTTAGTCTCACTCCTCGAAGCAGAGTACCACACATTGGGTGTCAGCGTCTCACTCATTAAGCATGAGCCTCACGCTTTGTTCAGTCTCACTCTTTTGGGTGTCAGTGTCTTACTCATTAGGCATGAGCCTCATGCTTTGTTCAGTCTCACTCTTTGTGGTTAGTCTCACTCTTTGGAGCAGAGTACCACACATTAGGTGTCATTGTCTCATTAGTCATGAGCCTCACGCTTTGGTTCCCAGTCTCACTCATTGGGTGTCAGCGTCTCACTCATTAAGCATGAGCCTCACACTTTGTTCAGTCTCACTCTTTTGGGTTAGTCTTACTCCTCGGAGCAGAGTACCACACATTGGATGTCAGTGTCTCACTCATTAGGCATGAGCCTCACGCTTTGGTTCCCAGTCTCACTTATTGGGTGTCAGTGTCTCACTCATTAGGCATGAGCCTCACGCTTTGGTTCCCAGTCTCACTTATTGGGTGTCAGTGTCTCACTCATTAGGCATGAGCCTCACGCTTTGGTTCCCAGTCTCACTTATTGGGTGTCAGTGTCTCACTTATTAGGCATGAGCCTCACGCTTTGGTTCCCAGTCTCACTCATTGGGTTTAGTCTCACTCCTCGGAGCAGAGTACCACACATTTGATGTCAGTGTCTCACTCAGGCATGAGCCTCACGCTTTGGTTTCCAGTCTCACTCATTGGGTGTCAGTGTCTCACTCATTAGGCATGAGCCTCACACTTTGGTTCCCAGTCTCACTCATTGGGTGTCAGTGTCTCACTCATTAGGCATGAGCCTCACACTTTGTTCAGTCTCACTCTTTGTGGTTAGTCTCACTCTTTAGAGCAGAGTACCACACATTAGGTGGCATTGTCTCATTAGTCATAAGCCTCACATTTTGGTTCCCCGTCTCACTCATTGGGTGTCAGCGTCTCACTCATTAAGCATGAGCCTCACGCTTTGTTCAGTCTCACTCTTTTGGGTTCGTCTTACTCCTCGGAGCAGAGTACCACACATTGGATGTCAGTATCTCACTCATTAGGCATGAGCCTCACGCTTTGGTTCCCAGTCTCACTCATTGGGTGTCAGTGTCTCACTCATTAGGCATGAGCCTCACGCTTTGGTTCCCAGTCTCTCTCATTGGGTGTCAGTGTCTCACTCATTAGGCATGAGCCTCACGCTTTGGTTCCCAGTCTCTCTCATTGGGTGTCAGTGTCTCACTCATTAGGCATGAGCCTCACGCTTTGGTTCCCAGTCTCACTCATTGGGGTTAGTCTCACTCCTCGGAACAGAGTACCACACATTGGATGTCAGTGTCTCACCTCATTAGGCATGAGCCTCACGCTTTGGTTCCCAGTCTCACTCATTGGGTGTCAGTGTCTCACTCTTTAGACATGAGCCTCACGCTTTGGTTCCCAGTCTCACTCATTGGGGTTAGTCTCAATCCTCGGAGCAGAGTACCACACATTGGATGTCAGTGTCTCACTCTTTAGGCATGAGCCTCACACTTTGTTCAGTCTCACTCTTTGGGGTTAGTCTCACTCCTCCGAGCTGAGTACCACACATTGGGTGTCAGCGTCTCACTCATTAAGCATGAGCCTCACGCTTTGTTCAGTCTCACTCTTTTGGGTGTCAGTGTCTCACTCATTAGGCATGAGCCTCACGCTTTGGTTCCCAGTCTCACTTATTGGGTGTCAGTGTCTCACTCATTAGGCATGAGCCTCACGCTTTGGTTCCCAGTCTCACTTATTGGGTGTCAGTGTCTCACTCATTAGGTGTCAGTGTCTCACTCATTAGGCATGAGCCTCACGCTTTGGTTCCCAGTCTCACTCACTGGGTGTCAGTGTCTCACTCATTAGGCATGAGCCTCACGCTTTGGTTCCCAGTCTCACTTATTGGGTGTCAGTGTCTCACTCATTAGGCATGAGCCTCACGCTTTGGTTCCCAGTCTCACTCACTGGGTGTCAGTGTCTCACTCATTAGGCATGAGCCTCACGCTTTCTTCAGTCTCACTCTTTGGGGTTTGTCTCACTCCTCGGAGCAGAGTATCACACATTGGGTGTCAGCGTCTCACTCCTCATCCACGAGCCTCACGCTTTGGTGTCCTGTGTCACAGATTGGGTGTCAGCGTCTCACTCCTCACCCACGAGCCTCGCTTTGCTGTCCTGTCTCACTCTTTCGCCTCTGTCCTGCCCCCTCATATGCGCTGCACCAGGAAATGCTCGTTTTTTTCAAACTTTGTGTCCCAGCTCCTCAAACCTCGGTCCTGACGCTTCTGGGAGCTCGGTGAAGCCCCCACCCCCTCCGCTCTGGCAGACACAGTGATCTGTATGTGGGGGACAAGGGGGGCCTCGGGTCCCTAACTGCCCAGGTTTACATTTAATAGCAATAATGTGCAGAAAGAGGCCCTTTCAGCCCTGATTGGCAACTGATAGCCACTAAATGGTAATGAGTGGGCAGATGGGGGGATTAGCCTCCGAGTACCGACCCCCCCCCCCCCACGCCCCGCGGGGTGCTGCTGAGAGCCCCTTCATGGCACTTGTATGAGGGGCCCCTCCCGGGCCCCATTCATCGCTGGCAGGCGGGTAACGTGCAGCATGTGTTGGGATGTCTTTGAAACAGACGTTGCAGTCCGGGGGGGCCCTGGAGCCCCCACTTGTTCCATGGCCTGTCCTGCGGTCCCACCCTCCCCGGCTGGTGGGACAGACGGTGCAGTTCGCTCACAAAGGCCGGGCGTGTAATTTGATTAGATCGGGGCACGGCTGCGATTTCACAGCCCCTAAACAGTATTGGGGGGCACTTTTATTGCCTCACCCCCATTGTGCCCGGCGACCCCCCTCGGGCGCTGCGGCCGCTTAAGCCTTTTTAAGAAGTTATTTGCAGTTCATATCTGTCCGGTCCGTTTAGGGCCGTGCCTGCGTGACGGCGGGAGGGGCCCTTTGTCACCGAGGCCCCCCTCCCAGGCCTGTCTGTCCCTGTCAGTCTGTCCTGCTCCCTTCCCTCCTCCACAGGCCTGTCTGTCCCTTTCACTCTGTCCCACTCTCTTCCCTCCTCCAGAGGTCTGTCTGTCCCTTTCGCTCTGTCGTGCTCACCTCCTTCCTCCACAGGCCTGTCTGTCCCTTTCACTGTATCTCACTCTCTTCCCTCTTCCACGGGCCTGTCTGTCCCTCTCACACTGACCTGCTCCTTTCCCTCCTCCACAGGCCCCTCTGTCCCTCTCACTCTGTCCTGCTCTCTTCCCTCCCCGGCCAGTCTGTCCCTTTCACTTAGTCCCATTCTCTTCCCCCCCTCCACAGGCCTGTCTGTCCCGCTCACTCTGTCCTGCTCTCTTCCCTCACTCCCAGGCCTGTCTGTCCCTTTCACGTTGTCCCACTCTCTTCCCCTCTCCACAGGCCTGTCTGTCCCTCTCACTCTGTCCTGCTCTCTTCCCTCACTCCCAGGCCTGTCTGTCCCTTTCACTTTGTCCCACTCTCTTCCCCCCTCCACAGGCCTGTCTGTACCTCTCACTCTGTCCCATTCGCTTCCCTCCCAGGCCTCTCTTGCCCTGCCCGTCTGTCCCGCTTTCTTCCCTCGCAGGCCTGTCTCCTTTCACTCTGTCCTGCTCCTTTCCTCCCAGGCCTGTCTGTCCCTCTCACTCTGTCCTGCTCTCTTTCCCTCCCAGGCCAGTCTCCATTTCACACTGTCCTTTTCCTTTCCCTCCTCCACAGGCCCCTCTCTCCCTCTCACTCTGTCCTGCTCTCTTCCCTCCCAGGCCTGTCTGTCCCTTTCACACTGCCCTGCTCTCTTCCCTCCTCCACAGGCTTGTCTCTCCCTCTAACTCTGCCCGCTCTCTTCCCTCCTCCACAGGCCTGTCTGTCCCTTTCACTCTGTCCCACTCTCTTCTCTCACTCCCAGGCCTGTCTGTCCCTTTCACTTGTCCCACTCTCTTCCCCCCTCCACAGGCCTGTCTGTCCCTCTCACTCTGTCCTGCTCTCTTCCCTCCCAGTCCTGTCTGTACCTCTCACTCTGTCCCATTTGCTTCCCTCCCAGGCCTGTCTAGCCCTGCCCGTCTGTCCCGCTTCTTCCCTCGCAGGCCTGTCTCCCTTTCACTCTGTCCTGCTCTCTTTCCTCCCAGGCCTGTCTGTCCCTCTCACTCTGTCCTGCTCTCTTCCCTCCCAGGCCAGTCTCCATTTCACACTGTCCTTTTCCTTTCCCTCCTCCCAAGGCCCCTCTCTCCCTCTCACTCTGTCCTGCTCTCTTCCCTCCCAGTGCTGTCTGTCCCTTTCACACTGCCCTGCTCTCTTCCCTCCTCCACAGGCTTGTCTGTCCCTTTCACACGTTCCCGCTCTCTTCCCACCTCCACTGGCCTGTCTGCCCCACTCTCATCCCTTCCAGGCCTCTCTGTCCCTGTCACTTTGTCCCACTCTCTTCCCTCCTCCACAGGCTTGTCTCTCCCTCTTACTCTGCCCCGCTCTCTTCCCTCCTCCACAGGCCTGTCTGACCCTTTCACTCTGTCCCACTCTCTTCCCTCCTTCCTAGGCCTGTCTGTCCCTTTCACTCTGTCCCACTCTCTTCCCTCCTCCACAGGCCTGTCTGACCCTTTCACTCTGTCCCACTCTCTTTCCTCCTTCCTAGGCCTGTCTGTCCCTTTCACTCTGTCCCACTCTCTTCCCTCCTCCACAGGCCTGTCTGTCACTTCCCCTCTGTTCTGCTGTCTGTCCCTCCCAGGCCTGTCTGTCCTTTTCACTCTGTCCCGCTCTCTTTCCTCCCTCAAAGGCCTGTCTGTCCCATTCTCTTCCCTCCCAGGCCTGTCTAGCCCTGTCCGTCTGTCCCGCTTTCTTCCCTCGCAGGCCTGTCTGTCCCTTTCACTTTGCCCCACTCGCTTCCCCCTCCACAGGCTTATCTGTCCCTCTCAGTCTGTCCTGCTCTCTTCCCTCACAGGCCTGTCTGTCCCTTTCACACTGTCCTGCTCCTTTTCCTCCTCCACAGGCCCCTGTCCCTCTCAAGCTGTTCCACTCTCTTCCCTCTGCTTCTACCACTCTCACTGTCGTCCCTCTCTGCCTCTATCCCTCTTAATCACTCTCTTTCTTCCCCTTTCACTCCCTTTCTCCCTCTGTCAGTTTCCCTCTCTCACTCCCCCACTCTCTTACCTCTTTGCCTCCGTCCCTCACCCTCTCTCTGCCCCACTTTCTCCTCTATGCCTCTGTCCCTCACCCTCTCTCGCTGTCCCGCTCTGTTACCTTTATGCCTCTGTCCCTCTCCTTCTCTCACTGTCCCACTCTCTCACCTTTCTGCCTCTGTCCCTCTCCCTCTCTCACTGTCCCGCTCTGTTACCTTTCTGTCTCCCTCTCTCACTTCCCCGCTCGCTCCTCTCTGCCTCTGTCCCTCACCCTCTCACACTGTTCTGCTCTGTTACCTTTCTGTCTCTGTCCCTCACCCTCTCACACTGTCCAGCTCTCTTACCTCTCTTCTTCTGTCCTTCACCCTCTCACAGTCCCGCTGTCTTACCTATCTCCCTCTGTCGCTCACCCTCTCTCACTCCCCAGCTCTCTCACCTCTGTGCCTCTGTCCCTCACCCACTCTCACTGTCCCACTCTCTAACCTCTTTGTCACCGTCTCTGTCCCTCACCCTTTCTCACTGTCCCGCTCTCTCACCTCTCTGACTCTGTCCCTTTCTCACTGCCCCACTCTCTCCTCTCTCTGTCCCATCTGCTTTTGTGGTTTCCCGCCTCTGCCTTTTATTCTCCCTCGCTCTCTTTTCTTCCTACCATTCTACTCCCCTCTATCCTCTCTCTCACTGTCCCACCTCCCTCACGTCAGGCTTTTACTCCTCTTCTTGCCCTAGGTATTTTCTTGACCAGTTTTACTATTCTCCTCCTGTCTTACTTCAAACTCTGTCTCCCTCTCTTTCCTCTTTTTTTCTACCACGCCCTCATCTCCCCATCTCCTCTACCCTTTACCCCCTTCTTCACCGGCTCCTTCTGCTCTCTCTCTTCCTCTCTCTCTCTTTCCTGCCCCTCCTGTCCTCCTATGCCTCTTCAGTGTACTCGCCCTTTCTCTCTTCTCTCCTCCCTCCGCTTCTCCATCTTTTGTTCCACTCCACTGTCTTTAACCCATCTCTCCCCTCCCCCTCCCCCGTTCTCTTTCTCTTGTCTCTTTCCCCTCCCTTCCTCACATCTCTTCCCTCCCCCTACTGTATTCTCACCTACTCTTCCTCTTCTTTCTCCTTCTGTCCTTCCCCGTCCTCACCCGTCCTCACCCCCTGCTCTCCTTCTGTCCCCCTCGTGGCACCTTCTCTTTTCCCCCTTTGACTCCCTCATTATCTCCTCCACTATCTTCCCACCCCCTTTCTACCGCACTCTTCCCCTTCTCTCTCCCGTCTCTTCCCCCACTCACCATGAAAGTGGGAGGATAGCTTTAAGTTTTTTATTTATTTCAGATTATAAACCTGGACACTAGGCTAGCACGGCCACCGCTGTTCCTGGTGCCTGGATACCCTCACTGGTGACAAGAAGCACTCTACAAATCTACTGATTGATTGATTGGTGATATGTGTATGTGGTTGTGATATGTCACCCTTCTCTTCCCAGGGGTCCCCGTGCGGGTGACGAATGTTGGCGACGGAACCTCGCACAGTTCATCTCTGGAACTCTTTGTGTACCTTAATCAGATTGCGTAAGTGATGCCCCCCCCCAGTCTTTTACACCATGGTTTCTGGCCCCTCCCGCCTCACCTGGTCTGTGTCCTGCTTCTTCTTAGCCTGACCCGTCCCAGTCCTCCTCCTGACTCTACTTTACTTCATGCGCTCTTTCTCTTTCTCTCCTTTTCTGTTTCTCTGTATTCTCCTTTGCTGCTGCCTGTGTGTCTCCTGTACTCCTCCCGCCCCCTTCCTGTGTGTACTATGGTACTCTTCCCACCCCCTCCTGTGTGTACCATCGTACTACTCCCGCCCCCTCTTGTGTTTTTCCATGGTACTCCTGCCGCCCCCTCCTGTGTGTTCCATGGTACTCCTCCCACCCCCTCCTGTGTGTTCCATGGTACTCCTCCGGCCCCTCCTGTGTTCCATGGTATTCCTCCTGCCCCCTCCTGTGTGTTAAAGTACTCCTCCCGCCGTCTTCCTGTGAGTTCCATGGTACTCCTCCCGCCCCCTCCTGTGTGTTCCATGGTACTCCTCCCGCCCCCTCCTGTGTGTCCCATGGCACTCCTCCCACACCTTCCTGTGTGTTCAAGGTACTCCTCCCACCCGCTGCTGTGTGTACCATGGTACTCCTCCCGCCCCGTCCCTGTGTGTTTCATTGTACTCCTCCCGCCCCTCCTATGTGTTAAAGTACGCTTCCTGCCTCCTGTGTGTTCCATGGTACTCCTCCCGCCCCCTCCTGTGTGTTCCATGGTACTCCTCCCGCCCCCTCCTGTGTGTTCCATGGCACTCCTCCCACCCCTTCCTGTGTGTTCATGGTACTGCTCCCGCCTCCTGTTTATTTTTTATTTTTTTATTTTAAAAGTTTTATATTGTGCTAGCTTGACCCGTGGGTATCAGAGCGCTTTACAAATACACAGGAGATAAAGGTTGCATTACATAGCATGATCTAAGGAAGCAAAAAAAGATATAAGCAAAAACATAATAATTAGGCAAACAGTGAGGGGGAGGTGTGTTCCATTGTACTCCATCCGCCCCCTTCTGTGTGTTCCATGGTACTCCTCCCACCCCTCCTGTGTGTTCCATGGTACTCCTCCCGCCCCGTCTTGTGTGTTAAAGTACTCCTCCTGCCCCTGAAGGAAGTGACCCGATTAGGGCCACCGGGTCACTCACGACCACCTCTCAGCCTTCCATACAAATGGAGAGTCGGTCAGACAGTAGAGAATGCAAACCAAAGTTATTTATTAGAATGCGCTCGAGCGGAGTCCGGTCTGACCAGCCTCCTTAGATTGCTGCAGAGGGACTGACCCTCACCAACATGGTAATACCAGATATACATTTCCAATACCCCCAGAGGCACGCCCTAACTGGAATTTTTCAGTTAGTAGCTAATGAACAAAGGAGACATAGAGGGATGAGCTACCATCCTGAGACCGGGTACATGCTATCTCAGTTTCAAGGTTACTCTGCCTGCCCACACCGCTCTGAGCTGTGGGAGCAGGCCTATCTAGACGGAAAGGTATGCAATAATATGAACAGTCTATTCATTAGTACAGCAAAGCTCAACCTTGAAGGAACAGGGGAAAATAACATCGAGACTGCTTTCTGCTGAGGCAAAGAGAATGAGACAGAAACTGGGTTTCGATCAGGATACAAAATGGCGGCTGAATAAAAAATGGTGCCGCAAATGCTAACTTAAAACGCACAATGCTAGGAGTCGACCGAAAGCGTTTTTCAGTCCAACAGACCCTCCTTTTAGCATTTGCTAACAATTTTGTCTAGTGTTAGGAAACAAATAACTTCTTGCAAATTAGGAAGACTACTATTACATGTTAATACACACATTATCAATATTAAAAAATACCTTCATCTATAGACATCAGGTCTTGAATACCCTGCATCATCATGGCCGTTGCCTTTTGGTCATGCACTGGAACCTTCGGTCTGGGTGTCAGTGTTTTTACACAGTAAGCACAGCAAGCAGGAAGGCAATGTATGCACAGGCAACAGGTGACGATTATACCAGCAATTGCTACTAGGAAGATAAGGATCTTCCAACCCCAGGATGCTAGCAGACCCCAGAACCAACCAGAAAGAGTCCAGGTACCATTCTCTTGGTGGATGTCAGATGCGGGCCTATGCAACTTCTATATAGCAGCATATACATTCGGGGCGTGGTCTGGGATGTACACGCAGCAGCTGCTGCCAATGACGCGACAGGCCCCTCCCCGGTCAGCAAGGATGAAGTCTAACACCATCCGGTTCTGTAAAGCAACAAGTCTCGTGGCTTGGAGCTCAGCTGTAATATTAGTCAAAATTCCTGCTGTGGTATTAATGACCCTTTCTACAACTCTGGTGAGCCGACGAATGTTAAGGCTATTGGACATAGGGCCCCAAAAGGGTAGGATACCCTTCATAGCATCTGTGAACTGCTGCAGAGTGGTATCTGTGTGATTTATGTCTTCTGTATTAATAACCCTTCTAAGTCGGGACCGATTGGCACCCCTACGCTGCAATCGATGGTCCTTATGGTAATTGGGCGGTGCTATGTACACTGGGGGAAGGAGGAAAGAGAGGTAACATATACCTGACCATCCCCTAGGGAGCCAAACATAAGCTTGAGGCCCACAAACAAAGTAGACATTATGCGGTGGGAGCAAAGGCGGGCTACTGTTCGTGCTCAACTTGTATGTATAGTTGCAATTACTCTCTCCCACTTTCACCTTCCCAAGTCCTCGAACACAGAAACCAGTTGTTGTGTTGACTACTGACACCGGCATTGCCTCATCCTGAGTAATATTGCACATTTGAAAGGAGCAAATATATTCAGTGACATTGAACCCCTGGAAATCCAACATTTCATTTTGGAGCCAAGTTACATTTTTCTCTCTCATATATATTCATACAAGCTGTCGGGACAATGTATCAGGAGTCCCTTGTTCTCCTGGGGTAAACCCTTGGTGGACACGTATATTTTCTAACACTGTGTGATAATCAGCAGATGTCATATTCATAGTAGAAGAATGATAATGAATGTATACCATAGTAAACAATTCAAACCACCCCTCGCAGCTCCCCAGATAGGACATTGGCATCGACAGCAGAATATCACTCTTATGTGTAACTGAGGGGAGTAGACCACAGATCCAGCAATTAGTAACATTAGACATATCATGGGCTTGGTGCAGCATTTGCAAAAATACATTGTCTACATCTGTTTTGCGATGTTCTCCTTTATGGGGGGCCAAAGTAACAAACGTGTTCAGGGGGAACAGGCGTTGTACCAACCAGGGAATGCACTGGGTATTTCTCCTCCAGGAACCATGCTATACCAAGTACTATTATTAGGAAAATCACAACAATCGTGACAAAAACTATTTTACTCTTTGTGGATCAACTAGACCAACCAGATCCATACCGCTCTAAACGCGGTGCCGCAAATGGCCGCTCTTCCTCAGTAATGGGCCGACCAAATGGGTACATTTTAATCAGAGGAAAGGAAATGTAATAATGCCAATGGCAAAAAGACAAAAGGGGGCAAATGTTCCCAGAGTCCGTCAGAGCCTCGCTGGTAGACTCCTATTGTTCATCAACGTTGGCGCTATTGAGCACCGGCGGTGGAGCTAGGCGATCCCAGCTCTTTGAAGAAATCCCACGTCGCACAGGATAAGGTACCCCCCTCCAAGGGAGCACATTCAATTTATCATGTCCAATGTCTGAACAATGCACCAATTTTGTTTGTCCCTATGCTACTGTTGCCTGACTTATAGAGTCCATCCCTGCTAATCTGACTTTTCCTTTGGTGCAATGTTCCTTCGTCGGGGGCGCAGATTGTACCTAGCTACTCCAGCCACAAAGGGGTCAGCAAAAAGGGGCTCCGGGGAATCAGACACAGATGGGCCAATAGACTGGGGCTCAAGCACGGATGGGCCAGTAGAACGGGGCTCCTGGATGGCCCTGACCTCAGGGGGCACTGCCGCATTCAACACTGCATAATTTTCCTCCTCCTTTTGGGTCCACGTCAACTGGGCATCTGAGAAGGGGACAAAGCGGGGCACCTGCTCCCCCTCCGAGTCCTCGATGCCATCAAGGACCCATTGATCGTAGGGCAGGGGCAAAGGCACTCTGCGTCAGTGTTGGGTATGAATCCAGTTCTTTCGGCCGGTGACCTTCACGGCGGTGCGGGTGGCAAGGAGCACCTACACTGGCCCTTTCCACCGTGGCTCCAGACTTCCTTTCCTATAAAAATGACGGACCAACACAAAATCACCAGGCCGAATATCGTGTCATGGCCCCTCAGGTGCTGGCAGAACAGCATCTTGGATCTGTTGGTGAATAGAACACAGACTTTTAGTTAACTCATATAGGTAGTCTACCAACAGAGGATATTCGATTTCTGAAAATTTACGAGGCCGCGGGAAGCCCCACACGTTTGCTGGGCGTCCAAAGACGACCTCGTAAGGTGACAATCCTGTCCTAGAGTGTGCCGTGACTCTTGTAGACCAAAGGGCTAATGGTAAAGCATCTGGCCACTGCAACCCTGTGGTCTCCTGAATCTTTGCCAATTTCAGTTTGAGAGTACCGTTGTACTTCTCAACTAAGCCTGCTGACTGGGGGTGATGTGCGGCATGAAATTTCTGTTTGATATGTAGACCTTCACACACTAACTGGATGACCTTCGAATTAAAATGGCTGCCGTTATCACTCCAAATCAAGCGGGGCAAACCGAAACAAGGGAAGAACTCCTTTAGGAGTGCTTTTTCAGTCGCCACGGCTGTGTTTTCTTTAGTGGGGTAAGCCTCAACCCATTTACTGAATGCACAAACAACCACTAACACATATTTCAAATTGTTGACTCGCTCCATTTCAATGAAGTCCATCTGGAGGACCTCAAAAGGAAAAGTGGGAGGTGCAAAATTGCTAGGGGGTGTAGGGGTACCATTCCCAGGATTATGCATCATGCATACCATACAATATTTGACCAGGTGGGCGGCCGTCTTTGGGATATTGTCATTCTGCCATACAGGGTCTAACAATTTACAAAGGCCTTTTGCACTGATATGGGCTGGCCCGTGCACCATAGTGACTACAGGAAGGACATATGCATCTGGTAACATCCATCTCTTTTTCCCTGACTTATCCGTCCAACACACGTCCTCATTCAAACATGCTGGGCTTTCCTTCCATACTGCTAACTCTTCAATCGTTGCTTCACTTTGAATCTCCTTCACATTGTCCAGCGTATCCTCAAACATAGTAACCTCGGGCACCCACCTAGCGGGACCTGCTACAAACATCTTTTTCATCTTCGTTCGAGCTGTCTCCTTAGCTGTCTGATCTGCAAATGCATTCCCCCTACCCACGTTGTCAGTAATTGCCTTGTGGGCGCTGCACTTCACTATCGCTAATTTCTTGGGGAGTGTCAAAGCCGACAAAAGCCTATATATCAAATGGCCATGCTGGATCTTCCTCCCATGGGAAGTGAGAAACCCTCTCTCTGCCCAGAGCTGTCCAAAATTATGGGCGACTCCGAAGGCGTACTGTCTGTCAGTATAGACATTGACAGCCAGTCCCTCACTCAACTCACAGGCTCGAATAAGGGCAACAAGCTCTGCAGCTTGGGCCAACTGATAGGGAACTCGTGACGTCTCAACTACCGTGTGCAGTGTAGTTATTGCATATGCTGCAGTGGTGGTGCCATCTGGTAGCTTAAAGCAAGAGCCATCAACATATAGTTCCCCTTGGGGGTCAGATAAGGGAACATCAGTCAGGTCTACCCGTCCCTTCCTCTGTCCGAAAAATGCAATCATGTATATCGATTTCCTCACTCTCAGAAGGGAGGGGTAGCAACGTGGCTGGGTTCAGAGTGGCACATCTTTTAATTGTAACATGCGGTGCAAAAAGGGTCAATTCATAACCGGTCAGACGTGCACTGGTGAGGTGCTGGGTCTTGGTTTTATTCAAAAGTGTATCCACAGCATGGGGTACCATGACTGTGAGGTCGGTATCAAGTACGAGCCCAGCCGATTGTTGTATAGAGATGGCCACTGCTGCGACCGCTCTTAGTCCGCTCAGGAGGGCTCTTGCGACAGGGTCAAGAAGAGCAGAAAAATAAGCGCACGGCCATTGCCTACCTCCAAAGGCCTGTGTTAAGACAGAAAGCGCACAACCGGCCGACTCGTGTACGTACAGCACGTACGGCTTTGCATAATCAGGCGTACCGAGCACAGGCGCAGAGCAAAGCGCACTTTTAATTGCTCAAAATATTGCTGACAGTCGGGCGTCCAAGGCAGGGGTTCATGCACATCTTTAGTGGTAAGCGCAAGCAGGGGTTTTGTTAGTAACGAATAATTAGGGATCCACTGTCGACAGTAGGAAGTAATGCCAATAAAAGCGCGCACCTCCCTCTGCGTTTTAGGGATAGGCATTTTCACAATGGTGCTGATGCGCTCAGGGGTCAATCTTCTACCCTCCTTCGACAGTAGGTGACCTAAATAGGCGACCTCCTGTTGACAATATTGAAATTTAGAAGCCAAATGTAGCAACAACTTAACCGTACTGTCTTTGCATCCCTTTTCAGTGTCAGAAGCTATTAGTATTTCATCCACATATTGAAGCAATACATTAATTGAGGGAAGCGTGAGGGAGTCCAATTGGGCTTTCAAGGCTTGGCTATATATACTAGGGCTCTCAGGATAACCCTGAGGAGCTCGACAGAATCTAAAGCTTCTGCCAGCTAGGGTAAAACCAAACAAGTGTCTTATGTCGGGATGGATCGGGATACTAAAGATTGCATTTTTCAAGTCAATGGCAGAAAAGAATTTAGCAGAGGAAGGAATCATCGTCAAAAGGGCAGTAATGTCAGGGACCACCGGGAACTGAGGGACCACTATTTTATTAACTGTGTGCAAATCAATCACAAAACGATAAACATCTGGGTGATTATCGGCGGAGTCTGAAGATGCCTTTTTTAGAATGGGAAGAATAGGGCTATTACACATTTGCAGTTGTCTCTTCATCCACTCCCGTCTCAATCAGATCCTGTATAATCCGCAACAAAGCTCGCTCCCTTGCTTGTGGTATTTTGTACTGGGGAATACGAGGCAAAATGGCATTGTCTTTAACTTTAATGGAAACTGGGGGAATTTGCAATAGTCCTACATCCATGTCACCTGTTGCCCACAACGTGGGCGGCACATCCTTAAACTCAGCAGGAAGGGGCACATTTTTGGACAGACACTGCTTGGCGCTGACCACATTCGGACCCATTGTCATGTGAACACCTTCCGGGGAGCAATAAATGGTCGCATGCAACTTCTTTAATAAATCTAGGCCCATTAGATTTTCCCCACAGTTTGATGTCAACAGGAACGGTGAATCCACAGTAAAAGGACCTATAGTCAATGTAAGAGGTTTGGAAATGGGGCTTACAACCGGTACACCAGAAAATCCTACCGAAACATTACTATGGCCAGACAGCTGCCCCAGGGACCAGTGAACGAGAAACAGAGCTATTCATTGCACCTGTATCCACCAAGAATTCCTTAGCTGAGCCATGCAAATCTGCAGTAACATACGGACCGCGCTGATCTACAGGTATCTGGACTGGTCCCTCAATCTGTCCCTGGCTATCCTAGCTGTGAGACATCCCTGTTGCCTCGTCCAGATCATAGTCATCGTGGTAATACTGGCCACCCCTGTTGCCATCAAAGTAATTACTATCTGAACGATCCTGCGATGTGGCAGCATGCTGGGCTCTGTCCTGTCCACCAGCTCCAGGACCCATCCACTAGAACCTCGTCCTCTAGGGGCCGCAACTTTCTGCAACAACACGGGACACTCGCTACGCCAGTGTCCCTCCTCCTTACAATATGCACACTGATTTGGCCCTACAGGCGTAGTATTCCGGCTGGTCCGAGGCAGCTGGCGGGTGGTACCACCACATCCTCTACCATTCCCCCGAGAAGCCTGCTATAACAACACCTTTGTCTTCAATTCCTTGTGCTTTTTCTCCACCTTCTCCTTCTCCTCATTTTCCCTGTGTTCATAATACTGTGCCATACTCAATATTACAGAAGGGGAGGAGGTCGTCCAAGTGCTCTCCGAAGCCTGCAACCGAGCCGTAATCTCTGGGAGCAAGTTCGTGACAAACCTGTTAGCGAACAATCGGACACCTCCCTCCACCGACAAATCCTGCCCGCTAAAGTCCAGAAACACACCCTCAAACCGAGTGAAAAAATCAGACACACTTTCATCTTTCTTCTGACGACATGCTGTTTACTTGTCCCAATCTACTCTTCTTCGTGGAATAAGAGAATGCATATAAGAGATAATTCGACCAGGCAAGGCTAGTATCTCGGCCCTAGGCTTCTCACCAGGCTTCCTCTCCTGATCCCATGCTTTAGTCTGATCCCAGGTGCCACCCAATTCTGCACCGTGGTCCTGTGTGTGTACCTGCCTCCAAATATCAACGGGTACCAGTAAACCAAAGAACATTTCAATATCCGCAAGCGTCATCACTGTTGATGAAGCGGCCTCCGTCAATTCCTTATAGTACACAGTAGGAGTTTTCCTAGGGTCGGGTAACTGAGTCTTAAGGGACAGCACCTCACTCCTCTTCCATGGGGTATAAACCCATTGTTCCTGAAACCGGGCCTCTACCCGGGGTCTAGTAACAACGTTATGCTGATCTCGCAGCTCTGGTAGCTCAGGGTGATCTATAGGGTGGACTTCCCTCATCGGGAATTGGGACACAGTCTTCAGGCTCTTCTCAAGCAGCCTACCCCGGTAAGCGACCAACGTCGCAACATTACCAAGAACCTCACCAGGCGCCGTGCCAGTAGCATATACATTGTCCCTAATATCATAAATAATCTTAGGAGCCACATCATTGAAACACTGTTCCCACAATCCAATCAAAGTAGCCGACATGTGCTTGAGGGCATGCTGCTGTACAAACGGCTCATAATCTCTCATCACACTCCACACATCTTCCGTACTATATAAGGGGTTGTGAGCCCACTGAGAGGCCTGATTGGCTACCACCCTTTTCTCTTCATCGCCCACATCAGATCGTATCAATATCCGCCCCATCCGCTCTCTAGCGGTCACCCAGTCCCCGTCCCCTGATCCACGGGCAGGCGTTCCGCTACTCAGTACCGTCGGGAATGAAGGAAAAGGGAAGGTGTAGTAACAGAGGGAACGGGCACCAAAGTCGCCAATGGCTTGGTCGTAGGTGTAAGTGCTGGAGAGAGAGATGCCGAAACAATAGGCGTAGCAGGAAGACTCGCGGTCATTGCAGGCGCTGAAGGCGAAGCCAAAGAAAGGACAGAAGGTGCGGTGGCCAAAGCAGCTGGATCAATGACAGAGGAAACAGAGACAGCAGAAGCAGAGGAAACGGGCTGTTGAGGCTGTGGGATGACAGGATATATTTTCTGCGGGCGTATGGGGCTGGAGGTTGATCATCTAACAATTCCTCCACAAATGTATAGTTTTCGTCTCGAGCAACATAAGACTCTTCACATTGCAATCGTAACTTCCTATCGGCACACTCTATTCCTTTCTCTGTTTTCTCTCTATCATACGCTACAGCTTTCTGAGTCACTGTCTGCATCTTTCCCTTCCGGGCCTCCTTCTCTGCCTTCATTCGTCTCTGTTTAGCTTACTTTTGCCATGTTCTAATGGAATTAAACATCGACTGCCTACTTCTTTTTGCAAACAATTTATCCTGCAGAAAATTATGTTTTTGTTCATCAAAACTGCCCGTCAACAGCCACTGCAACTCTGCATTGTCCCTCGTATATTTGTGCCATAATGTACTAAACATAATAGGGCCAAGGCCGTGTTTCACGTACATCTCGAAGTTGGGAGTGCCTTCTGGAGGCGCAGGCTGATTTTCTTCCAAACGAGCATCAGTAGAACAACAACGACAACCCACACAACACAATTTACTAAAACAGGGCATTTTTACAAGAAAACTAGTTCACCATTTATGCCGAGCAGATATTTGCAAATATCTTACCAAAGTTGGTCCTCAGACCTCACCAAATACAAACCAAAGTGGCACCATGTTCACAAAGAACTCAAACAAATTCAAGCGCTTGTCCGAAAAAAGTCCTCAGACCGCACCAAATACAAACCAAAATGGCGCCGTAGCCACCACAAACCAAAGCAAACTCACCTGGTGCACACAGGTCGAACCAATTTATTCTCCACTGCCAACTCTTCGGACCAAACAGTCAGATCCAAGGGTTTCGCCGTTCAGGACCCCAGCCGGGATGACCACTGGCCGAGGCACCGCCCGGTCAGACAGACGGGGCAGCTGCGAGTACCAGACTCTCTCGTGCAGGGATCCCCGGTCCGCCCGTCCAACCCGACGTGGCCCCGACCTCCCCACCCGTCCGCGGGCAAGGAAGGGTCACTCACCCGATGGTGAGTGGCCAACTGAAGGAAGTGACCTGATTAGGGCCACCCGGGTCACTCGCGACCACCTCTCAGCCTTCCATACAAATGAAGAGTCGGTCAGACATAAAGAATACAAACCAAAGTTATTTATTAGAATGCCTTTGAGCGGAGTCCTGTCTGACCAGCCTCCTTAGATTGATGCAGAGGGACTGATCCTCGCCAACATGGTAATACCAGATATACTTTTCCAATACCCCCAAAGGCACGCTTAAACTGGGATTTTCCAGTTAGTAGCTAATGAACAAAGGAGACATAGAGGGATGAGCTACCATCCTGAGACCGGGTACATGCTATCTCAGTTTCAAGGTTACTCTGCCTGCCCACACCGCTCTGAGCTGTGGGAGCAGGCCTATCTAGACGGAAAGGTATGCAATAATATGAACAGTCTATTCATTAGTACAGCAAAGCTCAACCTTGAAGGAACAGGGGAAAATAACATCGAGACTGCTTTCTGCTGAGGCAAACCGAATGAGACAGAAACTGGGTTTCGATCAGGATACAAAATGGCGGCTGAATACAAAATGGTGCCGCAAATGCTAACTTAAAACGCACAATGCTAGAAGGAGTCGACCGAAAGCATTTTTCAGTCCAACACCCCTTTCCTGTGTGTTCCATGGTACTCCTCCCACCCCCACCTGTGTGTTCCATGGCACTCCTCCCACCCCTTCCTGTGTGTTCAAGGTACTCCTCCCACCCGCTACTGTGTGTACCATGGTATTCCTCCCGCCCCATCCCTGTGTGTTTCATTGTACTCCTCCTGCCCCCTCCTGTGTGTTAAAGTACTCCTCCCACCCCTCCTGTGTGTTAAAGTACTCCTCCAGCCTCCTGTGTGTTCCATGGTACTCTTCCCACCCCCTACTGTGTGTTCCATGGTACTCCTCCCGCCCCCTCCTGTGTGTTCCATGGTACTCCTCCTGCCCCCTCCTGTGTGTTCCATGGTACTCTTCCCACCCCCTACTGTGTGTTCCATGGTACTCCTCCCGCCCCCTCCTGTGTGTTCCATGGTACTCCTCCCGCCCCCTCCTGTGTGTCCCATGGTACTCCTCCCGCCCCCTCCTGTGTGTTCCATGGTACTCCTCCCACCCCTCCTGTTTATTCCATGGTACTCCTCCCGCCCTCTTCCTGTGAGTCCCATGGTGCTCCTGCCGCCCCCTCCTGTGTGTTCCATGGTACTCCTCCCGCCCCCTCCTGTGTGTTCCATGGTACTCCTTTCGCCCCATCCCTGTGTGTTCCATTGTACTCCTCCCGCCCCCTCCTGTGTGTTAAAGTACTCCACCCGCCCCCTTCCTGTGTATTCCATGGTACTCCTCCTGCCTCCTGTGTGTTCCATGGTACTCCTCCCACCCCTCCTGTTTATTCCATGGTACTCCTCCCGCCCTCTTCCTGTGTATCCCATGGTACTCCTGCTGCCCCCTCCTGTGTGTTCCATGGTACTCCTCCCGCCCCTCCTGTGTATTCCATGGTACTCCTCCTGCCTCCTGTGTGTTCCATGGTACTCCTCCCACCCCTCCTGTTTATTCCATGGTACTCCTCCCGCCTTCTTCCTTTGTGTTCCATGGTACTCCTCCCGCCCGCTTCCTGTGTGCTCCATGGTACTACTCCCGCCCGCTTCCTGTGTGCTCCATGGTACTCCTCCAGGCCCTTTCCTGTGTGTTCCAAGGTACTCCTCCCACCCCTCCTGTGTGTTCCATGGTACTCCTCCCGCCCGCTTCCTGTGTGCTCCATGGTACTCCTCCAGGCCCTTTCCTGTGTGTTCCATGGTACTCCTCTCGCCCCCTTTCTGTGTGTTTCATGGTACTCCTCCCGCCCCCTTTCTGTGTGTTTCATGGTACTCTTCCCACCCCCTCCTGTGTGTACCATGGTACTCCTCTCGTCTCCTCCTGTGTGTTCAAGGTACTTCTCCCATCTCCTCCTGTGTGTTTAAGGTACTCCTCCCGCCCCCTCCTGTGTTTTCCACGGTACTCCTCCGGCCCCCTCCTGTGTGTTCCATGGTACTCCTCCTGCCCCCTCCTGTGTGTCCCATGGTACTCCTCCTGCCCCCTCCTGTGTGTCCCATGGTACACCTCCCACCCCAACTGTGTGTTCCATGGTAATCCTCCCACTTCCCCCTGTGTATTCCATGGTACTCCTCCCGCCCCCTCTTGTGTGTTCCATGGTACATCTCCCGCCCCCTACTGTGTGTTCAAGGTAATCCTGCCGCCCCCTACTGTGTGTTCCATGGCACTCCTCCCACCCCTCTCATGTGTCCCATGGTACATCTCCCGCCCCCTCCTGTGTGTTCAAGGTACTCCTGCCTCCCCCTCCTGTGTGTTCCATGTTACTGCTCCTGACCCTCTCATGTGTCCCATGGTATATCTCCCGCCCTCCTGTGTGTTCAAGGTACTCCTGCCGCCCCTCCTGTGTGTTCCATGCCACTCCTCCCGCCCCTCTCATGTGTCCCATGGTATATCTCCTGCCCCCTCCTGTGTGTTCCATGGTAATCCTCCCCCTGCCCCCTGTGTATTCCATGGTACTCCTCTCGCCCCCTCCTGTGTGTTCAAGGTACTCCTGCCGCCCCCTCCTGTGTGTTCCATGGCACTCCTCCCGCCCCTCTCATGTGTCCCATGGTATATCTCCTGCCCCCTCCTGTGTTCCATGGTAATCCTCCCCCTGCCCCCTGTGTATTCCATGGTACTCCTCCCGCCCCCTCCTGTGTGTTCCATGGTACATCTCCTGCCCCCTCCTGTGTGTTCCATGGCACTCCTCCCACCCTCTCATGTGTCCCATGGTACATCTCCCGCCCCCTCCTGTGTTTTCCATGGCACTCCTCCCACCCCCTCCTGTATGTTCAAGGTACTCCTAGAGTCCCTTACTGTATTTCCCGGTCCTCTTTCTGCTGCTTCCTGTGTGTTCCACGGTACTCTTTCTTCTGCTTCCTGTGTGTTCCACGGTCCTCTTTCTGCTGCTTCCTGTGTGTTCCACGGTCCTCTTTCTGCTGCTTCCTGTGTGTTCCCTTGTACTCTTTCTGCTGCTTCCTGTGTGTTCCACGGTCCTCTTTCTGCTGCTTCCCGTGTGTTTCATGGTACTCTTTCTTCTGCTTCCTGTGTGTTCCCTTGTACTCTTTCTGCTGCTTCCTCTGTGTTCCACGGTCCTCTTTCTGCTGCTTCCTGTGTGTTCCACGGTCCTCTTTCTGCTGCTTCCTGTGTGTTCCACGGTCCTCTTTCTGCTGCTTCCTGTGTGTTTCATGGTACTCTTTCTTCTGCTTCCTGTGTGTTCCACGGTCCTCTTTCTGCTGCTTCCTGTGTGTTCCACGGTACTCTTTCTGCTGCTTCCCGTGTGTTTCATGGTACTCTTTCTTCTGCTTCCTGTGTGTTCCACGGTCCTCTTTCTGCTGCTTCCTGTGTGTTTCACGGTCCTCTTTCTGCTGCTTCCTGTGTGTTCCCTTGTACTCTTTCTGCTGCTTCCTGTGTGTTCCACGGTCCTCTTTCTGCTGCTTCCCGTGTGTTTCATGGTACTCTTTCTTCTGCTTCCTGTGTGTTCCCTTGTACTCTTTCTGCTGCTTCCTATGTGTTCCACGGTCCTCTTTCTGCTGCTTCCTGTGTGTTCCACGGTCCTCTTTCTGCTGCTTCCTGTGTGTTCCACGGTCCTCTTTCTGCTGCTTCCTGTGTGTTTCATGGTACTCTTTCTTCTGCTTCCTGTGTGTTCCACGGTCCTCTTTCTGCTGCTTCCTGTGTGTTCCACGGTACTCTTTCTGCTGCTTCCCGTGTGTTTCATGGTACTCTTTCTTCTGCTTCCTGTGTGTTCCACGGTCCTCTTTCTGCTGCTTCCTGTGTGTTCCACGGTCCTCTTTCTTCTGCTTCCTGTGTGTTCCACGGTCCTCTTTCTGCTGCTTCCTGTGTGTTCCACTGTACTCTTCCTGCTGCTTCCCATGTGTTTCATGGTACTCTTTCTTCTGCTTCCTGCGTGTTCCACGGTCCTCTTTCTGCTGCTTCCTGTGTGTTCCACGGTACTCTTTCTGCTGCTTCCTGTGTATTCCACGGTCCTCTTTCTGCTGCTTCCTGTGTGTTCCCTTGTACTCTTTCTGCTGCTTCCTGTGTGTTCCACGGTCCTCTTTCTGCTGCTTCCTGTGTGTTCCCTTGTACTCTTTCTGCTGCTTCCTGTGTGTTTCATGGTACTCTTTCTTCTGCTTCCTGTGTATTCCCTTGTACTCTTTCTGCTGCTTCCTATGTGTTCCACGGTCCTCTTTCTGCTGCTTCCTGTGTGTTTCATGGTACTCTTTCTTCTGCTTCCTGTGTGTTCCCTTGTACTCTTTCTGCTGCTTCCTGTGTGTTTCATGGTACTCTTTCTGCTGCTTCCTGTGCGTTTCCTGGTACTCTTTCTTCCTCTTCTAGGTTATTCGACGCAACTCTTTCTCCTCCTCCTTTGTGTTCCACAGTTCTCTTTTTGCCCCTTCCTGTGTGTTTCTGTGTTACTCTTTCTGTCCCTTCCTGTGAGTTCCATGGTACTCTTTCTACCCCTTTCTGTATTTCCCATGGTACTCTTCCCAGCTCTTCCTGTGAGTTGCATCTTTCTGTCCCTTCTTGTGCATTTCATGGTTCTCTTTCTGTCCCTTCCTGTGTGTTCCACTGTACTCTTTCTGCCCCTTCCTGTGTGTTCCATGGCACTCTTTCTACCCTTTTCTCTGTTTTCCATGGTACTCTTCCCAGCTCTTCCTGTGAGTTCCATCTTTCTGTCCCTTCTTGTGCATTTCATGGTTCTCTTTCTGTCCCTTCCTGTGTGTTCCACTGTACTCTTTCTGACCCTTCCTGTGTGTTTCATGGCACTCTTTCTACCCTTTTCTCTGTTTTCCATGGTACTCTTCCCAGCTCTTCCTGTGAGTTCCATCTTTCTGTCCCTTCTTGTGCATTTCATGGTTCTCTTTCTGTCCCTTCCTGTGTGTTCCACTGTACTTTTTCTGCCCCTTCCTGTGTGTTCCATGGCACTCTTTCTACCCTTTTCTCTGTTTTCCGTGGTACTCTTCCCATGTCTTCCTGTGAGTTCCATCTTTCTGTCTCTTCCTGTGGTACTCTTTCCCCTCCTCCTTTGTGTTCCACTGTACTCTTTCTGCCCCTTCCTGTGTGTTCCATGGTACTCTTCCCACTCTTTCCTGTGTTTTTCATAGTACTCCTAACACCACTTGCTGTGTGTTTCCTGGGGCTCTTGTGTAATCGATGTTGCTTCTCCTGCCCCTACCTGTGTGTTCCATGGTATTCCTCCTCTCCCTTCTCCTTATACCCCTTCATGTGCATTTGATGGTACTCGTTTCATCCCTTCCTATGTATTCCGTGGTTTTCTTCTTGTCTTTTCCTGTGAGTTGTTTAGGTTTCCTCCTGCCACTTCCTGTGTGTTTAATGGTTCTCTCTCTTCCTTTTTTGTGTGTTCCGTGGCACTCTTACCGCTGCTTCTTGGGTTTTTCATGGTTTTCCTCTTACCTCTTGTGTCTCAGTTGGTTATCTTGCCCCTTCCAGTGTGTATTCTGGTTCTCTTGCTGCTTGTGTTTGTTGGAGTGCTTTCTGTCCTCTAAGCTTTTGTTTCATGGTTTGTGTGTCTTAGTTCTTGCCTGCCCTTTCCTCTCTTTTCCACGTTTCTCATTAACTATTTTCTTCTGTTTCACAGATATCCTCGGACCATTTCTTTTGTGCTTTTTTTTGTTCTCCTTTTTTTTGTTTTATATAGCGCGAACTAGACCCGAGACTTCGGGTATCAGAGCGCTTTACATGAGCACCAGTTTTCGTTACAGATGGACAAATTCATTTTTAAATTTGTTTTATTGGTTGCCATTCTGGCTCGTGCTCTATATTTCTTGGCTTTCCCTTGTGTGTCAAATTGTGTGTTAAGCATTCAGTTGTGCTCCCCTTTCCTTGTCTTTGCCTCGTTGTGTGTTTTATTGTTGTTCTCTAAGTTCTTCAGATTGGTATTGTAGTACTCCCTTAAGGTATTGCTGGATGCTTCCAGAACCTTCTCACTCTTCTCACTATGCACTTCTACAGGATGCTGCAGGTTTCCTTTTTGTGCCTTTTCTCTCATCCATGCCTCTTGCATATCTCTACCGAGTGGCTGCTGGTGGTGTTGCCTTCATGTCAAGTGTGCACTTGTGTTCTGAGCTCTCTGTCTTGTGCTAGAATGAATCTCCCACCAGGAAGGAGATCTTGCAATGTGTTTGCACTCTGACCCCTTACCTTCGCCCTCCTTGCCTGGGCCCGCCCCGTGGGCTGAGATCCTCTCGGGTGGACTCATGGTGCTGCTTGGACCACTGATAACAATGGATTTAGCCCAGATCTGTGACTGGGGGGAGGGAGGATGTTTGACAACGTTCAGCATTCCGTCCATCATCTGTTGCTGTTAGGACCGGTGCCGGGTGCCCCAACATAACCAGAGACTCCCTTTCTCTGCCCTTCAGATCGAAACATGGCGTTGGACGCATTGACATCGTAGAGAACAGGTTCATCGGCATGAAATCCCGAGGTGAGTGCAGCGAGTACACAGGGTCTCCTTGGTCAACCGATGGAGAGTTGGAGGGAGCAGGCAGCACCGCGGGGAGCCCGAGGGCAGGGGGACCATGGAGACCCTTCCGAGATGCTGAAGGGACACGTGCAAGGGACGGTCAGTGCTACGGACAGACAAGAGCCCTCACTACAGCTCACTAGTGCAAACTGCGACTCCCTCAGCACTGGGAAGTCTTCGGGTAGCTACACGATTCATAAACCTGCATAGCATAGCCCTGTTTTCTTTACCCCTAATTTGCCTCATTAATTGAATCCCTTAGAATCCTGTCACCTTTATTCTTCTGCGAGCCGTATTCTACAACCTGTTATTTTTTTCAGTGTATGTTGCTTCAGGGTTCCTATTCTGCAGAGCTCAAGTTATACAGGGTTGTGTTCAGAGGAGCTCATGTTATACAGGGTGTGTGTTCTGCCGAGCTCATGTCATACAGGGTTGTGTTCTCCAGAGATCATGTTATACAGGGTGTGTGTTCTCTAGAGCTCATGTTATACAGGGTTTGTGTTCAGAGGAGCGCATGTTATACAGGGTTTGTGTTCTGCAGAGCTCATGTTATACAGGGTTTGTGTTCAGAGGAGCGCATGTTATACAGGGTGTGTTCTGTAGAGCTCATGTAATACAGGGTTTGTGTTCTGTGGAGCGCATGTCATACAGGGTTGTGTTCTGCCTAGCTCATGTTATACAGGGTTTGTGTTCAGAGGAGCGCATGTTATACAGGGTTTGTGTTCTGCAGAGCTCGTGTTATACAGCGTTTGTGTTCTGTGGAGCGCATGTTATACAGGGTTTGTGTTCTGCAGAGCTCATGTTATACAGGGTTTGTGTTCCGCAGAGCTCATGTCATACAGGGTTTGTGTTCAGAGGAGCTCATGTTATACAGGGTTTGTGTTCTGCAGAGCTCATGTTATACAGGGTTTGTGTTCTGCGGAGCTCATGTTATACAGGGTTTGTGTTCTGCAGAGCTCGTGTTATACAGCGTTTGTGTTCTGTGGAGCGCATGTTATACAGGGTTTGTGTTCTGCAGAGCTCATGTTATACAGGGTTTGTGTTCTGCAGAGCTCGTGTTATACAGCGTTTGTGTTCTGTGGAGCGCATGTTATACAGGGTTTGTGTTCTGCAGAGCTCATGTTATACAGGGTTTGTGTTCCGCAGAGCTCATGTCATACAGGGTTTGTGTTCTGCAGAGCTCGTGTTATACAGCGTTTGTGTTCTGTGGAGCGCATGTTATACAGGGTTTGTGTTCTGCAGAGCTCATGTTATACAGGGTTTGTGTTCTGCGGAGCTCATGTTATACAGGGTTTGTGTTCTGCGGAGCTCATGTTATACAGGGTTTGTGTTCTGCGGAGCTCATGTTATACAGGGTTTGTGTTCTGTAGAGCTTATGTTATACAGGATTTGTGTTCTGCGGAGCTCATGTTATACAGGTTTTGTGTTCAGAGGAGCGCATGTTATACAGGGTTTGTGTTCTGCAGAGCTCATGTTATACAGGGTTTGTGTTCTCTAGAGCTCATGTTATACAGGGTTTGTGTTCAGAGGAGCGCATGTTATACAGGGTTTGTGCTCTGCAGAGCTCATGTTATACAGCGTTTGTGTTCTGCAGAGCTCGTGTTATACAGCGTTTGTGTTCTGTGGAGCGCATGTTATACAGGGTTTGTGTTCTGCAGAGCTCATGTTATACAGGGTTTGTGTTCTCTAGAGCTCATGTTATACAGGGTTTGTGTTCTGCGGAGCTCATGTTATACAGGGTTTGTGTTCTGCGGAGCTCATGTTATACAGGGTTTGTGTTCTGTAGAGCTTATGTTATACAGGATTTGTGTTCTCATGGAGCTCATGTTATACAGGTTTTGTGTTCAGAGGAGCGCATGTTATACAGGGTTTGTGTTCTGCAGAGCTCATGTTATACAGGGTTTGTGTTCTCTAGAGCTCATGTTATACAGGGTTTGTGTTCACAGGAGCGCATGTTATACAGGGTTTGTGCTCTGCAGAGCTCATGTTATACAGCGTTTGTGTTCTGCAGAGCTCGTGTTATACAGCGTTTGTGTTCTGTGGAGCGCATGTTATACAGGGTTTGTGTTCTGCAGAGCTCATGTTATACAGGGTTTGTGTTCTCTAGAGCTCATGTTATACAGGGTTTGTGTTCTCATGGAGCTCATGTTATACAGGGTTTGTGTTCTGCTGGAGCTCATGTTATACAGGGTTTGTGTTCTGCGGAGCTCATGTTATACAGGGTTTGTGTTCTCTAGAGCTCATGTTATACAGGGTTTGTGTTCTCCAGAGCTCTTGTTATACAGGGCGTGTGTTCTGCAGAGCTCATGTCATACAGGGTTTGTGTTCTGTGGAGCTCATGTCATACAGGGTTGTGTTCTGCAGAGCTCGTGTTATACAGCGTTTGTGTTCTCCAGAGCTCATGTTATTCAGGGTTTGTGTTCTGCAGAGCTCTTGTTATACAGGGTTTGTGTTCTCCAGAGCTCTTGTTATACAGGGTTTGTGTTCTGCAGAGCTCATGTTATACAGGGTTTGTGTTCTCCAGAGCTCTTGTTATACAGGGTTTGTGTTCTGCAGAGCTCATGTTATACAGGGTTTGTGTTCTCCAGAGCTCTTGTTATACAGGGTTTGTGTTCTCTAGAGCTCATGTTATACAGGGTTTGTGTTCTCTAGAGCTCATGTTATACAGGGTTTGTGTTCTGCGGAGCTCATGTTATACAGGGTTTGTGTTCTCTAGAGCTCATGTTATACAGGGTTTGTGTTCTGCAGGGCTCATCTTATACAGGGTTTGTGTTCTGCAGAGCTCATGTCATACAGGGTTGTGTTCTGCCTAGCTCATGTTATTCAGGGTTTGTGTTCAGAGGAGCTCATGTTATACTGGGTTTTTATTCTCCAGAGCTCATGTCATATAGGGTTTGTGTTCTCTAGAGCTCATGTTATACAGGGTTTGTGTTCTCTAGAGCTCATGTTATACAGGGTTTGTGTTCTCTAGAGCTCATGTTATACAAGGTGTGTGTCTGCGGAGCTCATGTTATACAGGGTTTGTGTTCTCCAGAGCTCATGTCATACAGGGTTGTCTTCTCCTGAGATCATGTTATACAGGGTGTGTGTTCTGTGGAGCTCATGCAATACAGGGTTTGTGTTCTCCAGAGCTCATGTCATACAGGGTTGTGTTCTCCAGAGATCATGTTATACAGGGTGTGTGTTCTGTGGAGCTCATGCAATACAGGGTTTGTGTTCTCCAGAGCTCATGTTATACAGGGTTTGTGTTCTGAAGAGCTCATGTTATACAGGGTTTGTGCTCTGCAGAGCTCATGTTATACAAGCTTTGTGCTCTGTAGAGCTTATGTTATACAGGGTTTGTGTTCAGAGGAGCTCATGTTATACAGGGTTTGTGTTCTGCAGAGCTCGTGATATACAGGGTTTGTGTTCTGCAGAGCTCATGTTATACAGGGTTTGTGTTCAGAGGAGCTCATGTTATACACCGTTTGTGTTCAGAGGAGCTCATGTCATACATGGTTTGTGTTCTGCAGAGCTCATGTTATACAGGGTTTGTGTTCTGCCGAGCTCATGTTATACAGGGTTTGTGTTCTGCAGAGCTCATGTCATACAGGGTTTTGTTCTGCGGAGCTCATGTTATACACCGTTTGTGTTCTGCAGAGCTCATGTTATACAGGGTTTGTGTTCTGCAGAGCTCATGTCATACACCGTTTGTGTTCTGCAGAGCTCATGTTATACAGGGTTTGTGTTCTGCAGAGCTCATGTTATACAGGGTTTGTGTTCTGTGGAGCTCATGTTATACAGGGTTTGTGTTCTGCCGAGCTCATGTTATACAGGGTTTGTGTTCTGCAGAGCTCATGTCATACAGGGTTGTGTTCTGCCGAGCTCATGTTATTCAGGGTTTGTGTTCTCTAGAGCTCATGTTAAACAGGGTTTGTGTTTCGTGGAGCTCATGTTATACAGGGTTTGTGTTCTGCCGAGCTCATGTTATACAGGGTTTGTGCTCTGCAGAGCTCATATTATACAGGGTTTGTGTTCTGTAGAGCTTATGTTATACAGGGTTTGTGTTCTGTGGAGCTCATGTTATACAGGGTTTGTGTTCTGTAGAGCTTATGTTATACAGGGTTTGTGTTCTCGCGGAGCTCATGTTATACAAGGTTTGTGTTCTATAGAGCTTATGTTATACAGGGTTTGTGTTCTGTAGAGCTTATGTTACTCAGGGTTTGTGTTCAGAGGAGCTCATGTTATACAGGGTTTGTGTTCTGCAGAGCTCGTGTTATACAGGGTTTGTTTTCTGCAGAGCTCGTGTTATACAGCGTTTGTGTTCTGTGGAGCTCATGTTATACAGGGTTTGTGTTCTGCGGAGCTCATGTTATACAGGGTTTGTGTTCTCTAGAGCTCATGTCATACAGGGTTTGTGTTCTCCAGAGCTCTTGTTATACAGGGTTTGTGTTCTGCAGAGCTCGTGTTATACAGCGTTTGTGTTCTGCGGAGCTCATGTTATACAGGGTTTGTGTTCTGCGGAGCTCATGTTTTACAGCGTTTGTGTTCTCTAGAGCTCGTGTTATACAGGGTTTGTGTTCTGCGGAGCTCATGTTATACAGGGTTTGTGTTCTGCGGAGCTCATGTTATACAGGGTTTGTGTTCTGCGGAGCTCATGTTATACAGGGTTTGTGTTCTCTAGAGCTCATGTTATACAGGGTTTGTGTTCTCCAGAGCTCTTGTTATACAGGGCTTGTGTTCTGCAGAGCTCATGTTATACAGGGTTTGTGTTCTGCAGAGCTCATGTCATACAGGGTTGTGTTCTGCCTAGCTCATGTTATTAAGGGTTTGTGTTCTCTAGAGCTCATGTTATACAGGGTTTGTGTGCTCCAGAGCTCTTGTTATACAGGGTTTGTGTTCTGCAGAGCTCATGTTATACAGGGTTTGTGTTCTGCAGAGCTCATGTTATACAGGGTTTGTGTTCTGCAGAGCTCATGTTATACAGGGTTTGTGTTCTCATGGAGCTCATGTTATACAGGGTTTGTGTTCTGCGGAGCTCATGTTATACAGGGTTTGTGTTCTCTAGAGCTCATGTTATACAGGGTTTGTGTTCTGCAGGGCTCATCTTATACAGGGTTTGTGTTCTGCAGAGCTCATGTCATACAGGGTTGTGTTCTGCCTAGCTCATGTTATTCAGGGTTTGTGTTCAGAGGAGCTCATGTTATACAGTGTTTGTATTCTCCAGAGCTCATGTCATATAGGGTTTGTGTTCTCTAGAGCTCATGTTATACAGGGTTTGTGTTCTCTAGAGCTCATGTTATACTGGGTTTTTGTTCTCTAGAGCTCATGTTATACAAGGTGTGTGTCTGCGGAGCTCATGTTATACAGGGTTTGTGCTCTGTAGAGCTTATGTTATACAGGGTTTGTGTTCAGAGGAGCTCATGTTATACAGGGTTTGTGTTCTGCAGAGCTCATGTTATACAGGGCTGTGTTCTCCAGAGCTCATGTAATACAGGGTTTGTGTTCTGCGGAGCTCATGTTATACAGGTTTTGTGTTCAGAGGAGCGCATGTTATACAGGGTTTGTGTTCTGCAGAGCTCATGTTATACAGGGTTTGTGTTCTCTAGAGCTCATGTTATACAGGGTTTGTGCTCTGCAGAGCTCATGTTATACAGCGTTTGTGTTCTGCAGAGCTCGTGTTATACAGCGTTTGTGTTCTGTGGAGCGCATGTTATACAGGGTTTGTGTTCTGCAGAGCTCATGTTATACAGGGTTTGTGTTCTCGAGCTCATGTTATACAGGGTTTGTGTTCTGCAGAGCTCATGTTATACAGGGTTTGTGTTCTGCGGAGCTCATGTTATACAGGGTTTGTGTTCTGCGGAGCTCATGTTATACAGGGTTTGTGTTCTCTAGAGCTCATGTTATACAGGGTTTGTGTTCTCCAGAGCTCTTGTTGTACAGGGCTTGTGTTCTGCAGAGCTCATGTCATACAGGGTTTGTGTTCTGTGGAGCTCATGTCATACAGGGTTGTGTTCTGAAGAGCTCGTGTTATACAGCGTTTGTGTTCTCCAGAGCTCATGTTATTCAGGGTTTTTGTTCTGCAGAGCTCTTGTTATACAGGGTTTGTGTTCTCCAGAGCTCTTGTTATACAGGGTTTGTGTTCTGCAGAGCTCATGTTATACAGGGTTTGTGTTCTCCAGAGCTCTTGTTATACAGGGTTTGTGTTCTGCAGAGCTCATGTTATACAGGGTTTGTGTTCTCCAGAGCTCTTGTTATACAGGGTTTGTGTTCTCTAGATCTCATGTTATACAGGGTTTGTGTTCTCTAGAGCTCATGTTATACAGGGTTTGTGTTCTGCGGAGCTCATGTTATACAGGGTTTGTGTTCTCTAGAGCTCATGTTATACAGGGTTTGTGTTCTGCAGGGCTCATCTTATACAGGGTTTGTGTTCTGCAGAGCTCATGTCATACAGGGTTGTGTTCTGCCTAGCTCATGTTATTCAGGGTTTGTGTTCAGAGGAGCTCATGTTATACTGGGTTTTTATTCTCCAGAGCTCATGTCATATAGGGTTTGTGTTCTCTAGAGCTCATGTTATACAGGGTTTGTGTTCTCTAGAGCTCAAGTTATACAGGGTTTGTGTTCTCTAGAGCTCATGTTATACAAGGTGTGTGTCTGCGGAGCTCATGTTATACAGGGTTTGTGTTCTCCAGAGCTCATGTCATACAGGGTTGTCTTCTCCTGAGATCATGTTATACAGGGTGTGTGTTCTGTGGAGCTCATGCAATACAGGGTTTGTGTTCTCCAGAGCTCATGTCATACAGGGTTGTGTTCTCCAGAGATCATGTTATACAGGGTGTGTGTTCTGTGGAGCTCATGCAATACAGGGTTTGTGTTCTCCAGAGCTCATGTTATACAGGGTTTGTGTTCTGAAGAGCTCATGTTATACAGGGTTTGTGCTCTGTAGAGCTTATGTTATACAGGGTTTGTGTTCAGAGGAGCTCATGTTCTACAGGGTTTGTGTTCTGCAGAGCTCGTGTTATACAGGGTTTGTGTTCTGCAGAGCTCATGTTATACAGGGTTTGTGTTCAGAGGAGCTCATGTTATACACCGTTTGTGTTCAGAGGAGCTCATGTCATACATGGTTTGTGTTCTGCAGAGCTCATGTTATACAGGGTTTGTGTTCTGCGGAGCTCATGTTATACAGGGTTTGTGTTCTGCGGAGCTCATGTTATACAGGGTTTGTGTTCTGCAGAGCTCATGTCATACAGGGTTGTGTTCTGCGGAGCTCATGTTATACAGGGTTTGTGTTCTGCAGAGCTCATGTCATACACCGTTTGTGTTCTGCAGAGCTCATGTTATACAAGGTTTGTGTTCTGTAGAGCTCATGTCATACACCGTTTGTGTTCTGCAGAGCTCATGTTATACAGGGTTTGTGTTCTCTAGAGCTCATGTTATACAGGGTTTGTGTTCTCTAGAGCTCATGTTATACAAGGTGTGTGTCTGCGGAGCTCATGTTATACAGGGTTTGTGTTCTCCAGAGCTCATGTCATACAGGGTTGTCTTCTCCTGAGATCATGTTATACAGGGTGTGTGTTCTGTGGAGCTCATGCAATACAGGGTTTGTGTTCTCCAGAGCTCATGTCATACAGGGTTGTGTTCTCCAGAGATCATGTTATACAGGGTGTGTGTCCTGTGGAGCTCATGCAATACAGGGTTTGTGTTCTCCAGAGCTCATGTTATACAGGGTTTGTGTTCTGAAGAGCTCATGTTATACAGGGTTTGTGCTCTGCAGAGCTCATGTTATACAAGCTTTGTGCTCTGTAGAGCTTATGTTATACAGGGTTTGTGTTCAGAGGAGCTCATGTTCTACAGGGTTTGTGTTCTGCAGAGCTCGTGTTATACAGGGTTTGTGTTCTGCAGAGCTCATGTTATACACCGTTTGTGTTCAGAGGAGCTCATGTCATACATGGTTTGTGTTCTGCAGAGCTCATGTTATACAGGGTTTGTGTTCTGCGGAGCTCATGTTATACAGGGTTTGTGTTCTGCGGAGCTCATGTTATACAGGGTTTGTGTTCTGCAGAGCTCATGTCATACAGGGTTGTGTTCTGCGGAGCTCATGTTATACAGGGTTTGTGTTCTGCAGAGCTCATGTCATACACCGTTTGTGTTCTGCAGAGCTCATGTTATACAAGGTTTGTGTTCTGTAGAGCTCATGTCATACACCGTTTGTGTTCTGCAGAGCTCATGTTATACAGGGTTTGTGTTCTGCAGAGCTCATGTTATACAGGGTTTGTGTTCTGCGGAGCTCATGTTATACAGGGTTTGTGTTCTGCCGAGCTCATGTTATACAGGGTTTGTGTTCTGCAGAGCTCATGTCATACAGGGTTGTGTTCTGCCGAGCTCATGTTATTCAGGGTTTGTGTTCTCTAGAGCTCATGTTAAACAGGGTTTGTGTTCTGCGGAGCTCATGTTATACAGGGTTTGTGTTCTGCCGAGCTCATGTTATACAGGGTTTGTGCTCTGCAGAGCTCATATTATACAGGGTTTGTGTTCTGTAGAGCTTATGTTATACAGGGTTTGTGTTCTGTGGAGCTCATGTTATACAGGGTTTGTGTTCTGTAGAGCTTATGTTATACAGGGTTTGTGTTCTGCGGAGCTCATGTTATACACGGTTTGTGTTCTGTAGAGCTTATGTTATACAGGGTTTGTGTTCTGTAGAGCTTATGTTACTCAGGGTTTGTGTTCAGAGGAGCTCATGTTATACAGGGTTTGTGTTCTGCAGAGCTCGTGTTATACAGCGTTTGTGTTCTGTGGAGCTCATGTTATACAGGGTTTGTGTTCTGCGGAGCTCATGTTATACAGGGTTTGTGTTCTTTAGAGCTCATGTCATACAGGGTTTGTGTTCTCCAGAGCTCTTGTTATACAGGGTTTGTGTTCTGCAGAGCTCGTGTTATACAGCGTTTGTGTTCTGTGGAGCTCATGTTATACAGGGTTTGTGTTCTGCGGAGCTCATGTTTTACAGGGTTTGTGTTCTCTAGAGCTCATGTTATACAGGGTTTGTGTTCTGCGGAGCTCATGTTATACAGGGTTTGTGTTCTGCGGAGCTCATGTTATACAGTGTTTGTGTTCTGCGGAGCTCATGTTATACAGGGTTTGTGTTCTGCGGAGCTCATGTTATACAGGGTTTGTGTTCTCTAGAGCTCATGTTATACAGGGTTTGTGTTCTCCAGAGCTCTTGTTATACAGGGCTTGTGTTCTGCAGAGCTCATGTTATACAGGGTTTGTGTTCTGCAGAGCTCATGTCATACAGGGTTGTGTTCTGCCTAGCTCATGTTATTAAGGGTTTGTGTTCTCTAGAGCTCATGTTATACAGGGTTTGTGTGCTCCAGAGCTCTTGTTATACAGGGTTTGTGTTCTGCAGAGCTCATGTTATACAGGGTTTGTGTTCTGCAGAGCTCATGTTATACAGGGTTTGTGTTCTGCAGAGCTCATGTTATACAGGGTTTGTGTTCTGCGGAGCTCATGTTATACAGGGTTTGTGTTCTCTAGAGCTCATGTTATACAGGGTTTGTGTTCTGCAGGGCTCATCTTATACAGGGTTTGTGTTCTGCAGAGCTCATGTCATACAGGGTTGTGTTCTGCCTAGCTCATGTTATTCAGGGTTTGTGTTCAGAGGAGCTCATGTTATACAGTGTTTGTATTCTCCAGAGCTCATGTCATATAGGGTTTGTGTTCTCTAGAGCTCATGTTATACAGGGTTTGTGTTCTCTAGAGCTCATGTTATACTGGGTTTTTGTTCTCTAGAGCTCATGTTATACAAGGTGTGTGTCTGCGAAGCTCATGTTATACAGGGTTTGTGTTCTGGTGAGCTCGTGTTATACAGGGTTTGTGTTCTGCAGAGCTCATGTTATACAGGGCTGTGTTCTCCAGAGCTCATGTAATACAGGGTTGTGTTCTCCAGAGATCATGTTATACAGGGTTTGTGTTCTGTAGAGCTCATGTTATACAGGGTTTGTGTTCAGAGGAGCTCATGTTATACAGGGTTTGTGTTCTGCAGAGCTCATGTTATACAGGGTTTGTGTTCTGCGGAGCTCATGTTATACAGGGTTTGTGTTCTCTAGAGCTCATGTTATACAGGGTTTGTGTTCTCCAGAGCTCTTGTTATACAGGGTTTGTGTTCTCCAGAGCTCATGTTATTCAGGGTTTGTGTTCAGAGGAGCTCATGTTATACAGGGTTTGTATTCTCCAGAGCTCATGTCATACAGGGTTTGTGTTCTCTAGAGCTCATGTTATACAGGGTTTGTGCTCTGCAGAGCTCATCTTATACAGGGTTTGTGTTCTCCAGAGCTCATGTTATACAGGGTTTGTGTTCTGTAGAGCTTGTTATTCAGGGTTTGTGTTCTGCAGAGCTCGTGTTATACAGGGTTTGTGTTCTGCAGAGCTCGTGTTATACAGCGTTTGTGTTCTGTGGAGCTCATGTTATACAGGGTTTGTGTTCTGCGGAGCTCATGTTATACAGGGTTTGTGTTCTCTAGAGCTCATGTCATACAGGGTTTGTGTTCTCCAGAGCTCTTGTTATACAGGGTTTGTGTTCTGCAGAGCTCGTGTTATACAGCGTTTGTGTTCTGTGGAGCTCATGTTATACAGGGTTTGTGTTCTGCGGAGCTCATGTTTTACAGGGTTTGTGTTCTCTAGAGCTCATTTTATACAGGGTTTGTGTTCTGCAGAGCTCATGTTATACAGGGTTTGTGTTCTGCGGAGCTCATGTTATACAGGGTTTGTGTTCTGCGGAGCTCATGTTATACAGGGTTTGTGTTCTGCGGAGCTCATGTTATACAGGGTTTGTGTTCTCTAGAGCTCATGTTATACAGGGTTTGTGTTCTCCAGAGCTCTTGTTATACAGGGCTTGTGTTCTGCAGAGCTCATGTTATATAGGGTTTGTGTTCTGCAGAGCTCATGTCGTACAGGGTTGTGTTCTGCCTAGCTCATGTTATTAAGGGTTTGTGTTCTCTAGAGCTCATGTTATACAGGGTTTGTGTGCTCCAGAGCTCTTGTTATACAGGGTTTGTGTTCTGCAGAGCTCATGTTATACAGGGTTTGTGTTCTGCAGAGCTCATGTTATACAGGGTTTGTGTTCTGCAGAGCTCATGTTATACAGGGTTTGTGTTCTGCGGAGCTCATGTTATACAGGGTTTGTGTTCTGCGGAGCTCATGTTATACAGGGTTTGTGTTCTCTAGAGCTCATGTTATACAGGGTTTGTGTTCTGCAGGGCTCATCTTATACAGGGTTTGTGTTCTGCAGAGCTCATGTCATACAGGGTTGTGTTCTGCCTAGCTCATGTTATTCAGGGTTTGTGTTCAGAGGAGCTCATGTTATACAGTGTATGTATTCTCCAGAGCTCATGTCATATAGGGTTTGTGTTCTCTAGAGCTCATGTTATACAGGGTTTGTGTTCTCTAGAGCTCATGTTATACTGGGTTTTTGTTCTCTAGAGCTCATGTTATACAAGGTGTGTGTCTGCGGAGCTCATGTTATACAGGGTTTGTGCTCCGTAGAGCTTATGTTATACAGGGTTTGTGTTCAGAGGAGCTCATGTTATACAGGGTTTGTGTTCTGCAGAGCTCATGTTATACAGGGCTGTGTTCTCCAGAGCTCATGTAATACAGGGTTGTGTTCTCCAGAGATCATGTTATACAGGGTGTGTGTTCTGTAGAGCTCATGCAATACAGGGTTTGTGTTCTCCAGAGCTCATGTCATACACCGTTTGTGTTCTGCAGAGCTCATGTTATACAGGGTTTGTGTTCTGCAGAGCTCATGTTATACACCGTTTGTGTTCTGCAGAGCTCATGTTATACACCGTTTGTGTTCTGCCGAGCTCATGTCATACAGGGTTTCTATTCTACGGAGCTCATGTTATACACCGTTTGTGTTCTGCAGAGCTCATGTCATACACCGTTTGTGTTCTGCAGAGCTCATGTTATACAGGGTTTGTGTTCTGTAGAGCTCGTTATACACCGTTTGTGTTCTCCAGAGCTCATGTCATACATGGTTTTTGTTCTCCAGATCTCATGTTATACAGGGTTTGTGTTCTGCAGAGCTCATGTTATACAGTTAAGGTGCCGCCCCTAGGCATGGATATAAAGATCCGCAAAAAGAATTGCAGCTTGATATCAGTAGGTTATTTTAAATAATGGGTGAGAAAAATCGCCCACAGCGTCTTAGTGATTCATCTTCGCACAGCCCGGGGGAATCCAGCTGGTCTGCTCGAGAAGAGGATATCAAGCTGCAATTCTTTTTGCGGATCTTTATATCCATGCCTAGGGGCGGCACCTTAACTGTGCATCACCCATGATCAGTTGCTCCCCCCATCCCTTCTTTCTGTCCTGAGAAAGACCCGCCTGCAGAGGATACAAACTGCCCTCATTGCACTAGGGTCGAAACGTCGACATTTTCCCCTGTTCGGGGCCTGTACTTGATATTACCCCAGTCCTACCCGCTTACAGACAAACGCTGTTTGCCAATAGAATAAAATGAACAATCATGAATTACCGATTGGACAGGCCCTAATGTAGAACTGGTGTCATCATAAAATCCACGACCAGTTTTGCTAATGAAATTGTAATGTATATAAAATGATGAATTATTGTTTTGTTTGATTGGATTCCCCTTTTGCATATTCTATCTTACTTCACGAGCACCCCTTTTTCTTCACTTTTTCCTTTGGAGCAACCACCTTTCCTTCTTTCTTGAATACTGAATATGATGATATTATATTAGTAAAAGTGACCGAATAAAGTAAGAGTCACCCGTAAAGCAATAGTGTGTGCCTTTCTTGGATTTTTGAGGATATATATATATTTTTTAAATGAATGAATGGTACATTTTTGATTTAAACTATATATGTACTATATGCTGTTTATGAATGCTTTAGTCAACCAAGATTTAACACAAGTCTAGGACCATTGTTTTTCTATACCGATTATTACCCAGGTCCATTGACTTCTATGGGTTACCCCAGTATATCATAATGAGCTCGTGTTATACAGCGTTTGTGTTCTGCAGAGCTCATGTTTTACAGGGTTTGTATTCTCTAGAGCTCATGTTATACAGGGTTTGTGTTCTGCGGAGCTCATGTTATACAGGGTTTGTGTTCTGCGGAGCTCATGTTATACAGGGTTTGGGATCTGCGGAGCTCATGTTATACAGGGTTTGTGTTCTCTAGAGCTCATGTTATACAGGGTTTGTGTTCTCCAGAGCTCTTGTTATACAGGGCTTGTGTTCTGCAGAGCTCATGTTATACAGGGTTTGTGTTCTGCAGAGCTCATGTCATACAGGGTTGTGTTCTACCTAGCTCATGTTATTCAGGGTTTGTGTTCTCTAGAGCTCATGTTATACAGGGTTTGTGTGCTCCAGAGCTCTTGTTATACAGGGTTTGTGTTCTGCAGAGCTCATGTTATACAGGGTTTGTGTTCTGCAGAGCTCATGTTATACAGGGTTTGTGTTCTGCAGAGCTCATGTTATACAGGGTTTGTGTTCTGCAGAGCTCATGTTATACAGGGTTTGTGTTCTGCGGAGCTCATGTTATACAGGGTTTGTGTTCTCTAGAGCTAATGTTATACAGGGTTTGTGTTCTCTAGAGCTCATGTTATACAAGGTGTGTATCTGCGGAGCTCATGTTATACAGGGTTTGTGTTCTGCCGAGCTCATGTATACAGGGCTGTGTTCTCCAGAGCTCATGTCATACAGGTTTGTGTTCTCCAGAGATCATATTATACAGGGTGTGTGTTCTGTAGAGCTCATGCAATACAGGGTTTGTGTTCTCCAGAGCTCATGTTATACAGGGTTTGTGTTCTGCAGAGCTCATGTTATACAGGGTTTGTGCTCTGCAGAGCTCATGTTATACAGGGTTTGTGCTCTGTAGAGCTTATGTTATACAGGGTTTGTGTTCAGAGGAGCTCATGTTATACAGGGTTTGTGTTCTGCAGAGCTCGTGTTATACAGGGTTTGTGTTCTGCAGAGCTCATGTTATACAGGGTTTGTGTTCTGCGGAGCTCATGTTATACAGGGTTTGTGTTCTCTAGAGCTCTTGTTATACAGGGTTTGTGTTCTGTAGAGCTCATGGTTTACTAGGTTTGCGTTCTTCCGAGCTCATGTTATACAGGGTTTGTGTTCTGTAGAGCTCATGTTATACAGGGTTTGTGTTCGGAGGAGCTCATGTTATACAGGGTCTGTGTTCGGAGGAGCTCATGTTATACAGGGTCTGTGTTCGGAGGAGCTCATGTTATACAGGGTTTGTGTTATCTAGAGCTCATGTTATACAAGGTGTGTGTTCTGCGGAGCTCATGTTATACAGGGTTTGTGTTTGCAGAGCTTGTGTAATACAGGGTGTGTGATTGCAGAGCTCATGTTGTACAGGGTTTGTGTTTGCGGAGCTCATGTTATACAGGGTTTGTGTTCTGCGGAGCTCATGTTATACACCGTTCGTGTTCTGCAGAGCTCATGTTATACAGGGTGTGTGTTCTGCAGAGCTCATGTTATACAGGGTTTGTGTTCTCCAGAGCTCTTATTATACAGGTTTTGTGTTCTGCAGAGCTCTTGTTATACAGGGTTTGTGTTCTGCAGAGCTCATGTTATACAGGGTGTGTGTTCTCTAGAGCTCATGTAATACAGGGCTTGTGTTCTCTAGAGCTCATGTTATACAGGATTTGTGTTCTCTAGAGCTCATGTCATACAGGGTTGTGTTCTCCAGAGCTCATGTCATACAGTGTTTGTGTTCTATAGAGCTCATGTTATACAGGGTTTCTGTTCTCCAGAGCTCATTTTATATAGGGTTTTTGTTCAGAGGAGCTCATGTTATGCAGGGTATTTGTTCTCCAGAGCTCATGTTCTACAGGGTACTTGTTCTGCAGAGCTCATGTTATACAGGTTTTGTGTTCTGCAGAGCTCATGTTATACAGGGTTTGTGTTCTGCAGAGCTCATGTTATACAGGGTTTTTGTTCTCCAGATCTCATGTTATACACCGTTTGTGTTCTGCAGAGCTCTTATTATACAGGGTTTTGTTCTCCAGATCTCATGTTATACAGGGTTTCTGTTCTCCAGAGCTCATTTTATATAGGGTTTTTGTTCAGAGGAGCTCATGTTATGCAGGGTATTTGTTCTCCAGAGCTCATGTTCTACAGGGTACTTGTTCTCCAGATCTCATGTTATACACCGTTTTTGTTCTCCAGAGATCATGTTATACAGGGTGTGTGTTCTCTAGAGCTCTTATTATACAGGGTTTTGTTCTCCAGATCTCATGTTATACAGGGTTTGTGTTCTCCAGAGCTCATGTTATACAGGGTTTGTGTTCTCCAGAGCTCATGTTATACAGGGTTTGTGTTCTGCAGAGCTCATGTTATACATGGTTATTGTTCTCCAGGTCTCGTTATACACCGTTTGTGTTCTGCAGAGTTCATGTTATACACAGTTTGTATTCTACGGAGCTCATGTTATATAAGGTTTGCGTTCTGCCGAGCTCGTGTTATACAAGGTTTGCGTTCTGCCGAGTTCGTGTTATACAGGGTTTGTGCTCTGCAGAGCTCATGTTATTCAGGGTTTGTGTTCTGTAGAGCTCATGTTATACAGGGTTTGTGTTCTCCAGATCTCATGTTATACACCGTTTGTGTTCTCCAGAGCTCATGTTATACACGGTTAAGTTCTGCCGAGCTCATGTTATACAGGGTTTGTGTTCTGCCGAGCTCATGTTATACAGGGTTTGTGTTCTCCAGAGCTCATGTTATACAGCGTTTGTGTTCTGCAGAGCTCATGTTATACAGGGTTTGTGTTCTGCCGAGCTCATGTTATACAGGGTTTGTGTTCTCCAGAGCTCATGTTATACAGCGTTTGTGTTCTGCAGATCTCATGTCATGCAGGGTTTGTGTTCTATAGAGCTCTTGTTATACAGGGTTTGTGTTTGCGGAGCTCATGTTATACAGGGTTTGTGTTCTGCGGAGCTCATGTTTATACACCGTTCGTGTTCTGCAGAGCTCATGTTATACAGGGTGTGTGTTCTGCAGAGCTCATGTTATACAGGGTTTGTGTTCTCCAGAGCTCTTATTATACAGGTTTTGTGTTCTGCAGAGCTCTTGTTATACAGGGTTTGTGTTCTGCAGAGCTCATGTTATACAGGGTGTGTGTTCTCTAGAGCTCATGTAATACAGGGCTTGTGTTCTCTAGAGCTCATGTTATACAGGATTTGTGTTCTCTAGAGCTCATGTCATACAGGGTTGTGTTCTCCAGAGCTCATGTCATACAGTGTTTGTGTTCTATAGAGCTCATGTTATACAGGGTTTCTGTTCTCCAGAGCTCATTTTATATAGGGTTTTTGTTCAGAGGAGCTCATGTTATGCAGGGTATTTGTTCTCCAGAGCTCATGTTCTACAGGGTACTTGTTCTGCAGAGCTCATGTTATACAGGGTTTGTGTTCTGCAGAGCTCATGTTATACAGGGTTTGTGTTCTGCAGAGCTCATGTTATACAGGGTTTTTGTTCTCCAGATCTCATGTTATACACCGTTTGTGTTCTGCAGAGCTCTTATTATACAGGGTTTTGTTCTCCAGATCTCATGTTATACAGGGTTTCTGTTCTCCAGAGCTCATTTTATATAGGGTTTTTGTTCAGAGGAGCTCATGTTATGCAGGGTATTTGTTCTCCAGAGCTCATGTTCTACAGGGTACTTGTTCTCCAGATCTCATGTTATACACCGTTTTTGTTCTCCAGAGATCATGTTATACAGGGTGTGTGTTCTCTAGAGCTCTTATTATACAGGGTTTTGTTCTCCAGATCTCATGTTATACAGGGTTTGTGTTCTCCAGAGCTCATGTTATACAGGGTTTGTGTTCTCCAGAGCTCATGTTATGCAGGGTTTGTGTTCTGCAGAGCTCATGTTATACATGGTTATTGTTCTCCAGGTCTCGTTATACACCGTTTGTGTTCTGCAGAGTTCATGTTATACACAGTTTGTATTCTACGGAGCTCATGTTATATAAGGTTTGCGTTCTGCCGAGCTCGTGTTATACAAGGTTTGCGTTCTGCCGAGTTCGTGTTATACAGGGTTTGTGCTCTGCAGAGCTCATGTTATTCAGGGTTTGTGTTCTGTAGAGCTCATGTTATACAGGGTTTGTGTTCTCCAGATCTCATGTTATACACCGTTTGTGTTCTCCAGAGCTCATGTTATACACGGTTAAGTTCTGCCGAGCTCATGTTATACAGGGTTTGTGTTCTGCCGAGCTCATGTTATACAGGGTTTGTGTTCTCCAGAGCTCATGTTATACAGCGTTTGTGTTCTGCAGAGCTCATGTTATACAGGGTTTGTGTTCTGCCGAGCTCATGTTATACAGGGTTTGTGTTCTCCAGAGCTCATGTTATACAGCGTTTGTGTTCTGCAGATCTCATGTCATGCAGGGTTTGTGTTCTATAGAGCTCTTGTTATACAGGGTTTGTGTTTGCGGAGCTCATGTTATACAGGGTTTGTGTTCTGCGGAGCTCATGTTATACACCGTTCGTGTTCTGCAGAGCTCATGTTATACAGGGTGTGTGTTCTGCAGAGCTCATGTTATACAGGGTTTGTGTTCTCCAGAGCTCTTATTATACAGGTTTTGTGTTCTGCAGAGCTCTTGTTATACAGGGTTTGTGTTCTGCAGAGCTCATGTTATACAGGGTGTGTGTTCTCTAGAGCTCATGTAATACAGGGCTTGTGTTCTCTAGAGCTCATGTTATACAGGATTTGTGTTCTCTAGAGCTCATGTCATACAGGGTTGTGTTCTCCAGAGCTCATGTCATACAGTGTTTGTGTTCTATAGAGCTCATGTTATACAGGGTTTCTGTTCTCCAGAGCTCATTTTATATAGGGTTTTTGTTCAGAGGAGCTCATGTTATGCAGGGTATTTGTTCTCCAGAGCTCATGTTCTACAGGGTACTTGTTCTGCAGAGCTCATGTTATACAGGGTTTGTGTTCTGCAGAGCTCATGTTATACAGGGTTTGTGTTCTGCAGAGCTCATGTTATACAGGGTTTTTGTTCTCCAGATCTCATGTTATACACCGTTTGTGTTCTGCAGAGCTCTTATTATACAGGGTTTTGTTCTCCAGATCTCATGTTATACAGGGTTTCTGTTCTCCAGAGCTCATTTTATATAGGGTTTTTGTTCAGAGGAGCTCATGTTATGCAGGGTATTTGTTCTCCAGAGCTCATGTTCTACAGGGTACTTGTTCTCCAGATCTCATGTTATACACCGCTTTTGTTCTCCAGAGATCATGTTATACAGGGTGTGTGTTCTCTAGAGCTCTTATTATACAGGGTTTTGTTCTCCAGATCTCATGTTATACAGGGTTTGTGTTCTCCAGAGCTCATGTTATACAGGGTTTGTGTTCTCCAGAGCTCATGTTATACAGGGTTTGTGTTCTGCAGAGCTCATGTTATACATGGTTATTGTTCTCCAGGTCTCGTTATACACCGTTTGTGTTCTGCAGAGTTCATGTTATACACAGTTTGTATTCTACGGAGCTCATGTTATATAAGGTTTGCGTTCTGCCGAGCTCGTGTTATACAAGGTTTGCGTTCTGCCGAGTTCGTGTTATACAGGGTTTGTGCTCTGCAGAGCTCATGTTATTCAGGGTTTGTGTTCTGTAGAGCTCATGTTATACAGGGTTTGTGTTCTCCAGATCTCATGTTATACACCGTTTGTGTTCTCCAGAGCTCATGTTATACACAGTTAAGTTCTGCCGAGCTCATGTTATACAGGGTTTGTGTTCTGCCGAGCTCATGTTATACAGGGTTTGTGTTCTCCAGAGCTCATGTTATACAGCGTTTGTGTTCTGCAGAGCTCATGTTATACAGGGTTTGTGTTCTGCCGAGCTCATGTTATAAAGGGTTTGTGTTCTCCAGAGCTCATGTTATACAGCGTTTGTGTTCTGCAGATCTCATGTCATGCAGGGTTTGTGTTCTATAGAGCTCTTGTTATACAGGGTTTGTGTTTGCGGAGCTCATGTTATACAGGGTTTGTGTTCTGCGGAGCTCATGTTATACACCGTTCGTGTTCTGCAGAGCTCATGTTATACAGGGTGTGTGTTCTGCAGAGCTCATGTTATACAGGGTTTGTGTTCTCCAGAGCTCTTATTATACAGGTTTTGTGTTCTGCAGAGCTCTTGTTATACAGGGTTTGTGTTCTGCAGAGCTCATGTTATACAGGGTGTGTGTTCTCTAGAGCTCATGTAATACAGGGCTTGTGTTCTCCAGAGCTCATGTTATACAGCGTTTGTGTTCTGCAGATCTCATGTCATACAGGGTTTGTGTTCTGCTGAGCTAGGTCATATAGCGTTTCTATTCTATGGAGCTCATGTTATACATGGTTTTTGTTCTCCAGATCTCATATTATACACCGTTTGTGTTCTGCAGATCTCATGTCATGCAGGGTTTGTGTTCTATAGAGCTCTTGTTATACAGGGTTTGTGTTCTCCAGAGCTCATGTTATACAGGGTTTGTGTTCTGCAGATCTCATGTCATACAGGGTTTGTGTTCTATAGAGCTCTTGTAATACAGGGTTTGTGTTCTCTAGAGCTCATGTTATACAGGGTTTGTGGTCTCCAGAGCTCATGTTATACAGGGTTTGTGTTCTGCCGAGCTCATGTTATACAGGGTTGTGTTCTGCAGAGCTCATGTCACACAGGGTTGTGTTCCCCAGAGCTCATGTTATACAGGGTTTCTGTTCTCCACAGCTTATGTTATACAGGGTTGTGTTCTGCAGAGCTCATGTCATACAGGGTTGTGTTCCCCAGAGCTCATGTTATACAGGGTTTCTGTTCTCCACAGCTCATGCTATACAGGGTTTGTGTTCTCCAGAGCTCATGTTATACAGGGTTTGTGTTCTCCAGAGCTCATGTTATACAGGGTTTGTGTTCTCCAGAGCTCATGTTATACAGGGTTGTGTTCTGCAGAGCTCATGTCATACAGGGTTGTGTTCCCCAGAGCTCATGTTATACAGGGTTTGTGTTCTCCAGAGCTCATGTTATACAGGGTTGTGTTCCCCAGAGCTCATGTTATACAGGGTTGTGTTCCCCAGAGCTCATGTTATACAGGGTTATGTTCCCCAGAGCTCATGTCATACAGGGTTTGTGTTCTCCAGAGCTCATGTCATACAGGGTTTGTGTTCACCATAGCTTATGTTAACACAGGTCATGTTATACAGGGTTTCTGTTCTCCACAGCTCATGCTATACAGGGTTTGTGTTCTGCCGAGCTCATGTTCTCCATTGTTCATTGTACACAGAGTCTGTGTTGTGCCGGATTCACGTTAAAGTCAGTTTGCATTCTGCTCGGCTCATGTTCTGCAGTGTTAATGCAGTGCAGGGTTTGGGTCTCAGGGCTCATCCTGTGCAGCATTCAGTTTCTACAGGGCCTGTTTTCACAGCGTTCGTGTTCTACAGGGTTTGGGGCTACACGGCTAAAGTCACTCAATGAGGCAGCCTTTAAGCAGCCCTTCGAAAACTAAAGGCCATATTGAACTCTTAGAACACCCTGACCAAGAGTGGAAGCTGAGGACCATGCAGTCGAGAACAACAACCCATGGAGGAGCCTATAGAAGCGTCCCAGGATGGTGGCTTGTGCACAAATGCTTTCTTGCGTATGTAGGAAAAGATGTCAATCATATGAATGTATGTTCTCCATTGATACAAGGAGGAGACAGTCATGCACCTGCTCTCTGGATGTGATGTGTGCATGCGGGGAAACTGTTTTCGAAGGCGACACAACAA